>CM070545.1:21056545-21610221 GCA_036346405.1 Phyllostachys edulis | reverse complement strand
ACGGCGAAGGGAGAATTCGTGGTAGTGGATTGCAATCAGCGATTGCACAACGAGATAGGGATGCAGGCGCTTGATATTTTGAGGGAGGTGCGGGCTGTTGGATCGATCCAGCAGCTACGACCTCGTTTAAATGGGAGGTTTGTTTAGTTTCACGGTGAGGTCAGGGTGGTTGGATGTAAATCCAGACTATGACCCTCGCCAAAATGAAGGTGGTTTTGAGTTTGATAACAAGGGAGGTCGAGGGCGGTTGGATCAATCCGGGCTGCACAGACAATGATAGACATCGAAGGGAGGTCTTTGCGGTTTTACACGAGGAGAGTCATGACCAGTGGATCTTTGATCAGCGGCTATGACGATGAGTGAAACCTTTGCGGTGTTAGCCATGGTCGGATACGTTGACCAGAGGTCCACGGTCAGAGAGGACTTGAAGGGAGGTCTGGGTGCGTTGGTTGAGGAGTCGTGGCCTTTGGTTGGATCCCTGACCTCCATCAAATGAGAAAGAGGTCGAGGATGGGGTTGGAGCGGCGGGTGAATCTGGCTCGGCCCGGGGAATAGTGTAAGTTTAAGTTTAATTTCAAATTTGAGACTTTGCAAAATTGTTTGGGATAGCCATTCAACTCCAAAATTCATGAAATTTTTACAGGGCTTGTTGACAATGAGATTAACCTTGCATAAAATTTCCAGAGTTTATTATGCAATGCATTTTCTCGAGAATTCATGAAGGTTGTTCATGATTTGTTTTGCCTCCAAAAATTATCAAACAAGTTTTACAACTTGTGATATTTTCAGAGGGGTCCCACATCAACTTTAGGACCAAGGAAATATTTCAAATGATGGCACAAGATTTGACAATTGGAAGCGAGTTTATTTGTTGGTCAACAAGAGCTTGTGTTTTTGGATTACAACTCTTGGACGAAAATTACATAAGAGATTAGGGGTTTTCAAGATGTGAGAAAAAGTTTTAATTTCTACATATAATTATACTTGAATAACCCTAATTATACATTTGAGATGTTACAAATCTCCCCACTTACAAAAATCTCGTCAGAGATTTGGCTCGCTCGGTAAAGAAAGATGGATAGTCCGCCTTATGAGCGATCTTCTCTTTCCCAAGTAGCCTCATCCTCGAAATGGTTGACCACTTGAACTTTAGGAACTTGATGGTCTTATTCCTTGTCCCGTTCGAGACTCATCGATGCGTGAGCGGGGGTGCTCGCGATTGGTCAAATCTTCTGGACATCGAGGGTTTCCAGGAGCTTCTCAGTTGGAACACGGAGAGCACTTCTTAAGGCTGGGACACATGGAAAACATCATGTACCCCCTCAAGTGCGGTAGCAACTCCAACTTATAGACAGCGGCTCCCTTCTTCACCGATAGCGGTAGCGGTGGGACCCATATCGAGAGCCAACTGCCCTGGCGCTGAAAGCGTTGATGGCCCTTCAAGGAGAACTTTGAGATAAACAAAGTCATTAGGCTCAAACGCCCAACTCACGTCGGCGGCGATCCTGCCAGCTCTTTGCTGGATTGGTAATGCGCAGCATCCTGAATAAAATTTGGACTTGGCGCTCGGCCTCATTGATTGGAGTCGGGCCAAAGATCTCTCACCGGTCTCGACCAGTTCAGCGGGGTTCACTTTCTCCGTACAAGGGCCTCCAAGGTACCATCAAGGGCGGCGGCTGAAAAATTTCATTGTTATAAGAAAGCCGGCGAATGGCAAGCATTTCTCCCAATGCTTCCCATATGAAAGGACACAAGCACGAAGCATGTCTTCCAAAACTTGGTTGACCCTCTCGGTCGACCATCGATTTGGGGATGATATCTTTGTGCTAAAACCAAAACCAGGTTCCCATAGCCTCTTGCAAACAATACCAATGAGAGGTGAAAAAGAGAACCACGATCCAAGACAATCGTCTTGGGCACACCATGCAAACACGATCAACATATAAGTCATAGTTGAATTGAGAAATCT
The DNA here is from genome assembly GCA_036346405.1 of Phyllostachys edulis. Taxonomy (NCBI): domain Eukaryota; kingdom Viridiplantae; phylum Streptophyta; class Magnoliopsida; order Poales; family Poaceae; genus Phyllostachys; species Phyllostachys edulis. Next base: position 21,608,252 of record CM070545.1, on the reverse strand, counting down.
TAACCTTTTGACAGAAATGTGCTACCAGTCAACCGATCAATAGCGACCATTGGAATCTTTCCCTTTTGCGTTCGAGGCGGGGCCGTTGATAAAGTCCATCTTAAGGCCGAATCCACTTCCATTTAAAGCCGGGCAAAAGCTGAAGGCGAGTCTGGGGAGCTGGCGATGCTAAACCTTGACACTGCGGCACACACACGTCGCTTTTCGACCGACAACGAACTTTGCAATCTCCTCTTCATTCGGGTCACAAAAATCTGGCTGGCGGAGATCTTGATACATCTTTGTGGCCAGGATGAATGGAATAAAGCGAATCATAGGCTTAGCGGAGGATCCAAATTCCGCAACTCCATGTCCTTTGGAACCACAAAGGCGTTGCCGAACCTCACCAACACCCATGCTCATCCTCCGAACACTTGGTTGTTCAGTTCTTGACATTTGCCTTAATGTGGCTCACTCCAACATCCCAGCTGGCGGCCGGACTTGATCGATCCTGGGTTGATTGCACTGCCAACCAAGGCAGCGAGAGAACCCGCAGCTCAACTAAACCCAAGTTGAGACAGAGGAATTCTTCAGGAAAAAGCGGTGCAGAAGCTCCTTGGACAACAAGGCATTGCAATCGCGCTTTGATAAGCGCGCCGGCGGCGATATTGCCTTGCCGGATGGTAGGTGAATACCCACATCATAGTCCTTGATCAACTCCAACCATCTCCTTTGCACGAGGTTAGGTCGAGTCGTATGAACAAGTACTTTAAGCTTTGTGATCCGAATACACTTCTAGCGATTCTGGACCGATTAGGTAATGTCGCCAAATCTTAAGTACATGAATCACGTGAGCTAACTCCAAATCATGGTAGGGTAGTTGAGTTCATGAGGTCTCAATTGCCTTGATGCATAGGCCACTACCTTGCCTTCTTGCATAAGACACAACCGAAGGCCTCGAGCGAAGCATCGTCAAAGATATCGAAGCCGATGGATATCGGGAAGAACGAGAGCGGAAGCGGTGGTCAAAGCGCTTTTTAGTGTTGGAAACTTTCCTCACTTCCGCGGACCACGAACTTCTTGTCCTTCTTGAGCAACTCAGATCGCCGGCCCGCGATCTTGGAGAAGTTCTCGATAAAGCGGCGATAATATCACGCTAAGCTCAAGAAAACTCCATTACATCGGTGATGACGAAGCGCTGACTCCATGAAAGAACTTATCGCTGACCTTGCTAGGGTCCAGCATGACTCGCCTCTACTGAAAGAAGCGTGGCCTAAAGCCACTTCCTTCAGCAGCAGAATGCACTTGCGAACTTGGCGTCTGTTGGTGGTGCTCACGCACTTGCTCAACACAAGCTTCGGATGCTCGTGTGTTCCTCATCGTTCTTGGAGTAGAATAAGAATATCATCGATGAAGACCGATAAAACTTATCCAAATACTCCATGAATACTGAATTCATGAGATTCATGAACAAAGGGAGCATTGGTTAGCCCAGAATGACATAGCCGGTGTACTCGCATAAGCGTGGCAGTGAAAGGCGTCTTTGGAATATCCTCGGGTCGAATCCACCGATGATATCGCCACTCTCAAATCAATCTTGGAGAAACTCGAGCTCCGGTTAATTGATCGAAGAGATGCGTCAATGCGAGGCAATGGATACTTGTTCTCACAGTCACTTCATTAAGTGGGCGGTAAAGCGCGTCACCTTTTATCGTAAGCCGTCCTTCTTCTTTCACGAAGATTATTTGGACAACCCCAAGGAGATGAGCTAGAGGCGGATGAAACCCTTCTTGCAGCTCACTTAGCGCTTCTTCAACTCAACTCGTTCGGTTGGCATCCGATGGAATCTCTTTGAGATAGGGGCGATCAGGGAGCCAACTCAATGACAAACTTCGAGGTCTCGAGCGGGTGGCATCCTGGAAGATCTGCGGAAAGACATCAAACAAAGTCGTAAACTTGTTGGGACTTAGCTAATATCTAGGCGGGCTTAAGCGCTTCAGAGTGCGAAGAGATGAGGGCCCTAGCGACTTGGTGAGGCGAACACCTGCTTTCATGCGGAGGAGCTAAACGAGAGAGATGAGCTTCTGGTGCATCGAATTTGCCCCCATGTCATGGGACAACCAATCCATGCCAAGAATCACATCAAGACTTCGCTGAATGGAGAAGGATAAGGTTTGCTAAGAAACCTACCCTTGCCGATCTCGATAGGAACATCCCTACACTCGGATTCGAGCTCTCAACTCCGAACCAGGGGAAGCGAATGAGTAAGCGGGACCGACAATGGAGAGAAAAGATCTCAACAGCGACAAAAGACTTCAGAAACAAAGGAATGAGATGCTCTGAATCAAACAAGACGATGCTTGAGGTGAGGTTAACGAAGAAGTGTACCTATACGGCGTCGGGTGCCTCTGAGCCTCCTGCGTTGTGGCGCGTTAATGTGGACCACCACGCCCACTGCCAGGTTGCGGGAGCGATCTTCTGGTCTGAGATACCACCTCCTCCTGGCGTCCTCCATTAGACGGCCGGTATCTGCTCTTCTTAGGGCATTGGTTATAATGCCCCTTACAGTTGCAAGAAGAAGCATGTGACCCGTCGTCATTTGAGGTTGCGAGGCGCTCTGGCTGACTTCGCGAGTGCGTGGCGAGACACGGCTGCGATGAGCGAAACGAGCAGAGTAACCTCGGGTGCCGAAAGGCGGTGGGTGGTACCTGAAATTTGCCTGGCGGGGCCGGGAGGCAGCCTGGGATGACTTATGGGCCTCCAGCTAAACTGGGAGTCCATAAGCTCTCGGCCGCATGCTCGGCGACTGATGGCCTTGTGACGGGAGTCATCAGGAAAATGGGAAAATCGAATGGATAGCGTCGCCGGCTCCTCAAACAAGCCATGCACGAACGGCACCTTAGCATATCGATGGACATCCTCAGGAGCATATGAGGCTAGATGGATTGAACCGTAGAACATACTCCAGGTGAGCCTCGCCCTTGCTTGTTGAGCAAGTGTAACATCTTGATTTTCTAAATACTTTTTAAAATGTGTAAAATAAGTTAAAACTATTTTGCTTTAGTGAGAATTCAAATTTGGGTTCACATTAGGTTGGGTTGTTGTGTCTCCTGTTGTAAGCTCAGCAATTCTCCTCCTAACCTCTCTCCTTGGTCACGTAGGTTTAGACCTCCTCTAAAGCTTAGACCTTGTCTCACCGAGAAATACTCGTGTGACCAGGGCCTTCCTTTCTTTGAGCTTGGTCATTTGGACCTCTTTGTTGGTTTGAATCTCTTAGGTTCAAACCTCTTTTATTCGAGACTTCTCTTGAGTCTAAACTTCTTGTCATCACGGACACCTCTTTATGCCAGACCTCCTTTCATTCGGACCTCTATGCATTCAATGGCCTCTTGTGTGCCTTGATTTTCTAAGATCATTTGAACCATCTTAACTTTTATTCTTGGCCAAGAAGACCTCCCGGGTAGAACCCTTTATGGAATGCCTCTGGAACCACTCACGTGTGGACCTCCTCCTCTGTACTTTATCTAGCGGTCCGACCTCCTCCCTTTCTAATCCAAGGGTCTAGACCTCCCATGCGTTATGTCCCTTCGTGGACCTCCCTTTGTTACAGAATCAAGCAGTTCAGACCTCCTACAAATGCGGCGGACCTCCCCTCACTTTGAATCAAGGCCCAGACCTCCCGTCGTCGAGTTCTCTCGAGGACTCTCCCTCCGCGCGGCTCTTGGTGTTGGACCTCCCTCTGGAGATCCAACCGCTCGAGACCTCCCGCCAGACCTCCCTTGGTGAGATCCCGACCGTCAGGGACCTCCTGTCAGGACCTCCTAACCTTAGACCTCCTGTCCTTGGGCTTAGGACCTCCTAAGCGCTCGGACCTCGAGGACCTCTATTGTGGGTCAAGACCTCCTATTTTGACCCGACTTGTTTCTAAATGTTGGCCCCCACTGCCGCGGTCTTAACCATCTCAATTCCTCCGCCATACATTATTATATTGAGCCTTCAATGCGGGTCTTATCACATTAAATGCATCCATATCGTGGTGTTTACTTTGAATTGGGTCCTAACCGTGTACTGACATTTTCCTTGTTCCTTCCCATAACATCATCGTGTCCCTTCTCGTACCTTTTGCCCCGGTCGTAGTGACACACCTTACTGCATCACTACCTACCTTTGACCATTTCCATACTTATCACCGGACTCGTGTATTTCTAGTTTTCTTCACCACTTTGACTACAACTTGTCTAAGAAATTCCACCCTCCACCTTCTCATTTTCACCCTCTCGGTTTTGGACAGGCCTTCCCGGAGAGCTTGGTTCTTCACGACCTCCCTTTTCATCCATAGCTTCTTGCCCTTGGTAAGTTCTTTGATGATCTCCTCCACCTTTGTGTTTACCACTACTGAGCTGGCCATGTTTTCCAGGACCTTTCTACGGTGGGTTTCTTTGGGAATCATGGTGCTCGTGTGAGGACCTTCTCTCGGACCATGCATAAGCATTTTGTGGGACTTCTCTGCTTTTGCTAGGTCACACCTCTGGGACCTTTTCCAAAGACCTCTTTCCTCGTAAGCTAGACCTTCTCCAAAGAACCTAATCTAAATATAATTCTTTTCAGTAATTGGGTTTTGAGTTTTCTCTGGAGTTCTCTTGATTCTTTAATTGGATCTTTATTTGAATCTTCTTTGAATTTGCCTTTTTATATATGTGTAGATTGTGAGGGTTCCCAAGAATCGAGAGCTCAAGAGGAAGGATCTCGGAAGTAGGAGCAAGGCAAGTTGCACTTTTGAACATATTACACAGATAATTCAAAGTATTTATGTCTGTTTAATGTGTATTGCATGCTTATTTTATCAAGTTAGTTCAATACCAATTTTAACTTTATAGTTATACCCATTTCCCTTTGTATGACCTATGTTGGCTTTATCTGAACACATTGTCACCATTAGGTCAAACTTGGCTAATCACGATTAGCATGGGTCAAGAACATTTGAAAAACATATGCTCGGTTATGCTTAGACCAAAACTATTGATTTGGGGAAATTTTTACCAACACAACCAAATAATGTTTAATGTTTTCACCATGACATTGGGTTGTCATGGAGGTATGAAAGTGGTGCGGAAAGCAAAGAAAATAAACAATTGGTTTGGACTGGGGCCAAATTGGATTGCTTGGTTGGTGCAATGTTTATGCACGGACTCTAACACAGCTGGTGGAGGTCCATGGGTTAGTGAAAGTTGCCCTAGTCATGTGAGGACCTCCTTTGAGCGACCAATGCCATGCCTATAATGGGCTATGCCATCGTGCAACCACATGTCTCCAGAATGGGGTGGGACTGGTTGGTAATTTGCAAAACTCCACCACATCTTGCCATTGGTTGTGTGGGAGGTCTTGTTGACTAGGTCTTTATGACCTATTGTTCCCACTGGTGCAAGAGGGCCTTCCATGATTGCGATCCATAGGAAGGTGAAACCTTAGCAAGGAAAGGCGTGGAGCAATGCATTGTAAACCTTGTCTTGAGCTCTAGATCTCTTACCTTTGGTAGTGAGAGATGGCATTGCGGATCTTGGGACAAACTAGAGGTAATCAAGTCGTGTGGGTAAAGTGCACAACCTCTCTGAGAGTTAAATCTATTGAATAGCCGTGTCCACGGTCATGGGCGTCTTGCAAAGGCCACGAAGTTAGATATTGAATTTGGGAATTTTTAGAAATGGTTTCTAAATCTTTTGGGATTGCCATCCCTGGGTTTAGGGCGGGGCCTCTTGTCGGAGGGTATCCTTCACTAATTCATGATGATTGATATCCAACGAAAAATTGTTTTAATATAAAGAGTTCTATCTATTAAAGACACTGCTGGAAATTAATAATGGTATTGGAAAAAAGAAAGCGGCTTTGTGCAAAATAACCATATTATGCCATCTTTGAATCTCCACATATGCATGTCATATTGTTACCCACAGGTTGCTTGAGGTGGTAGTGCTCACTCTTGCTCATTATAATCTTTGCCGAGAGAAGATGTTGGCGTGATGAAGATCAAAGCAATTAGGTTATGTACTCGGTCGGTCATTTGCACGTGGTTGATGGACCTTTTGCCTTTACCTTTTGTGTATTTATGCTTGGCCCAAGGCCTTGTAATCAACCTTGTTAATATTATGTTTCAATAAAAGATTGTTCGGATATAACCATGTATTTTTTGTGTGAAGGGCTAGCCATGATCCTTGGACTAGCTCGGGTTTCACAGAGGACCTTGGAAGACTCGGTCCATCCATGTCCTCATGATGGTAATAACATGTGGAGTTCGGTGGTCCCAGACCTCACGACCTCCTCCTCGTGGGTCGTGGGAGGTCTTGGTGCGCCCTGGACCTCTTCATTTATTGTTACATGGGGCGTGGCAGGCCTTGGGTGCTCCTCGGTTCGAGACTCTCTCGGGTCGAGTTCTGGACCTCCAGGGAGGTCTTGCAAGACCTCTGGGTGGTCTTGAGTGACTGCCCGAAGGTCATGGACCTCTGGGAGGTCCTTGTGGACTCCAGGTCCTGGAGGATCTCGGTGCCCTAAGACGGTCGTCTGACCAAGAAACTGCCTTCTTGATCTCCATCAGCCGGAGAGGATGTGAGGCAGCACGGAAGGCGTCTGAAACTCCTCCCAAGAGGCGGTGTAGTGCGGGCTGCATGGCGAAAGCTCTCCCACCATGACAAAGCTACCCCTCCGGTGGTGCGATCACGAGCAGCGCCTTCTCGTGCTCAGCATTGCGATCACGAGGAGCTTCCGCTCCACAGGAGGCAAGCCAATGTCCGCATCCAAGAGTCCTCGAGATCGGGAAAAGGTAGAGGTGAGTGCGAAGAAACTCATGCGAAGTCCTCACACGCGGTGATGGAATTCCCTTGCGGATCTGAAGCTCAAAGTGCAGTGGTTGTAGCTGATGACGATGATCGATAGAACTCTCTCATCATCAGGCAGTTGCGCGATCTGAAAAATACCTCGGCCATAGTCGGAGGAGGCTCCTCGTCGGACGGTGGCCCAACCTTAGGCCGCTATGATGTCAAGCCATCCTGTTATAATGAAATTTGGTTAGCAACTAAACAGAAGCAAAAGAAGCAAAAGCAATCGACTAGGGAATGGAATATCACCCTAGCGAAAGCCAAAACAGCGAGTAAATCAACTTTAGAAGCTTAAAAGACTCTAAAACAGCCAAGAAACACCAAAAGCAAGGCTCAACTTCTCAACTCAACTAACCCGTATTGAATGAGCAGAGTAATTGATCAAGATTAAAAATCAGATTGTAGATGAGATCTAAAACTATTAGAGAGCAAAGGTTAATGCAGAAATAAGTGTTAGATACTTAGCTAACTAGTATCACATCTTACCCTTTTATTCCCACAAGTTTTAGTTGATTTAACCTCCATTCTACCCTAATTGGAACCTTTGAGCTTGCTGTCCGGTGGCTTGCTGTCCAGATTTTGCATCAAGCTTCCAGTCAAATTGGCCATTCCGAAGCTTCAAAACCTTGTAGATGGGCAGCTAACACTTCAATTTGCCAAACTCATTGATTCCCAAAACCCGTTAATCGATAACAACTATTTTGTGGAAGAGAAGAGAAAACAACTTTAAAACTCAAATTAGAGTGAGATGAGAAAGAAAGCTAAGATAGATGAGGAGTAAAATCTGAGAATTTTCTTAGCTTTCAAACTCATTTGACACTTTGAAATTAGGTTTTCAAAATATCCTAGCGACCAAGCTTGCGTTACTACGGTCGATATAGCTCGATACCTTTTTGGCACTGGATTTATTAAGCTCATAATACTTAGTCATCCAATTGACCTAGTATTATCAACCAAATAAACCGTCTAGAGATGTATACTCCCGAGAATGCAGGTATACATACCTCAACAAAAAAGAATGTATCAATTCCATACAACACATAGAACATAAGCAACAAACGGTTAATATTAATAAGGAATAGGTTATTACAAAAGAGGGCCTTTGGCCAAATAACAACAAGAACTACTAAGAATAACAATGGAAGCAAAAATGCCATAAAGACTAAACACAAAGCCAATCGGTGTGCCTTAACCCCTAGGCATCTGGGACCGCCAAGCTAGTCGTCGAAGAAATTGCAACACGTAGCACAAAGAGAGGCTCTTGGGCTCACCTTCTTCTCTGCAACAAAAGCCACAAAAATGCCACAACAGGGCGGATAGTACAAAAGTACTCCGCAAGACTTACTTACGTGTGAGATAAAGAACTATAAATAGCTACATGCAAGCTTTATTTAAGTGGATGAGGCTTTGGACTCATTTTAGCATAAAGCAAGTTTCATTTGCAATATAATAATAGATTGAAGGCAATTTGACAAAGCATTTTAATTGTTGAAATAACAGAGATAATAACATAGTAACAACAACAAGAACAAGGAAGTGACTAACCCAATAGTCACCACATAACAATAGCATGAACTCCCGTTCATACCAACCATGTCAAGTTTTAATTAAAGGTTGTAGTCTAGTTCTCACTGGCGTATCGGCGTGTCCATAACCTAGGACGAGGCTATTCAATAGTTTAACCTGCTGAGGGTGTACCAATGTACCCACGTCGAGACCGCCTTTCCTTTAAGCACACTACCTTTGGTATGCTTGCAAGCCGCGGCTAAGTCTCTCGAGACATTTCAATGGTGATGCTAATTGAGCACGAGCCGCATCCCAGGGACAAGGACATTAGACAGCCCTTGACCGCGCTAATGCTCCCTCCCACCACACACACATTTTCTTCTTGTAAACATACCAACCGACCAGCTCATAATTAACCTCCCAAAGTACTTAGTCAAGAGAGGTTCCATATCCTCGTGTGGTTAGCAAAAAATTGCTGAGCGAATTGGCGCAAGTAATACTCGGTCCTTATGACTCAGGCATACCACCACATTCAAAACGCACCATCCATCCAATATGCCCAAGTCTAAATCAATCTTTTATTTTCAGTTTTTGATTTTACAAATTAATCAAAGCACAAGTGCTGGACATATAGGAGTAATAATCAGTTTGAGTGATCAAGACCATCGACTAAGTCGATGATCGCCCAATACTACCGATAACTAAGCATGTCTAAGCAATTTAAATCGAAACTACTAAGTGATAAGAGCTCATCCAACGAGCTCCCACCAGACAAATAACCTAGGCTCATGGTAGTAGAGGATAAACAATTCCTACAGATTATGCAACTATAGGATTGCTAGCGACATTTAACACAAAGTAGCATGCATACATAGAAGTAAAACAATATAGCTTTAAAGTAATGGGACAATGATGGAAATGATCAAACTGCTTGCCTTGTTGTTGCTGGCCAAGTTGTGGCAGAGGGTCACTCTCGGATCTATACAAATGTCGAAACCTAAGCGGAAGCGATAAAAACCGATAAGAACGACGAGAAACAACAAAGACAGCACAACAAGAACTCCAAATTCTCTGAATTTTCTACAGCAGCAAGACAATGATTTATCATGAATAGCAACAAGAACCAATTGATTTGGATTCTTGAATGCAAAGATATGATGAAATCAATTCTTTCACCTAAAAATACCAAACACACTATTCACTAATTTAATTATGAGGCAACATTTTCTAGAACAGTGGTGAAGCTGAAATTTTTACTGTAAACCAGCACCTCATGAGATGAATAACACAATTGAGTTCACCTCATTTGGAGCTATTATGCACTCTACAAATTTTCAAAAACAAGAACTTGAACAAAATTATAATGCACAAGTCCTCATTTTCCTAACAGCAACATGCTCAAAACAATTTTCACAGTGAGTTCACTTAATAGAGGAAACCAACACAAAGTTGGTCTCACTCAAAATAATCTAAGAGCATTAGTTATGTATTTTACAAGTTAAGCATTAATTTGAGTGTACTTTTAAAGTTGGTTTCAAAATCTAATGGCAAAACTGTGCTCTGAGAGTGAACTCAACTTACAATCATTTTGGATTAAAGTCAAGTTCAAGACAGAGCTAACACAATTTGAATGACCTCATTTGGATTTAAAAAGAAAAAGATATGGAATTCTAAAGTTTATACCTTATTTCATTTATAATTAGAGTTCCTTTGGAATTTCTAAAAATCACAAAGGCATGGGAGGCGTGAGCCACGGATCATAGAGCTAGCGGCTCAGGACCTCCCGAGAGAACAACACCTGCGCTCACGAGGTCGAGAGGTCACGGACCTCCTAACAACGCACTTGTCTTGGTGAGGTGGGGAGGGAGTCGTGGCGTAGATGGAGATCCAACGGACCACAGATGAGGGGGGAGGTCCGGATGGACCAGATCTAAAGGGAGGTCCTCAACGGTGAGATCTTCAAAGGAAGATCTAAACTATCAAGATCTCCCCAGGAAGATCTACATCGTCAAGACCTCCGGGGAGGTCTGGGCGGTCGAGATGTTCAAGGAGACCTCGATGGTTCGAATCGTCAGAGGGAGGACCTTGACGGTCAAGATCTACGGGAGGTCATGAATATGCGATAACCTAGGGAGGTCTAGGGAGGTCCTGCGTCTGAGACCTCGAGGAGGTGCGGGCGGCCCGATTTACAAGAGGAGAGTCTTGGCGCTCAGTCTCTCGGAGGAGTCATGGACGTCGAATGCGACCGCGTCTTGCGGCGCTGCGATGCTCGGACAAAGAGTTTATCGGCGGGACACCGAGGAGGTCGTAAGGCTTGCGGCGTAATAAAGAGGCGGATTTAAGGACATCAGACACAACCAATGATTGCGAGATTGAGCAATTGATGCCGCATTAAACGGTGGATCTGTCCTAAAATGACCACGGCTGCGGTCGGGCGTCCGACAAAACCGAGCTCAAGGATTTGGTTCTGCATGGCGATGTAGACCTCATGGCCGTGACATCCAATCATACAGTTGGGTCCTAATAACCATGCGCCCAGGACCTCCCTGGCGGCCTTGAGGCGGCTTTGAGCGCCGGCGGCGAGCGAGGACAAAATGAAGAAGCAAACGGCCAAAACGAAAATGCAAAATGAGCTCATGCGCGACATTCAAGCGTGTGCCAAAAGCTCGCGACATTCATTCAGTGCGGCCGTGACTAAGGACTAACGGGAGGTACGGAGGTCCTAAGGTCTTGGGAAGTGGAAGGAAAGGTGAAGACCGGAGTTGGAGAAGATGGGGTTGCTCCGGGCCAGCTCGACTCCAAGATTCCACTTTGTCCACCTCATAAATGCCCAAACAAAACAAGTTGGTCTTGGTCCCGAGGAAAGGCACAAATGGAAACAAGGAGAGGAAGAATCTCCACCCTTGCCACCGAGAAGCTTCATCAGCAATGGTACTGCCATAAAGGAAGGAAACTTTGGTGGTTTAGAGCTCACGACGAGGGGTGTAAGCCAAGGAACAATGGTGTGCAAAGGAAGAGCTAGCACACGAGTGGGAGAAGGCTTTATACTAGGGCACAAGGAGGTGCGTGGACCACCGCTAAGCTCATGGTGAGCTTGCCCATGGGAGGAGTCCATGGCTTGGACAAGACACAAAGTTGACAAGGTCAGCAGTGTCGACGAGCGGAGAGGCGGAAGGTGACTGCATTAAATCTTGCGTCGACAAAGAGATTAAAATACCACGAGTGATGCATTAACTCCCGCTTTCGAGGGCTCGTGAGCATGACCATGGAAGGAGAAAAGAACAGGGAGAGGTCTTTATAACCGTTGGATAAGACCAGAGAAGTCCTAACCATCGGATGAAAATTTTTGAACCGTTATGTTTTAAGTGGGTGGGAGGTCCCACCACACGATCAAGATGGGAGGTCGTGGCCTCGATTTCCTTAATGTGTAAGCGCCGCGTGGGAAAATGGGACAGAGGTCCAAAGCGTTGGATCTCCATCCAGCAGGTCGGACCTCCTGTGAGGCCGCCTTAACCTTGAACATAAAGCATGAGGGGAGGTCATGGCCTTTGGATTAAATCCAAAGAACTTGACTCGAATAAGGGAGTCCGATACGATACGCTGGCGAAGGGAGGTCGTGACCGTGGATTTTAATCAGCGGTGCACAACACGAGATAGGGGAAGGTGCAGGAAGCTTGATATTTGAGGGGAGGGGGAGGTCGTGGGCTGTGGATGCGATCCAACGGCTACGACCTCGTTTAGGTGGGAGGTTTGTTTAGTTTGATGAGGGGAGAGTCGGGCGGTTGGATGTAAATCAGCTACTGACCTCGCCAAGGTGAAGGTGGTTTTGAGGTTTGATAACAAGGGGAGGTCGGGGCGGTTGGATCTTAATCCGGGCTATGACCGACAAGGTGATGACATCGAAGGAGGTCTTTCGTTTTACACAGGGGAGGTCATGGCCAGTGGATCTTTGATCCACGGCTATGACGATGAGTGAGAAAAGCTGCGGTGTTATTGTGGATGGTCTGGCGCCCACGTTGACCGGAGGTCCACAGCGGTCAAAGGACCGAAGGGAGGTCTGGAGGTGCGTTGGTTGAGGTCGTGGCCTTTGGTTGGATCCAAGCTCACGACCTCATCAAATGAGGAAAAGAATTCGAGATGGGGTTGGGCTTGACCCGGTGTGAATCTGGCTCGGCCCAGGAATAGTGCCAAGTTTTAATTTAATTTCTAACAGTGAGACTTTGCAAAATTGTTTGGGATAGCCATTCAACTCCAAAATTCATGAAATTTTACAGGAGCTTGTTGACAATGAGATTAACCTTATAAAATTTCAGAGAGGTTATTATGCAATGCATTTTCTCAGGAAATTCATGAAGGTTGGTTGTTTTGCCTCCAAAATTATCAAACAAGTTTTACTTGATATTTTTCAGAGGGTCCCACATCAACTTTAGGACCAAGGGAAATATTTCCAAATGATGGGCACAAGATTTAAGACAATTGGAAACGAGTTTGACTTTGTTGGTCAACAAGAACTTTGTGTTTTGGATTACACAACTCTTGGACAAGAATTACATGAGAGATGGGGTTTTCAAGATGTGAGAAAAGTTTTAATTTCTACACATATAATTATACTTGAATAACCCTAATTATACATTTAAGGATGTTACAAATCTCCCCCTTACAAAATCGTCGATTTGGCTCACTCGAGTAAAAGAAAGATGGATAGTCCGCTTGCGCAGACGATCTTCTCCCCAGTAGCCTCATCCTCAGGAATAGTTGACCAGAACTTTAAGGAACTTGATGGTCTTATTCCTTGTCCCGTTCGGACTCATGCAGATGCGTGAGCAGGGGTGCTGCGATTGGTCAAATCTTCACGGACATCGAGGGTTTCCAACGAGCTTCCTCGGTTGGAACGGAGGCACTTCTTAAGTGGGACACATGGAAAACATCATGTACCTCAGAAGTGCAGTAGAGCAACTCAACTTACAACAGGCTCCCTTCTTCGATAGCGGTGAGGACCGACATATCGAGCCAACTTGCCCTTGGCGCAAAAGCGTTGATGGCCCTTCAAAGGAGAGACTTTGAGATAAACAAAGTCATTAGGCTCAAGCGCAACGCTCACGCGTGGATCCGCATCTGCACTGATTGAAATTTATGCATTCACTCGAATAAAATGGACTTGGCTCGGCCTCATTGATTGAGTCGACAAGAGAGTCTCTCACCGGTCTCGACCAGTTCAGCGGGGTTCTACACTTTCTCCGTACAAGGCCTCAAAAGGTACCATGCGAGGCGGCTGAAAATTTGTTATTATAAAAACTTCGTGAATGGCAAGCATTTCTCCCAATGCTTCCCATATGAAAGGACACAAGCCACGAAGCATGTCTTCCAAAACTTGGTTGACCCTCTCGGTCGACCATCAGTTTGGGGATGATATCTTGTGCTAAGGTAAAACAGGTTCCCATAGCCTCTTGCAAACAATGCCAGCGAGAAGTGAAAAAGGAACCACGATCAAGAGACAATCGTCTTGGCACACCATGCAAGCACCGTCGAGAAACATAGAGATACAGCCAATTGACCGGCAATGGCAATCTTAACCCTTGCATGGCAGAAATGTGCTACCTTAGTCAACGATCAATAGCACTGACCAGTGGAATCTTTCCCCTTTTGCGTTAGGAGACGGACGGTGATAAAGTCCATGCAGGCGGAATCCCACTTCCATTAGAACGCAGGCAAAAATGGCGATCTGCGGGGCCGATGCTCGGCCTTGACTGCGGACGACACACCGTCGCACTTTTCGGACCGCGAACTTTGCAATCTCCTCATTGGGTCCACAAAATCTCTGGCGGAGAGATCTTGATACATCTTTGTGGCCGGGATGAATGGATAAAAGCGAATCATGGGCTTGGCGCGGAGGATCAAATTCCGCAACTCCATGTCCTTTGGAACCACAAGCGTTGCGAACCTCACAACACCATGCTCATCCTCGAAAAGCACTTGGTTGTTCGTTCTTGACATTTGCCTTAATGTGGCTCACTCCAACATCCATTCTGGCGGCGGGACTTGATCCGATCCACCAAGGTTGGTTGCACAACCAAAAGCGTGAAGAACCACGCTCAACTAAACCCAAGTTGAGACAACTTGAACTTCGGAAAGGCGGTTTGAGCTCCTTGGACAACAAGGCATTGCAATGCGCTGCGACTAAGCGCGCGGCAGCGTGACATTAGCCTTGCGGGATGGTAGTGAATACCCACATCATAGTCCTTGATCAACTCCAACCATCTCCTTTGCGAGGTTCGTCGGTTTGTGTGAACAAGTACTTTAAGCTTTTGTGATCCGAATACACTTCTAGCGATTACTGGAATTAGGTAATGTCGCCAAATCTTAAGTACATGAATCTGACAGCTAACTCCAAATCATGAGTAGGGTAGTTGAGTTCATGAGGTCTCAATTGCCTTGATGCATAGGCCACTTTTCTTGCATAAGGACTGGCAAGGCCTCGGCGAGGCAAGCATATCGCAGATACGAAGCCGATGGATATCGGGAAGAACAAGAGCGGGAAGGCGGTGGTCAAAGCTTTTTGAGTATTTGGAAACTTTCCTCACACTCAGCGGACCACCACGAACTTCTTGTCCTTCTTGAGCAACTCCGTCATCGGCCCGTGATCTTGGAGAAGTTCTCGATAAGCGGCGATAATATCCGCTAAAGCAGAAAACTCCGTACATACGCCGGTGACCGAAGCGGTGACTCCATGAAAGAACATCGCTGACCTTGCTAGGGTCAGCGACTTTCGCCTCTGCTTTGAAGAGAGCGTGGCCTAAAGCCACTTCCTTCAACGCGAATGCACACTTTTGAACAGCGGCGTCTGGTGGTGCTCCGCCTTGCTCAACACAAGCCGGATGCTCGGCGTGTTCCTCATCGTTCTTGGGTAGATAAGAATATCATCGATGAAGACGACAAACTTATCAAAATACTCCATGAATACGATTCATGAGATTCATGAACAAAGGCGGGAGCATTGGTTAAGCCGGATGATGACATGACGGTGTACTCATACAAGCCGTGGCGAGTGAAAAGCACGTGTCTTTGGAATATCCTCGAATTGAATCGAACGATGATATCCCACTCTCAAATCAATCTTGGAGAAAACTCGAGCTCAGGTTAATTGATCGAAGAGAGTCAATCGATGGGGCAATGGATACTTGTTCTTCTAGTCACTTCATTAAGTGGTAATCAGCGCTTATCGTAAAAAATGCGAATCCTTCTTCTTCACGAGATTCTTTGGACAACCCAAGGAGATGAGCTAGAGGCGGATGAAACCCTTCTCTTGCAGGCTCACTTACTTCTTCAACTCCACCAACTCGTTCGGTGGCATCCGATAAGGCCTCTTTGAGATAGGGGCGATCTGCAGAACCAACTCAATGACAAACTTCGAGGTCTCGAGCAGGTGCATCCTGGAAGATCTGGGAAAGAATCAACAAAGTGCATAACTGTTGGGACTTCGCTAATATCTAGGCGGGCTTCGCTTCAAGTCTGCGAAGATGAGGCCTGCGGACTTCGGTAGCGACACTTTCATGGAGGAGCTAGACAACGGAGATGAGCTTCTGGCATCGATTTGCCCCATGTCTTTGGGACAACCAATCCATGCCAAGAATCACATCAAGACTAAGCTTAATGGAAAGGATAAGGTTTGCTAAGAAACCTACCCCTTGATCTCGATAGGAACATCCTACACTCGGAGTTCGACTCAACTCCGAACCGAGGAGGCGAATGAGTAAGCAGGGACCGACAATGGAGAAAAAAAGATCTCCATGACAATGACAAAGACTCAGAAAACAAAGGAATGAGATGCTCTGAATCAAACAAAGGCGATGCGGGGTGAGTTAACGAAAGTGTACCTACGGCGTGGGTGCCTCCGACCTCCTCTGCGGTGTGGCGTTAATGCGACCACTACCCGCCTTGGGTTGCGGGCGATCTTACGGTCTGAGATGCACCACCTCTGCCCGCGTCCTCCATTAGGGCGGTGCTCTGTCTTCTTAGGGCATTGGTTAGCATAATGCCCCTTACGTTACAAAAAGAGCATGTGACCCGTCGGTTTGAGTTGCGAGGGCGCTCTGTGACTTCGCGAGTGCCGTGGTGAGACACGACTGCGATGAGCGAGCGAGAAGTAACCTCGAAGTCTGCCGAAATGCGGGGCCAGTTGTAACATCTTGATTTTCTAAATACTTTTTAAAATGTGTAAAATAAGTTAAAGCTATTTTGCTTTAGTGATAATTCAAATTTGGGTTACATTGGAAGGATTTGGGTTGTTGTGTCTCCTTCTTTGGTGAGCTCGGCAATTCTCCTGTAACCTATCTCCTTGGTCACGTAGGTTTAGACCTCCTCTAAAGCTTAGACCTTGTCTCACCGGAAATACTCGTATGACCGGGCTTTCCTTTCTTTGAGCTTGGTCATTTGGACCTCTTTGTTGGTTTGAATCTCTTAGGGTTCAAACCTCTTTACTATTCGAGACTTCTCTTGAGTCTAAACTTCTTGTCGTCAGGACACCTCTTTATGCAGGACCTCCTTTCATTAGGACCTCTATGCATTCCAATGGCCTCTTGTGTGCCTTGATTTTTCTTAAGTCCGTTTGAACCGTCTTGACTTTTTACTCTTGGCGAGAAGACCTCCCCGGGTAGAACCCTCTATGGAATGCCTCTGAAACCACTCGCATGGACCTCCCTTGTGCTAGACACAGCGGTCGGACCTCTTCCCATTTCCAATCAAGGGTCTAGACCTCCCATGCGTTATGCCCTTAATAGACCTCCTTTGTTACAGAATCAAGCAGTTCGAGACCTCCCCTTTATTACAGAATCGAGCGGTTCAGACCTCCCCTTGAATCTGAATCGAGCGGCTTGGACCTCCCCCTCGCGGCTCTTGGTGTTGGACCTCCCTCTCGGAGATCCAACCGCTCGAGACCTCCGCTTGAGACCTCCCTTGGTGAGATCTGACCGTCGGGACCTCCCCTGTCTGGACCTCCTTAACCTTTAGACCTCCTGTCCTTGGGCCTAGGACCTCCTAAGCCGCTTCGGACCTCCTCGAGGACCTCTATTGTGGGTCAAGACCTCCCCTATTTTGACCCATTGTTTCTAAATTAGTGGCCCCACCGCTAGTCTTAACCATTCTCAATTCCTCAGTCACATTATTATATTGAGCCTTCAATGCGGGTCTTATCACATTAAATGCATCCATATCGTGGTGTTTTACTTTGAATTGGGTCATAACATTACTACTGACATTTTCCTTGTTCCTTCCCATAACATCATCGTGTCCCTTCTCGTACCTTTTGCCCGAGAATCGTAGTGACACACCTACTGTCACTACCTACCTTTGACCCATTTCCATACTTATCACGGACTCGTGCATTTCTAGTTTTCTTCACCACATTGACTACAACTTGTCTAAGAAATTCCACCCTCCACCTTCTCCATTTTCACCCTCTCGGTTTTGGACCCGGTGACCTTCCAGTGAGCTTGGCTCTCCACGACCTCCCCCTGACTCATTGTTGCTTATCCTAGGTGAGTTCGGAATGATTGCTCTACTCTTATGTTTACCACTACACTGAACCGATCGTGTCCTTTACAGGACCTCCTTTCCGTGAGCTTCTTTTGGAACTCTGAGGTGCTCGTGTGAGGACCCCCTCTCTGGACCTTGCGCAAGCATCTCTGCCTCGGAACCTCTCTGCCCTCTGCCTAGGTCACATCTTCGGGACCTTCTCTAAAGACCTCTTTTTCCTTTGGTAAGCTAGACCTTCTCCAAAAGAACCTAATCTAAATACAATTCTTTTCTGTAATTGGGTTTTTGAGTTTTCTCTGGAGTTCTCTTGATTCTTTAATTGGATCTTTATTTGAATCTTCTTTGAAATTGCCTTTTTATATATGTGTGTAGATTGTGAGGGTTCCCAAGAATCTGAGAGCTCTGAAGAGGAAGGATCTCAGAGTAGTGAGCAAGGCAAGTTGCACTTTTGAACATATTGCACCCGATAATTCAAAGTATTTATGTTACATTTTAATATATATTGCATGCTTATGTTTATCAAGTTAATTCAACACAGCTTTTAACTTTAGAGTATACCCATTTCTTTTGTATGACCCTGTTGTTCTTGGGTGAACACATTGTCACCATTAGGTCAAACTTGGCTAATGCGATAGCATGAGTCAAGAACATTTGAAAAACATGAGCTCGGTTATGCTTAGACCAAAACTATTAATTTGGGAAATCTTTACCAACACAACCAAATAATGTTTAAATGTTTTCACCATGACATTGGGTTGTCATGGAGGTGTGAAAATGGTCTTTGGGAAAGCAAAGAAAATAAACAATTGGTTTGGTGGGGCAAATTGGATTGCTTGGTTGGTGCAATGTTTATGCACGGACTCTAACACAGCTAGGGTGGAGGTCCAAGGGTTAGTGAAAGTTGCCCTAGTCATGTGAGGACCGGTCTTTGGCGACCAATGCCATGCCTATAATGGGCTATGCCACAATCGTGCAACCACATGTCTCGAGAATGGGGTGTGGGACTGGTGAGTAATTTGCAAAACTCCACTACATCTTTGCTCCATTGGTGGTGTGGGAGGTCTTGTCGACTAGGGGTCTTTGATGACCCATTGTTCCCATTGGTGCAAGAGGGGCTTTCAGCGGATTGCGATCCATAGGAAAGTGAAACCTTAGCAAGGAAAGGCGTGGTGGAGCAATGCATTGTAAAAGCCTTGTCTTGAGCTCTAGATCTCTTACCTTTGGTAGTGAGAGATGGCATTGACGAATCTTGGGACAAACTAGGGTAATCAAGTCGTGTGGGTAAAGTGCACAACCTCTGCGAGTTAAATCTATTGAATAGCCGTGTCCACGGTCATGGGCGTCTTTGGCAAAGGCCACTTGAAGTTAGATATTGAATTTGGGAATTTTAGAAATGGTTTCTAAATCTGTTTTGGGATTGCCATCCCTTGGGTTTGGGGTAGGAGCCTCTTGTCGGGAGGGTATCCTTCACTAATTCATGATGATTGATATCCAAGCGAAAATTTGTTTTAATATAAAGAGTTCTATCTATGAAAAGACACCTTTGGAAATTAATAATGGTATTGGAAAGAAAAGCGGCTTTGTGCAAATTAACCATATTATGCCATTTTTGAATCTCCACATATGCATGTCATATTGTTACCCCATGGGTGCAACTTGCGAAGCACAAGTGGTAGTGCTCACTCTTGCTCATTATAATCTTTGCCGGGAGAAGATGTTGGCAGGCGATGAAGATCAAAGCAATTAGGTTATGTACTCGGTCGGTATTTTGTGGCGTGTTGATGGACCCTTTTGCCTTCTTACGCTTTTGTGTATTTATGCTTGGCCCAAGGCCACCTTGTAATCAACCTTGTTAATATTATGTTTCAATAAAAGATTGTTCGGATATCACCCTTTGTGTATTTTCTTTGTGAAGGGCTAGCCATGATCCTTGGGACTAGCTCGGGTTTCACAGAGGACCTTGGGCAGACTCGGTCCATCCATGTCCTCATGATGGTAATAACATGTGGAGTTCAGGTGGTCCCAGACCTCCACGACCTCCTCTCGTGGGTCGTGGGAGGTCTTGGTGCGCCTCGGACCTCTTCATTTATTGTTACATGGGGCGTGGCGGGCCTTGGGTGCTCCTCGGTTGAAGACTCTCTCTCGGGTCAGTTCTCTGGACCTCCGGGAGGTCTTGCAGACCTCTGGGTGGTCTTAGTGGACTGCCTGAGAGGTCACTATGGACCTCCCGGGAGGTCCTTGTGGACTTTCAAGGTCTGGAGGATCTCTCGGTGCCCTAAGGCCAGGGTCGTCACAAAAGTGGTATCGAGCATCTTACGGTGTAGAGTCGTAACCTAATAGAATGGTTGTAGAATATCAAAATTTCTTTATGACAAAAGAAGAATAAAATGTTCTTTCTTACCCGGTCATCTTTTCATCCTTACCTTTCTTCATTTGCTTTTTCTTACCTTAATCCCGTCTTACCTTGTTTCTTTCTACACACCCATTTATTAAGTTAAGTGGACCGCCTTATCCTTGCAACTTCTTATTAGAGGTCTTGAGTTAAGTCGGTGCTTAGGACCTCCCTCAAAAGGTAAGACACGTGTAGCGTGATGCTTGGTCATTATAAGTTCGGAAAGGTTCTTATTCTGCTTTCTTTGCATTGAATTTTTGTTCTTTGAATTGGTTTGGTTGGGCTAGTTTTCCTTAGCTTCTTCTCTTTTCTTTTTCGACCTTAGTGCCTAGACACTATGGTCACCTCTAGGAATGGCGGTGGCAATTCAAGCCATCATAGCCGAAAATGCCGAGGAAGAGGTGAGAACCCCGCTATATGGACCAATCAAAATAGAGGAGTTGAGGGTGAACCGGGCAACCATCATCACAACCACCCCCACCTCCGGTGAAGGTCCTACACAGACACTGGCTGTTAACCGTCGAGTGCAGATTGATAAACCTACTTTCACGATCCATTGCCAACACCCGGACTAAGCAAGGCTGCAGCGATAACTCAACCTCAAGCTCAAGCTCTACCTCCACCAAGGTCTAGCATTGCTGAATTTATGAGGTTCGTCCTCCAACCTTTTCAAGCGATCTTGAGCCCATGGAAGGCGATGATTGGTTAAGGGCAAAGTGAGTAGAAAATTTGGACATGGTGCGAGGTCTGAGACCATGAAAGGGTGCTTTTGCCTCTCACCAACTTCGGTGGACCCGACCTCTCGAGTGGTGGGACAATTTTAGTCAATCTCATCTTGATCCTCATGCCATCACATGGGATGAGTTCAAGAAAGCTTTTCATCGTGCTCATCTCCCCCAGGCATGATGTCATTAAAGAGGATGAATTTACGTACCTTGAAGCAATGCGATCAGATGTCAATGAGTATATGCATAAATTTAACCAACTAGCAAGATATGCTCACAGGGATGTTACTCTTGATGAAAGCAAGCAAGAACACTTTTTGGAAGGGTTGAATGATAATATTTCAGTTCATCTTGTTTCCCAGAACACACCGACTTCAAAGACTTGTGAGCAAGGCAATAAGGCGGGAGGACAAACTCTAAAAGATGGAGGGCCAAAAAGAAAGAAAAGCGCACTGAGAGGTTTAATCCGGGAGGATTTCCTAAGTCTAGGACCTCTCGGCCCCAGACCTCTCGGCACAAGTCCTCACGGACCTCCTCCTCAAGGGCATCAGGGTCGAGCAGCGTACTAGCAAATCAAATTATCATAGGACCTCCTCTGGGAGTCGGGTTTCAAAAAGCCAACTAAGACCTCTTGCTTTGGTGTCACTGTTTCTTTTGTAATGAGATCGGGCACTCGCTAACAAGTGCCCAAAGAAGCAACAAATGCGGCATCGGTCAGACTGAACAAGGAGCATCGGCTCAAGGAAGTGCCTCAAGTGTGAAGCCCTCATCACTAAGGTCATTAAGGGCCGTGTCACCCATGTATCACGGCAAAAGAGGCACATGATGCACCCGATGTAGTCCTCGGTATGTTCCTGTTAACTCTGTGCGACCGGTTTTATTTGACTCAGGGCTTCCCATTCTTTTGTTTCAAACAAATTTGTGGGAAAGTGTGGGCTATCTATAATACCTTTGGCTAACCCTATGTTAATACATGTCCTGGGCATAGATATGAGGACTAATACCCTCTGCCCAAATCTCACTTTAGAGATCTCGGGAGTTCTATTTCATGCAGACCTAATAGTTTTGCCAACTCAAGGGTGGATGTGATCCTTGGAATGAATTGGTTGGCTAAGAATAAAGGGCAAATTGATTGTGCTACCAAGTCCATAACCCTTACCAATGAACAAGGAAATAGGGTGGAGTTCAAGCCAAAGATCTCCTTAAGACAGGACTTCTTCTAACCAATGTAAAGGAGGTTGTGAAGGTGGAAGACCTCCCGTGGTTAAAGAGTTTTGGATGTATTCCCGAGGAGCTCCACTGGTATGCCACCCGATAGGGACATCTCTTTCCTAATAGACTTGGTCACAGGGACAAAGACCTATATCCAAAAGACCTTATAGGATGCACGTAAATGAGCTTGTAGAACTAAAGAAACAAATCCGAGAATTGAAGGAGAAAGGATTTATTAGACCAAGTTCTTCACCATGGGGAGCACACATGCTATTTGTCAAAAAGAAGGACAAGAGCTTGAGAATGTGTGTGGATTACAGATCACTCAATGAGGTCACTATTAAGAATAAATATCCGTTACCAAGGATAGATGACCTCTTTGACCAACAAGGGGCAAGTGTGTTCTCCAAAATAGACCTAAGGTGCAGTTACCATCAACTTAAAATCGGGCGGAGAGGACATCCCTAAAGCCGCATTTACCACAAGGTATGGACTATATGAGTTCAACGTGATGTCATTTGGTGACAAATGCTGACATATTTTATGAGTATGATGAACAAAGTATTCATGGACTTCCTTGACAAGTTTGTAGTGGTATTTATTGATGATATTCTCATCTATTCCAAAAATGAAGCAGAACATGAGGAACACCTAAGAATGGTGTTGGGAAGACTTAGAGAGCAAACACCTCTATGCCAAATTTAGTAAATGTGAGTTTTGGCTAAGTCAAGTAGCCTTCCTTGGTCATATTATTTCAGCTCAAGGAGTAGTGTAGATCCCTCAAAGGTGGAAGGCCATCTGAATTGGAGACCTCCTAAAACAAAGGATCGAGGTAAGGAGCTTCCTTGGACTAGTTTGGTTATTATAGAAGATTTATTAAAGACTTTTCTAAGATCTGCTAGACCTCTTACTCAACTTCTGAAAAAGGAAAAGAAGTTTGAGTGGACTAAGACCTATGAACAAAGTTTTCAGAGGTTGAAGGAAAAACTTACCACAGCCCCTGTGTTGATACTCCCAGACATTCAAAAGGACTTTGAAGTGTTTTGTGATGCATCCCATCAAGGTCTGGGATGTGTGCTAATGCAAGATAGAAAGGTGGTGGCATATGCCTCTAGACAGTTGAGACCTCATGAGGAGAACTACCCTACACATGATCTTGAACTAGCGGTATTGCAGCATGCCTTAAAGATATGGCGGCACTACCTCATTGCAATCGATGTGAGGTGTACCTTGACCACAAAAGTTTGAAATATATCTTCACACAAAGCAGTAACTGAATTTAATACAAAGGAGGTGGTTAGAATTAATTAAGGACTATGACCTTGGTATACACTATCATCGAGTAAAGCCAACACATGGCGGATGCTTTAAGCGAAAGGGATATTGTAACACCTTGTCGGTCCAGAACAACAACCAAGACTATATGAGGAAATAAAGTACCTCAATTTGGAGATAGTAGAGCAAGGTTGTATAAATACTTTGGAGGTATATCCAAGCTGCTTACGGATCAAATTAAGGAACAACAAGAAAGAGATGAAGATGTCCAAGACATTAAGAAAAATATGAGAAGGGTAAAGCTTGGGGTTCACCGAGGACGAGCAAGGAGTAATCTGGTTTGGTAGCCGACTTTGTGTGCCAAACAACCAGGAAATTAAGCAACTAATATTGGAGGAAGCACACGGGTCACCATATTCTATCCACCCGGGCAGTACCAAAATGTATCAGGACCTTAAAGAAAGGTACTGGTGGACCAGTATGAAGCAAGATGTGGCTAAGTATGTGGCCCAATGTGATGTGTGTATGAGAGTTAAGGCTCTACACCAAAAACCCGCAGGTTTGTTACAACCCTTGCCCATACCCGAATGGAAATGGGAGCAAGTGGGCATGGATTTTATTCTTGGTTCCGCTAGGACCCAACAGGTATGACTCCATATGGGTGGTGGTTGATAGGCTAACTAAGGTAGCACATTTCATAGGTCAAGACCACCTATACTAGCAATGTCTTGGCGAGATCTATATATGGCCGTAATTGTTTGTTTGCATGGGGTGCCCAAAAGAATAGTGTCAGACGAGAGGATCTCAATTTACATCAAGGTTTTGGCAAAGTTTGCATGAAGCTCTAGGTACTAAACTCAACTTTAGTACAACTTATCATCCTCAAGCAGATGGGCAAAGCAGAGAGGTGAATCAAATATTGGAGGATATGCTTAGGGCATGTGCTCTATATATATATATATATATATATATATATATTTGCAATGCTAGCTTGCAAATTGATTGCAAATTGATCGATGGGTTTTGTTGACATGCTCGTGATGAACTATGTCTTATCTTGAGATTGAATGTGATAGTTAGTTCATACTTGAGCTCTATTGTATTACTTGCTACCGCCAATATGTTGTATCGTTAATTGGTTTACTTTCGGTTGAGCTCATAGTTCTATTGCAAATTGATCGCTTGTATTGACTAGTTTGTGATTCTTCTAGTAGTCTCAGATGAGCTCATTCAACTTTTCATTTGCCATCTTGATCTCTGTAGTCAACCTCTGCTTGATCGAAGTTTAATCTGTTTTGCTAATGCTGAGATCGGTTGATGAGCTACAAAGTATTGTTTAGAGCTCATAGTTTGAATTTATATTATCATATTCATTTAATGAAGAGTATAGACAATAGGATTGAGATGGCAAAGACTTGTTCTTTAGCTACTCTTTTCTCGAGAGCACATAATATCATCAATTAATATGTTAGAATAGTGTCGTGCACCGTGAGTTCTTAAAGCGCATCCTCTCCGTGAGTATTGCTCCTCCGTGGCGATTCGGTTGATATTTGCATATATATATATATATATATATATATATATATATATATATATATATATTATATTTGCATTGTGCTAGTTGATACCTTGATCCGTATTAGTTCGATTTCGAGTCTAATATCAAGATATTGCAAATTGATCGGTGGGCTTTGTTGACATGCTCTGTGATGAACTCTGTCTTATACTGAGATTGAATGTGATAGTTAGTTCATACTTGAGCTCTATTGTATTACTTGCTACTGTCAATATGATGTACTGTTAATTGGTTACTTTCTGTTGAGCTCATAGTTCTATTGCAAATTGATCGCTTGTATTGACTAGTTTGTGATTCTTCTAGTAGTCTCAGATGAGCTCATTCAACTTTTCATTTGCCATCTTGATCTCTATAGTCAACCTCTCTTTAACTCGAAGTTTAATCTTTTGCTAATGCTTGAGATCATTTGACAGCTACAAAGTATTGTTTAGAGCTCATAGTTTGAATTTATATTATCATACTCATTTAATGAAGAGTATAGACAATAGGATTGAGATGGCAAAGACTTGTTCTTTAGCTACTCTCCTTCCGAGAGCACATAATATCATCAATCAATATGTTGGAATAGTGTCTCGTGCAATCGTTAATCTCTTGACCTTTTATTTGTCGAGAGAGTATTAAGAACCGTGATTCCTTCGCATTTCTTAGAGAAGCCGGTGGATTAAAGAGTGTTAAATTCTTTAGGAATTATGCTTTAATGCTAATTAATTTTGTTGGGATTAATTCTGAAATTTTGCTAAAACCGCATTTTTTACAACAATCCAAAAAGAAAGTTTTACTTGATTCTATTTTGTTTCTATGTTGGGATTAAACCTTTGCTTAGCATTTCCTTCATGTCGATCATTTTACTTGATTCTAGTTCTATGTCTTCATTAAAGGCTAGTCTTACGTACATGAAGCATTAAACCTTTACTTAGCATTTTCTTCGTCGATCGACACACTTGAGTGTACCTTTGCTTCATGCCAATCCTCCACAAGATGAAGTGATGGTACACCCAAAGGTGTCGGGCTCGATGAAGTAGGCTCTGCAAAAATAGGCTCGGGCAAAAGATTTATATCACTAGTTTCTATCTATACAAAGATCACAAGAGAAGTCGGTGGATTAAGGAGTGTTAGAAGTGTTAGAATAGAAGCTTGTCGATTAAGGAATGTTAGTAGTCCAGATGAGCTCATTCAACTTTTCATTTGCCATCTTGATCTCTATAGTCAACTCTCAGATTTCTTCCCGAGAGCAAGTAAGCGAGATGGCAGAGGCACTGTTTTCGCACGCCACCGACGCCGCAGATGGAAGAGACGCCGACGAGGCCGCCAACACCAATTTCGCAGATGTAAGAGGCGCCGACGAGGCCGCCGTCACCGCCGATTTATAATGACACGGAAGCGAGATGGCAGAGGACAATCGAAAATGCCTACGGGCGGATCGGGTCATCACGGAGGTCAATGACTTTGGGGTCCCTCTCGAGTCCCAAGAGATCAACAAGAGATTCCTGACCATCTGCAGGATACTTAGAAGGAACAGTCCTCATCACCACACCAAGGTGGAAGGACTCGATTTAAAGAAGCGAACGCGCTACCGTGGGACGTAACTTTCAAAGAAGTTCACTATTCCGTAGCACATGTGGCACGCGGCGACAGACGGCAATGCTCACGATGGGTAAATCGTGGAGGACCTTCAAGAGCATTCTTGTCACGGCACGTGAACACGGTCGACGCCCTTCAAGCAAAGATAGATTCTTGACGCGGAAGCATGGGACACCTTTGTGGCTATAAAACGACGGTCGAATTTAAGGAGCATAGTGCGCGCACAAAGCTCTCAGACATCGAAACACTCACCCAAGATAGACTCGCACCACCGGGCACGCTGTAAATATGAGGAATGGGCGCGGAGAAGGAGAACCCGCTTCGATGTCACGCATTCGCTCCCTAAGTCGGTTAAAAGCGAGGGCACAAGTCTCGCCTTCGGCAGATCTCCTTCACAAACCCGCAGACCAGAAGTGTCCCAACGTGGTAAATATGTCGAACTACTAAGTTGTTAATAAGTCCATAACTTCATAGTGCCTATAATAACGTGATGACCTCTTGCAGCGTGACTTGATCGCCCAAGCTTCCCAAGGCTCCTTCCATGCGCATAGGAGAAGGATATACTATCTACGGCCTTGGGAAACAAGGAGCACCTTGTCGCACGCGAGGCCTTGGGGTTAACGCATGCCTTGGAGTCATGGATTCGCGGACGATCATCGCACGATAGGACTAGGAAGAGATCCAAGGTCGAGCACGACAAACCGGCTTGGTACAGATGATTACTAACCAATTTCAAGTATAGATGGCAAGATTGCAGAGTCAAATGGATATACTCATGAGCCACGGTCGCAAGCCGCCCGCTAATTCGGGAGGCGCCTCCTCGACGCCGGAGTAGCGTCGCGTCACAAGATAATTGTGAACATGACGACGTCCGATTACCGATAAACGACATCAAGGTAACGACATCTATGGAATGCACCAAAGATAGACCTATAGGACGCCTTAGCTAATTATGTGATCGCTTTGTAGGAGCCGACGCCTCAGAAGCTCCAAGTGAGGATGGATGGGTCCTTTGTATTGAGGTCATGCAGGGATGGCGATCCATACGAGGAAGGGGCAAAGACGGCGGTTCACGGTGGTGCACTGTTACGCCAGGTCCGTGGATATGGTACATGTCAATTTCGAGCCGTCCGCCAAGATTTGCCCGAACGAAGAGATCACAACACTAGGGGATGCCGTCCTCTCTTTTATCCAAGGGCCCAAGAAGGACATCGCCCGACCCAAAGAAGGTTGCGATCCGACACGACCATTCTCTCCAACGGACCTCGATGACTCCACCTCATGTTTCGCCGTAAGGCCACCCTTCGATTCCCGTGGAGAAGACGCCAAGGAACAAAGAAAAGCGTCCGACGATGTCGGTCCTCGAAGTCATCTCACAAAAAGACGCCGCCAATCGCTAAGGCCAAATCAAATCAACGAACGTTATAGCGCCCCAAGTCCGAAAGTTCAGAAGTCCGCGATACCGAACTACATCATCGGAAAACCGCAGTTCGACGCAGATAATCTTTGGATTTGCTTGTCGCTTTGCATGCCCGGTACTTGGACAAGACCCAAAAGAAGGGTTATGACATCGAATCACCGCCGACACGAGGACAAGCATTTCTTCAACGGACGAGGTACTTCGTCGGGCTTCAACGACTTATATGAACTATTCAACCTCGCTGGCCTCGACGCCTCGCTTCTACGATGTTGGACATCGTAAGTGCGCATAATCAAGTTCTACATTCATGTAATACCGATAAATATCACAACTCATTGCTTATGTATAGATACATCTTTGAAAAATGTCCGGAATGGAAAGAACCGGTGGGTTTCTCGACCCACATGTGGTATCGCTGCAAACCATCCAACAAGACTCATCCTTCGCCGAGAAATACATAACGAGGTCATTGCTTCACAAACTAACATGAAGTACATAGTGGTGCCCTACAACCGTGGGTAAGTGTCACTACTTGCTATACAAATTTCATTTGTACTTTATATGCAAAGACTTAACTTAGGTTTAATGACTATAGTGACATACATGAGTAGGTACCATCGATCCTTTTAGTTATTATACCCAAGAGGAACCATGTGATATACCTTGATTCCCTAAACCGCAACAAGCACCGACTTTAGCATTCTAAGAGGAATACTCGAGAGGTATGCTCATTTCCTCCTTACATAACTCTATTGTAGTCTTCATTCGCTTGAAATGGCCGAGGATAACTTTTTCAATCATGTAGGTCGCTCATCAATTATGTTGCCAACAAAGGAATATACGATGGAAAGAGCGCCTAACTAACACATTGTGATGGATTTTCCAGACGCAGCGCTACAACACGATAATCCTATATCATACTTCATAATAAGCGCCTCGAACCGACTATACCTATATATGTAATTCTATTTTTGCAAAGGCCGCCAAAGAAAAAGATGATGAGTTATGTGCAATCTACGCCTGCGCTATCATATGCAAACTAATCCTTAGAGCTAGAAAGAAGGATCCCGAGGTTTGTCAATCTCAAATAATTATTTCCTAATTATAAATTTAAATATATATATATAGCTTACCACTTTACTCTTAATTGGTAGCGATGTGTCTTGGATTTACAATGTGATTCACTGCTATGAAGAGATCAAGGACATTCGAGGAAGCTCGCACATTTATCAACACGTAAATCATTAACGATAATGGAGAGTTTCACTCGCGCCAACCGAGAGCATCACCCCACGACACCTCTCAACGTAAACAATTGTAATCCAGCTTGTAATTATAGCGACAATACTTGAACAAATGTGATCTTTTGTAATTTATTTTGAGTAATGATCACTTTGAGTTGTCAACAATTGATTATCTCTAATGAATCTGCTTTTGTGCATGCTTGAATCTGTTTTTTGCATGCTTGTTTTCAGAGGGCATGGCTAGCAATTCCCGAGGCTAGCCAGAAAACAAAGAAAATTGTGGTCGGGGAATGAGCTATCACAGACGGTTTTTATTAAAACCGCTCAGTGAAGGCAAGTATCACTGAGACGGTTTTACCGAAAACCGCTCAGGATACGAGAATATCACTGACGGTTATCAAAACAAACCGCTCAGGATACACGCATATCACTGACGGTTCTAAATAAAAGCCGCTCGTGATATTCACAAATCACGCAGCGGTTTTATTTAGAACCGCTCGTGATATTCTCGGATCACGCACGGTTTTAGTCCAAACCGCTCGTGATACTAGCCTTCACTGACGTTTTTAGTAAAACCGCTCGTGATATTTCGTATCACGACGGTTTTTACCGCTCTGCGTGATAATATCCTCGTTATCACGCATCAACAAATATAGACGGTTCGGAAACCGTCTGTGATGACGGTTCCGAACCGTCTGTGATGTGGCTTCCTGTAGTAGTGATTACTCTTATTTTAAGTACTAATAGTAGTGGCAAAGGACCTAGCTACTTGATGAAATTAAGCCGACTTGGTGACTTTGTCGCTTTGGTTCATGATAGAATGACAGAGTGTGTTTATCATCATTTCATCGGTGTTGTTCCATCATTGAAAGGGGAGGAAGCTTTGGAAGAAATAAATGTGAAGTCGGGCTTGCTTTTGATGAACAAGATATCAACTACTATACCCACCTCTTCAAGGAATGTAACATCCTGCTTTTTCCAAGAAAATGGTTATATATGTAATGAAATTACTACTTGGAACTATTATATGTATCAATTTGAACTCGAATGTTGTGGATGTTCGATATATATATATATATATTATATAGTTTATATATTATGTCAATGTTGTTCAATCTATATATGTAATGATGTAATGGCTTTTTTTTTTCTTGCGTGGAATTTTGGTTTATTTGATTGCAAAATCGGTGCGAAATTAAATGCAAAATTAATTGGAGCATATCCTGTTCAGGTAAGTCCATAGTGCCTTGTTTGACACACACTCGGGAAAAAATTTGCACTCACCGGGGAGGAAAGAAAGCTTTCCCGAGTGTGGTTGTTTGCAATGCACTCGGGACAAAAAAAAAATTCCCGAGTGTTGACACTCGAGGAATTTTCAAGGCTCATCGAGAAAGTTTTTTCCCAAGTGCCAATTTTTTTCTTTCCCGAGTGTTAACACTTGGTAAATATTTCCGTTACGGTGGCCTAAGCCATCGAGACATTTTTCTCCCGAGGGTTTTATGTTTCCCGAGTGCTTAGTCGTACACTCGGGAAAAGAGATTTTCCCGAGTGTAAATCTCGAGAACACTCGGGAAAACATTTTTTTCCCCGACTAAACTTTCCCGAGTGGTGTTTCCGACGGCCGACCTTCGGGAACGTTTTTCCGAGTATTTTGGTGACTTTCCCGAGTATTTAGAGCACTCGGGAAATAGTCTGTTTCTGGTGGTGTATTTAAAATATAACTATATATAGTAGGATCCTTTTCTACTGTTTCTGGGAAAACAAAATTAATATTCCTGCTACCATTGTCCAATTAATCTTGACCACAGCATATAGTATTATCACTGTGTGCCTGTTTTGCTTAGGTACTTTTATCATGTCAAGCTATACTATACCTTCATGTGCATGAAGATGTCGTCGCACACTGCCTCCACTGGAACTTGTTCTTCTGGCCGGTACTCCTCGCGAGCTCCTCCGGCAGTCCGGCGTGCCACCCTCACCGATTTTGAGCTTCCACATGGTGATGGTGATGGAGCCGGCGAAGGCAGTAAATCACCGGAGCACGGCAAGTGGTGGACGCCTCGAGGGCCAGAGAGAGGAAGACAAGGTAGGAGGCCACGAGGACGGTAAGAACGAAGGCGAGGGCGTATTGTATGTGCGACGCCTGGAAGAGCTCAACCCGTGCATTCATGCGTTGGTTCCACGGCTCGCGCATGCAGACGCCTATATATTTACATACGTGCCCCGGTGCCCCGTGCCCCGTGCCCGGCCGTCTTCCGGCGAGGCCTGCGCTAGTGCGCTGCGTGTGAGTGGATATATATGCATGTGCGGCACACCGATC
Organism: Phyllostachys edulis; assembly: GCA_036346405.1. Classification (NCBI taxonomy): domain Eukaryota; kingdom Viridiplantae; phylum Streptophyta; class Magnoliopsida; order Poales; family Poaceae; genus Phyllostachys; species Phyllostachys edulis. The sequence continues at coordinate 21,576,622 of CM070545.1, read as the reverse complement.
GTACGTGCATTAACGGTAGTCAGAGAAAGTAGCTGTTGCACGTACCGGTGGCGCCAATATCTATCTAGTAGCTAGGAGTACTAAATAGTAAACATATAGCGATGTGTTAGTACTTAGTAGGAATGTGTAGTAGTTCCTTACATATTAATGCAATAGCTAGTATACTCGTAGGTTAACATCGACTTCATGGCTGAAATGGCGTAAACTCGTCTTGTATTTACAAAATTGACCGTCTTCATACAAAATTTGTAAAATTGATGTCTTACTGTATGGTCATCATACGGCAGGGGTGTCCAAAGGCGACACCTAGCCCCTGCTGACACTGTATGACGAGGCACTGTAGCATTTTTTCTTTTTAAAAATCATTTAAGTATAAATTTTTTATGAATTTTTAATATAGAAAATGAGCTCCAATTTTTTTTTTGAAGCCTCCTGACATAGTATGTTTGCTTGTGTATTTTTTTCAAAAATTTATCCATTATAAATTTTTCTAGAAAATTCCTACAAACAGTATACTTAAATGAATTTTCGAGAACAATTCAAAACGGATAAAATTTTGAAAAATTACACAGCAATTACACTGTGTCAAGAGGCTCCACAAAAAGTATTATAATTTTTTGAGCTCAATTTCTATATTTAAAAATTCCTAAAAAAATTATACTTATATGTCAAGCGGCAGTCGCTACAATGCGTCCATCGCACGGTGGCCATGCGGTAGGCCCTTACTGCACGGTGGCCGTGCGGCAGGGGCTAGGTGTCGCCTTCGGACGTCCTGCCGCATCAGGACGTCATTTTTGTAAATTTCATACGAAGACAGTCATTCTAGTAAATATAGGGGCGAATTGGCGCCATTTCAGCCAAAAATTCGTTAATATCATGTTGACTGATACTGTAAGATAGCGTGCGTATGAATGCACGTGTGGATATCCTTAGTTTTTTTTTCATATTACCAAGATCACACACGCACACACAACACTATGCATCACACATATGCAAGTGTGTGAAAATAAATTCTATGGGGGAGGGCCTCAGGGGAGGCCCCTCCCCCATCTCCATCCTCTCCCCCCTGATCTAAGGGTCTGAGGGAGGGGCCTCACGGTGAGGCCCTCCCCTAAGGAATTCCTTTCCCAAGTGTGTCCCCTTGGTACACCGAGGATAAATTCTCAATATCATAAATTTTATATTAAAACACACTCACATATACATAAATATGAACATCAAGATTGAACTCCACCATCCTGTCAAGAGGTCACGTATACATAAAGATAACATCTGGATTGAACTCCACCATCCATCAGGAGGTAAGAGGTGTTTCCCACTCTAACCTCGTCACATTTATCACTAGCTGACCGCAACTGTTCGATCGATCTACTACTAGTAGTTCATCTAAATAAAAGCACTGATCTGAAATTTTGGTTTACGTCGTCAGCTGGTAGCTCATCACCCAGGAGACTAAGTTGAATGCGTAGAATCATTAATGGTGAGAGACCTTGCTACACTACTATAAAAAAGGTTAATACTGAATGTCTCATCATAGACAGCTTGACCAAAACCGCTCAGATACATGCAATCACGTATGGTTTTGGCTTAGAGACCGTTTATGTTATCGCCGCGCTAAAAACCTTCAGAAGAGGTAATATCACGACGGTTCATAATTCAAAACCGCTCGTGACTTATCACAGATGGTTATTGTTAATAACCGTCTGTGATAATTCTACATATCACATACGGTTTTCAACAAAGAACCGTCTGTGAAATATCACAGACGGTTTTTAACAATAACCGTCTGTAATATTACTACATATCACAGACGGTTCACTACAGCTTCCAGTTGAAGCCCGATGAGTTTCTTCGTCGCCGATGCGTCTCAATTCGTCGCATCAATGCCGCTTCGGCTCCCTAATGCGCCTCTTCGTCTCACGCTCTAAATTTATTCCTTGTTTTATAAAAAGGATCATCCGCCATCGAAGATGATCATCCCCACTTGTACAAAAAAAAATAGAAATAGTTGCATCTTCTGTTTCCTTGTCGTCGGCATTGATGGCCTACTCGCCGCGACCGTGACGAAAGCACTCTCTCGCCGTCTGCTGAACCGCGGCCGTGAAAAACATTGTTTCAACAAAGGTCTTCACCTCCTGCTCGAGAATTTGCTAGAGCAGTGACGGCCACCTTCCATTGCCTTGACATCCTCCTCCGCCATGTCTTCCGGTGATCTCCCACTTTCGCGAAGTTTACTACGCCATCGACGTGGTCCTCCAAAACGACGCTGCACGCCCAGAGGCTTGTCGTCACTTAGATCACAGAATCAAGGCGGCAGATGCATCGAGTCGACTGTGCCGAGACCCTCAAGCAAGGGAAGAGAGCATTTGGCTCAATTCTTCTTGGTTCAACAGTCCGATGGTCTTCGGGAGACACTCAAACGAGCGCGTCAACGGGTGGACACATTTCGAGCTTGCTCGATCACGAATCGCCCGCCTCGACGCCGCCACGAGTATTGAAGACGAAGATAGCACTATCTCCGCCACTAGAAAAACTTTGTTTATTTATAGGTTTATACTTTTTAATCTTTTGTAAGAGACTGACCACAACTGCTTGGTCATATGAAAATTCTAAAATTTAAAAATTTAAAAGTTTGAAGGTGAAGTTACTATATTAATTATATGTTGAATTATTACTATATATATATAGTTAAAGCAAATTTTCAAAGAAGATTTAAATGACAAAATTGACATATAAACATGTAATTTCATCATGTCATGTAAGTGTGTATATATACAAGATAAATATACTTGAGAAAAAACCATTTCACAGATGTTTCTATTATGGAACCCCAAGTGGAGGATGCCTCCTATACTCAAGGTCTTCAAAAGAGGTCCCCGTCAAATAGCACAAGACTTCCTGCATCTCCCTCCTCTGCTGATTAAAATAGAGGTCACAAGCCATGAGTACTTTGAATGTACTTAGCAAGCCGTGGGGAAAATGTATGTAAGTAATTATTTATGCACGACTTGACAACGGAGAGCTGTAGGGTTAGTTTGCATAAAACAATATTTGACAGTGAATATCATAAGTAGATTGCAAAGCTCAAGTTAAAAGAGATATACATAAATACATTTGTTTTCAAATGAGGTCGTGAGCACCAACTCACTTCCAAGACCACTCCTAAGGACCACTCGAGGAAGGCCTGGTCACACCCACGACCAGGACCTCTTCCACGACCACCTTAGAGCTCCAAGACCTCTCCAGAGCACCCACCCTGGAGCACCCTGGACCACTCTAGGGTTCCCAAGACCTCCACAACCAACTACGGACATCATGAGCACTCGGAGCCACCCAGAATACTCGCTGATATCCACAATCAACCGTGGAACACAATTTTTAGAAAAGTCTACCCCTCGTTCGAAATCTCCGGGCGTGTCCATAACCGAGGACGCGGCTATTCGAATAGATTTAAACTCTGCAGGGGTTGTACAGCTTTACCCAGAAGAGATATTCTTCTTATACTGTCCGCTCACACACTTCTGAGGTGTGCGACTAAGAGATTATCACAAGGCCTTTACAAAGCTCTATTTCGACTCGGTTCTGGATTCGCCTAAATCGAGCCCCCTCTTGCGCCATTCTCAACCATAACAGAACCAAATCAAAACTTCACTAATTAGTTGGCCAGGTCCACCCCATCCTGGACTTGTGGTTGTACGGTATGGCCCAGATCAATGGCTCACAAGGTTAAGTTCTTAAATGGCTGCTCAGGCGAGACCATCCACAAACCCGAAGTGTTCCCAGGGCACCAACCCCGGAGCACCCACCAATACCACAAGCCACTTGCCCGAGCATAAAACGGTTTTGTGTTCAACCAGCCCAAGGACCACCCCAGTCCCGAGCACACATCTTTTATTAGCAGTGGCATTGCCATGGTTCCATAGCTCATTAGACAAATTGATCATTGTTGGGTTCGACCCGGCCAAAGGACCACCCAGTCCTTGGCACAACAAAGTTTTTGTTAAAGCGACAACAAATGTCGTGGCCTCACATAGGGCCACACTTCAATTTAATCAACTACACCGGCCGCTACTACACAAGCCACAACCGGTGCGCTGGGGGTAAGCTAACAGTGATGATACTTGTTGAGACCCACGTCTACTAAAGCATGTCTAAGCATAGAACGATACCCAGGTTAGCAATATCAATAAGAGACCAACTAACAGTACCCATCCTAAGGTGTCCAAGGGAAACATGTCAACATGTCTAGCATAAATATTCAAGAAGGCATACAGTCAAAAGGGGATATAGCTACAACCCAAACCATTTCTACACAAATAGCCATGCAAGTTTATATCAAAACAAGATACTTTTGTAAAATGGGATCAAAATGGTCAAAGGTCCATGACTTGCCTTTGGCGACGAGTTGCTGGTCTTCTGAGAAGGTTGCTAGATCCACGAGCTCCTCAGCGAAACCGAGATCTACACGTTCGCAAAGAACCCAAATCAATAAAGCAACTTCAAAACAAAACCGAAAAGAACTCAACTAGAACCAAAAGAGAAGAGGTCCACTAAGAGGGAGATCCAAGCGAAAGAGAGGTCCAAACCCAAGGAGGTCCAAACCAGAGGAGCACAGGGAGCTCACCAGAACAGAGAGAGATATGACGAGGAGAGTTAGAATGAAGAACAAGGAGAAAAGGTTGCTCTGGGTGGTCTATTTAAAGGAAGAGGAGAATAGGAGCACCACCAAAAGGAAAAGACCAGGTTCAAGGTATTGGCAAGGGCACACTGCTAACAGGTACAAAAAAGTACCGGAGTAGGTAAGGGACGTGACAGAATGGTCAAAGGTGGTGGCAGCAGCATTTAATGCGCATAGACTTTTGCATTAGAAATCAAGTGACAAGAGGTAGAAAAGGTACTGACAGGACTGACAAGTGGGCCAGTCAAACTCAGGTGAACAGGCTAGTCAAAGAGGTGGTCGCGACCAAAGGGGAGGTCGTGACCAATAAGAGTGGTCTCAACCGCAAAGGTGGTCTTTGCAAAAAGACCAGAGGTCATGACCACGAGGTGGTCCTGACCGCAAAGGAGGTCACGGCAAAATGCCAAAAGAGAGGAGGTCACGGCCTCAGGGGGAGGTAGCGGCAAAACGACAAAAGAGAGGAGGTCGCGGCCTCAGGGGGAGGTCGCAGCAAAACGACAAAAAGAGGAGGTTCGGCGGACAAGGAGGTCCTGACAAAGGGAAAGTCGAGACCAAGAGGAGGTCTTAACCCCCAAAAGGAAAGGTCTAAACCATCGGAGAGGTCTAAACTAGCGAGGAGGTCTAAACCAACAAAAGGAGATCTCAACCTCACAGGAGGTCTAAATCACAAAAGAGATTTAAACCTCACAGGAGGTCTAAACCACAAAAGGCAAAGCTGGGGGAAACAAGGGACGAGCAGAGAGGGGAGGGACAACACCAAAGCTCAAGCAACTTCAACTAAAACCAACTCGGAACAACCAGCAAAGAACAGAGATAAATAACAAGAAACAGCTCTCAAGGGAGGGGCTCGACTCGTTGGGAGGAGGTCCAACGGGTCAGGAGGAGATCCAGCCACGAAGGTGGTCTTTGCAAAAAGACCAGCAAAGACTGAGAGGGTAGTCTTTGCAAAAAGAACCCAAAAGGGTGGTTTTTGTAAAAAGACCAGTCGTGACCAATAAGGAGGTCGTGACTCAAGAGGGAGGTCGTGACCAACAGGGAGGTCATGACCCAAGGGGGTGGACTTTGCAAAAAGACCAAGAGAGGTCCTGAGGGCAAGAGGTCGAAGGTACGGCGAAGCAGGGCTGCCCGATTTGAATCGGGCGGTCCACAAGGAAGTGGAATGTTCGGACCAACCGAACACTACACTCGATCGGGCCATCCAAAAAGGATCGGACGGTCCACGAGTGGGAAGGGCGCGAGGCTGGTTTGGACCGCGTGAAGGGAAAGGGAGGTCCGAACCCAAAAAGGAGATCCAATGGAGGAGATCCGAAGGGGAGGTCCTGAACGGTCAAGATCAAACCAAAGGAGTGGAGTGATAGCAAGGAAAATGTGGGGAAGACTGGGACCGTCAGATCTCGATCAAACAGGGCAAAGCAATTGGGCCGTCCAACACAGATCGAACGGTACAAAAGCGATAAAGGTCTGGATCAAGCGGAAGGCTTGAACGGACGCGAGGGAGGTCCCAACGGTTAAGATGAATCAAAGGGAGGTCTCAACGGTCAGGATAAACACCAGGGAGATACCGATGGTTAAGACAAAGCAAAGGGAGATCTCAACGGTCGGGATAAACACAAGAGAGATCCCGACGGTTAAGACGAAGCAAAGGGAGATCTCAACGGTCAGGATAAACATAAGGGAGATCCCGACGGTTAAGATGAAGCAAAGGGAGATCTCAACGGTTAGGATGAAGCCAAAGGAGATCTCGACTGTCAAGACCAACAGAGAGGAGGTCTCAACGGCCAAGATGGAGCCAAAGGAGATCTCGACGGTTAAGACGAACACAGAGGAGGTCTCAACGGTTAAGATGGAGCCAAAGGAGATGTCGACGGTTAAGACCAACACAGAGGAGGTCTCAACGGCCAAGATGGAGCCAAAGGAGATCTCGACTGTCAATACCAACACAAAGGAGGTCTCAACGGCCAAGATGGCAGGGCCAAGGAGGTCCTAACAGACCCAGGGAGGTCCAAAAGGACACAGGGAGGTCCAAATGAGCACAAGGAAGGTCCAATTGAACACAAAGAGGTTCAAATGAACACGAGGAGGTCCGAGAGAAAGGGGAATTCAACCCGAATTTATAATTTCGAAGTTCAAGGATGTTTGAAACACACACCCAAACTTGGAACACCTCGGCGGTGGTCGTGACCTAAAGGGGAGATCAAAACCAAGGGAGGATTCAAACGGAGAAGGAAGTCTAGACCACAAGGAGGTCTAAAAAGAGAAGGTGGTTTAGATCAAAAGGAGGTCTAAACCCTGAAAAGAGATTCAAACCAACAAAGAGGTCTGAAGGAGGTCTGGACTAAAGGAAAGTCCCAGCAAAGGGCACAAGGGGAGGTCTAGAGAGATTAAGAGGAGGTCTGAACTAGGGGAAAGTCCAAGCACCAGGGAGGTTCGGACCCTCAGATCGAAACGAAAGGAGGTCTGGACAGAGAGGAATTCCAAAGGAAAAGGGAAGGTCCGAACAGACAAGAAGAAGGAGAGCAACACCAGAGACCAAGCAAATGCAAAGGGAAACAACTTTGGATTAGTTGAAGTTTAGCTTAGTCATTTTAAACACCTCAATTTCTAAAAATATCAGGTTAAGCTTTGAAACTTCAGCAAAACCGAATGGTTCTTTTTGTTTTGAAATTTTTTCAAAACTCAGAAATACGGACGCATGTGTTTGCGCCCACCCTAACTCGCCACTCCTCAACGATTTACTCGCTCGCTCTCCCTACCTCGACGCCACCGCCTCGACCCCATCGCCGCCGCCGACCCGTCGCTGCCAGCCGCCGGCCAGACACCACTCAGACCGCACAAGACACTCATAGTAGTAGTGTCTTGTGCGATTTGTGGTCGTGCTACAACCACGGTGACGCCACCACCAAGCCACTAGGCTTGGCCCCCGTGTCACCGCTACCGCCATGGCTTGGTTCTCCGCCACCTCCCACGCCGGGCCTTGGTCGGGCTTTTCTTTCCCCATGCTCCCTCTATTCTCCTCTAGATCTGTTAGCTTAATGTCTTTTGTTGAGTTTGATTTTTATGCTCCTTAAGTTGTGTCTTGATGTTTGTGTGATTTATGCAAGGTGAAGGAGATGGATGAGGGTTGTGCTGGTGGTGGGGTCGCCATCGTGGTTGCGCTGTACTGAAGTATCACCCTACCTTACTCCCTCGATCTCTATCTCTACCCCCCTTGCTCTGTGATGAAAATGGCTAGTGCTCTGCGATGGATGCCGAGGGCTACTACTAGTGTGGTGGTCCGGTTTGAACTGCTCAATGATGTTAATAGTCTTATGCTGAAATTGAATTGATAATTAGTTCATATTAATAGTCCTCTTACTCTGTGATGTAATGATGTTAATAGTCTTATGCTGAAATTGAATTGATAATTAGTTCATATTAATAGTCCCCTTGCTCTGTGATGTAATGATGTTACTAGTCTTATGCTAAAATTGAATTGATAATTAGTTCATATTAATAGTCCCCTTGATCTGTGATGTAATGATGTTAATAGTCTTATGCTGAAATTGAATTGATAATTAGTTCATATTAATAGTCCCCTTGCTCTGTGATGTAAATTGAGGGCTATTGGTGTATGTGCATTTTATGCATCTTGCTTAGTTCATGCTATGGATTCAGATTGACAAAAATGAATGGGGATGGTGGGTTTGGTTAATGCTCTCTGATAGATACTGAGGGTTATTGATGTTGGTTCTAGCTTTGTGCTTGGTTGGCTTACATTGGATGTGGTTCGGATGGGGCTTGGCTGCAATTAACTTTTCAAATTTGTAAAGGTTTAGGCTTGGTGTGTATTGTATTCGAAAACAAGACCAAATGAGTCAAAAACTACTACAACACCTCTTCACCTGTCTCTCGCCATTCATTTCACCTTTGTCTGTGTAACTATGTTCATGCTAGTCAAGTTCTCCTACCATGCGTCCTAGGTACGTCCTACCATTCCATTCATAATCTCTTGAAACTATATATTGTTCGTAGTCCCCAGCCACTATCGGGGGGTCGCCCACGCAGCATGAGAAGGATGAGACAGTAGCCACGGGCAACCTCATTGAGCCCCTGCAAGTTTAAAAAGTATGGATACAAGGAGATCGTCAGGACATCCAATTACGGATGTTGTCGATAGGTAATTAGACGTCGCTATGTCACGAAAGTGGCGTGTATCTTGTGAATACTCTGGTGGGAAGTGGCATCATCTATCAGCAACCAACAATTCTTAAGCATGTAATTGTCTTTAAACCCAACAAGAACACCAAGCAACAAGTTGAGAATTCTTTTGAAATGTGAGAATGGTTGCTTGGTGTTCTTGTTGGGTGTAAAGACGATTACATGCTCAAGAATGGTTAGTTGCTGATACATGATGCCACTTTCCAGTCGGAATACCTGCGCGTCCACGTCACTTTCTGAACATAGCGACGGCCAATTACCTATTGAAAACATCCAGGTAATTGGATGTCCTGACAATCTCCTTGCATCCATACTTTTTAAACTTACAGGGGCTCAATGAGGTTCCTATCACAGACGGTTTCAGCCACAAACCGTCTGTGATAGGTTCCTATCACAGACAGTTCTCAGGTAATAACCGTCTGTGAAAGTATGCATCACAGACGGTTTGAAAACATTCTATGATGTCCTCATGTCATCACTGACCCATAAACTCAGACGGCTCACGAAACCGTCTGTGATGATGTTTTTGAACCGTCTGTGAATACCTTTTCTGTAGTAGTGCTAGTAGTAGCATGCACACAGTAATAGCTGCTGACTCTTACACGATACTTACACTGGTTCGGATATGTCAGTTGTCTGCAGTGCATAATGGATACTCTATCTGCGTATGCATGCACACAGAGATGTACTACTACGTACAAACTACTTCGCCATTTTCCGGGAGTTTTGGCCTAAATGGCATTGTTCTGGCGCTATTTGTAAATATAGCTCTGTTCGTGCGGTATTGCCAAAAATAGCAGCCCGAACGTGCATCACATCCCCACGTGTGCAATTCCACTCGCCCTAGCCAAGAGAGGGTTTGTCCGTACGGTACGTGCGCGGATGTGCCAAAATCCGTGAGCACCTTGCCCGGTTTCTTCTCCGTCCGACACGTGTCTCGTCCGCACTCCTTGCGCCAGGACAAGACCCCTCCACGCGTGCACTGCCCGGACGCAGCTGTGTCGCACGCCCAACGCCTGGACAAGCGTTGTCTACATGCGTGTCTCCCGAACCGTGCGCCCATGCCCTGGACACGCGCTGCCCCGTGTGTCCCTCATCCGGACCTTCTTGCCCCTATCGCGCCACATCCCCATGCGCCCTGTTTTATTCCATGTCACTCATCCATCTTTCATATCGCACACGTCGCACACAAACAAGGCTCTATCTGGCTCCCCTCACCCAACGCTGCCATGTGGCCCGCTCCAAAGACGCCCGTTCGACAGCCTCCAAGATTTCGTTGTCTTTGTCTCAAGGGAATTGCCTTCAAGCGACTATAATACAGAGTCGCCGCTTGCTCGCGCTCTCACTCATTCTCAATTTTGTTCTCGTTCTCGCTGAGAACACAGAGAATAGAATAATTTTTTTGGATATTAGAGTTGGAGCAGTTCTTAGGACCGTATCAGTATTGAACGGTCCCCTTGAAGGGTAGGTAATTTTTTGTCCACTGCATTTGTCGTTATTACTGTAGTCATAGTTAATTAGTCTTTATTCAACTAGGCCTAATTAATGTAGTTTGTAGTCGTAATTAAATAGTTGTTAATAATTTAGTCGTAGTTTATTACTGCTTATTATTAAGAGGTAATGAATTAGTCGTATGTAATGTATCGGTAATTAATTAGTGCTTAATAATTAGTGGTAACTAATTATGCTTTATTATTTAAGTATGAATTAGTTAGTGGTTAAAATGAGTGGTTATTAATTAGTCGTAATTCATTTAGTAGTAATTAGTTAGACATAATTAATTTAGTGGGAATTAACATGTTGTAGTTAAATAGTCGTAATTAATTTAGTGGTAATTAATAAATCGTAATTGTTTGAGTCGTAGTTTATTAGTGGTAATTACACTAGTGCAAATGAAGTGGTCGAATTTACATGGCCATAATTACATTGTTGGTAAGTAACGACTCATAGTTAATTAGTGGTGACTAAATAAATGTAATTAATTACGATTAATTACATTTGTGCGTAGTTAATCATTCTTAATTAATTAATCGTGATTAATTCAGTGGGAATTACTTAGATGCAATGAATTACTCATAAGTAATTTTTTGACAAGTAATCAATTTGTTGCTAATTAATTAATTATTCGTAATTCATTACTTGTATTTAATTGATTACTTGCATGTAATATGCTGTAGTTATTTGTGTCATGGGTAATTAGTGGCGAATAAATTACACATAATTAATTAGTATTAATTAGTTTAGTCATATTTAATTAGTGCTAACCACATACCATATTTGTTATATTGCGTACCACAAATCGGGTTGTTGTGGCTTTAGGTAATTTCGAACATGCAAGACTTGGTAGTGTTTTATGGCAACAGGATCGTACGGTCCAGATCTGATGGGTTGGACTTGTCGAGATGCTAGTCCAAGGTGGTTCGGGCAGAGGGGCTCGATGCGATGAATATTCATGAGCTTAGGAGTTGCATCCGGTGGGAGTTCGACACGAAGCCAACGAAGAAGAAAAACTAGTTATCGAGGGGATCACCTGCATGAATAGGAGATGACAGGGTGTATGAGAGCTGGTCAAGGTGAATGGAAGCGTAGCATGGGGCTAGCACATGCATATTACTTCCCAGCCCGAGGCGGCAATATATGGGAAGCCGATAGTGTACGTGAATTTCGTACGCAGGGCGCTGGGAAACCTTGATGATGTCGGTGCCTCAGGAAGCGGAACCGCAAGCGGAGCTTGAAGACGGTAGCACGGAATGTGTTGTTTTGGAGGAAGTCCATGAGAGAAGACTTGCGCATAATTTTATGCAAAATGAGGGGGTGGGACTCTGCTGGTCGGCCCGCATTAACTGCCACGAATATCTACTGGACCAGCCTCTCGTGTTGGAGTCCGATGAGGACACCGACTCAGGCTCGATGGTAGCGAGGAGGATGCACCCCAGGGTGGTGGTCCAACTGGCGGAATTGTATTATCGGATGTGCCTTATGTGACATCGAGACTTGATGATATCGTGGTGTGTTCACTCGTAACGCCACAAGAAAAAGGGTCCTAGTGGGGGTTTGATGCTGAAACCTTCTTAGTTGGGCAACACTTGCCTAGCAAAGCGGTCGTGCAACACACTATAGTACAATACGCCTTGTCCATCAACCGTGTGTACCGGGTGTACTGGTCTAACCTAGGACATTACACAATGAAGTGCGTAGTGCAAGGTTGCCCTAGCAAGGTCAGTGCTCACCGAGCAAAGTTCTTTGGCTCGGTCTTCACGGTCAAGGTCGTGACCAAATACACTTGTGAGCTTAGTGAGCCCCTGCGGCAGCATCGGAACATGACTTCCGCATATGAGGCAAGCCTCATCAGCCACCTACTTGCGAAGGACGTGTTTGTCTCCCCCAAGATGTTGATGTTGGAAGTTGCCAATCTGGTTGGTTATCCAGTCGGCTACAGCAAGGTCCGATGAGCCAAGTGAAAGGTTACCGAGTCCATGTACGACATACGAAGAGGCATACAACCTTGTGCCGACAATGCTTCACTAGATTGTCGAAGCAAACCCCAGCACGTACATAAACAGGCTTGAAAGTAAAGATGCTGATGGAGGCTCCAACTACTTCATACTGGACCGAGTATTTTGTGCTTTCGCCCAGGCCATAGAGGGCTTTAAGTTCTGTTACATATGCTCACGATGGATGACACTTTCCTCATGGGGAGGTACAAGGTCCCCATTCTCACAGTGGTGGCGGTCGACGCGAATGACCAGCTTCTCCAGGTTGCTTTTGCCATCGTAGAGAATGAGAACACATCCAGTTAGCTGTGATTCTTGACGAATGTGAAGCGGGTGGTTGTGGAAGATCGACCCAATGTATGCCTTATCACAGACCGAAATGTTGGGTTGTTGTTGGCTTTGAACACCATGAAGAATGGGACGGAACCCCCTCACCAGTGGAACGACGTGGAAACCCGGTGGTGCATGAGGCATCTTGCATCAAACTTGTTCATGCCGTTCCACAGTCAGAAACTAATAAAGATGTTCAAGGTCTTGTGCATGCAGAACCATAGGCGAAAGTTTGAGTCCATCTAGACAGACATCGAACATCGGACTACGAGGCATACAAGGAAGTCCCCTCCAGATACACAGGAGGGATAGGATTCCACAAGCGGGCAATCCATAAGTTTTACACAGTGGATTAATCTCCACGCTTCTGAGTTAGAGAAATGGTCTCTGCTCTATGATACAAACGGTGTGAGGTACGGACTTATGACGACCAACATATCTGAGGTGTACAACATTGGGATGAAAGGTGTGCGTTGCCTCCCTATCACTGTGATCGTCGAGGAGACACGGACTCGCACAGTCGGTTACTTTGTCAATAAAGCCACCGCAGTGAGGCGACAGCTGGAAGAAGGGAAGCAGAGGTCCGAGAACATGTAGAGGTATATGGACCAGAAGATGGAGAAGGCCCGAATACACATCATCCAGCGTGATCGATAGCTTCAGGAGGAAGTATGAGATCAGGCTGAGGCAAAAATATATCAATAGTCATGCCAGAGGAAAAGGAGACATACATGCACCCTGGGTGATGTGGCTACATGCAACTACAACAAGCCGAAACTCATGCACAAGCCATGCTCGCATGTATACAAGACGTGTGTGCAACTGAGGCAGATGCCTACACCTTATATCTCTGAGTACTACGACATGCAGCATCTTTTCAGTACATAGAGTGCAGAATTTCACTCGTATGGCGTGGACATGAACTATATGTCGGACCCAGGAGTAACCCCCAAATCCTCTGTGTATTTCTGAACTAGTCCCATGATAAATCACTAGTTCACACAGTAAACAGATATGGTAACATCCATAAATCGCAATACTTCATTAATATTCAACAGAGTTTATTACAAAAGAGGCTTACAAGCAACAATAAAGAACACAGCGGAAGACGAAGAAGTAGTGGAGTCCAGCAGATCTGCCACAGGAAATTGACTGGGGTAGCGGCCTAGTCGTTGAGATCCACACCGGTAGCAAGTCCTTCTCCTTTGAAATTTCTTTGCAAAAAGCAAGGATGAGCACAACTACCGTGCCCGCAAGTTACACCCAATAACAGAGTTAATGCGTGTAAGGATATATCAAAGGAAGGCTTATTGGTTGAATTTGCGTAAAGCAATGTTTTCTTTAAATACTTGTACTAAGTTCCAAAACAGTTATTCTATAACTAAAATTCATTTTTTAAATTTGTAATACCCCGAATATCAAATAGAGAGAATATTATTCAGGAGAGGGAATTTATTCAATTTGAATTTCTCCTAACAAAGAAAGTATCCAACAATGTTATGTAATATCCTGTTTAACATTAGAGAATTAATTGAAATGAGAAAGATATTTAACAGGAATTAAAAAGAGAAATCAGATTTTTAGAGGAGAAATAATCTTGGGCCTTCGGCCCACGTTGTTTGGCCCAAGTGGGAAGTTGGTTTAAGAAGGGGGCAACCAAACCCTAGGCACTTTTTCAGTCATGTTTCACCCACTGGAGTGGGTAGTGAAGTCCCATCATTCCAACATGGGCAAGTACATCAATGTTCCTATAATCATGAAATGTTGAATGCATGTTGTTGATTTTGTATTTCTAAGAGCCACGTTAATATTTAATTGTTCGTGTTCAATCCATTTGTGCTACCTCCATGAATAGAGAGCATATATTTTCAATGTTCATATTTCATACCATGCATCCATAATACATGTTTCAATCCACGGGAGTGGATCAATAAATAAGACCCATCAATTCCAAGATGGGCACGTAAGACCCACCATTCCAATGTGGGCGTTTAGGGACACCTGCATTTAAACGCTCTTCAGACGGGCTTGGGTCCCCGATTTTGTTAAATGCGGCTTAGTGAACACCGACGGTGTGTCACCAAAGAATACCGGTATATGCATGTGTGTAGTCCCTTCATTTCATCCATATCATTCATTCCATTCATTCAAGTGTTTGTTCTGTGCTTATTTCATACACTTTAATGATGTTCACATGATCATGGTTATTATGTATTATTCATTTATCGATTTGCCGAGTCTCGGACTCACTCTTGCTTTGTTTGTTGTTTTTTTAGGTGATCTTTGAGGTTGGCTCTATGGGAGGAATAGACACACACTACCTTTTCACTTTACCTTAATCAAGTCCGTGATTTCATTTTAGTTCAATTTAATCATTCATTATTGATGAACTGTAATAATAAATGTTGGCTGTGGCTGATAACTCTTCCCCATTAAGATTGGTTGAGAACTATGCGTGAACTTAGTTCATCCTTTGATTTAGTTGCTTGAGATCAGATTATACTTCTGCGATGATTATGATATTTGTTGATTTCACTATTGTCTTGATATTAATGATTGTTGAACCTTCGGTATAGCTAACTATACAGGGAGGTTCTCACAAATTTAGAATTTTATCGTCTGCTTTTAGCTTTGTTAACATGTTAGTTTAGTAGCATTCCGCCCTTGTAGGACCTGGGTGTTACTGATTGGTATCGAGCGGCTTTAGGTCCATGGTTAATAGAAATATATTAAAATGACACACTATGCACATGAGGTGGGGTTTGGGTAATCCATTGCATCCAAGATTTCTAGTGGTATGTTTCAACATGTTGAACTATTCTTGAATTGCTTATGTACTATCATTTTGTTGTTAATCTATGATCCGCTATGATCTTCTATATCTATAAATTTATTCTATGATTACTATGAGATGACCTTATATTCATAATTGATTATATTGGTTATGCGTATTGGTAACAGACGTTGAGAAGTTGAAATCGTGGTTGTTGTCCCGGTTTTGCTGTGCTACACCACCGCTCGTGGTATGGGAATAGAGAAGTACTTACCTCATTCCATAGTTATGTGTTGGGCATGAATTCTTTAATGAAGATGTTGTCTTCCTTGAGCTTGTATTTTGTCTTCGGTTGTAGTTTCTTGCCATTGATGAACTTCCTTTGATTGGTGGTTTAATGAAGTGGGCAAGTTTCAATTGGTCTCTATTTGTTCTATGAAGCAAGTATTGTTCTTTCGACTAGTGTGATATTTCAGCTACTTGTGAATGTCGTTAGTTTGCAAGATTGATCTTTTCATGGAAGTTCTGTTTTTATTCCCTGTTGGAAATCGTAATTCATTTATTCGCTTGGTATTTGGGCAATGGAAGGTTTCTTTTGCAAGTTCTTTATTATGTGGAAGCTTTGACCTTGCGTATTTCTTTTGGATTAATTCAAGATTGAAGTTTAGTACTCTCTTCTATGAAAGAGTGTGATAAAACCCTTTATTGTCATGTTAAACTAAGAGGTTTTAATTAAATGAATTAATATGGTATGAGTTATCAGGTTGGGACATTAGCGTGGTGCAAACCAACGATTCTTAGCTAATATCTTTAGAGATGAAGTTGATTAATTTCAAGTTGTCCTGTAGTAATCTCTTGAACATTGTTGAATAAGAATTTGTCTATACATGTTTGAGACTCATGGAGTTAATTACGGGTGTGTTAGGCTATTGCCTCGGAACTATTAATCTTGACTCGCTCTTCTATTGAAATACATGATGATTTTATACAAATGCTAGATTCACTGCTTTTGCCATGCTAAATTATTGTTATATGTATGGAGAAAAGGATGATGGTTGTTGTAGTGACTCACAAAATCTTGTCTTATAAATATTCCATTGTTGAAGATTAAAGATATTTCATTCTAATTTCTGAACAGAGATAGGACTATGAATACTTCCATGATTAGATAATCATCGGTTGTTAGTATTAATTGTTAGAGTGCTATTAGTGTGTGCTTTAATGGCATTAAGTGTCAAGAAGGGTATATGAGCGAAATCTAATAAGTGATTTAACCTCGTGGGTTTTATGAGGTTGTCTTGTTCTAGAGAGAGCTTGTTAAAAGAGGTTTGCTTGACTTTGTGGCTTCGACTAGATTTCTTTTCTAGAATGAGTTGTTATTACAATCTTATATGGTGATGGAAATTCTATAACATGATTTTTGTGTTCCTTTTGGAATATTTATTGATGTGATGGTAAGGTATAATGAATGTTATCAAGAATATATGTTATTGATGTTAATAAAGTGTTCAAGAA
This sequence comes from Phyllostachys edulis, assembly GCA_036346405.1. NCBI lineage: Eukaryota > Viridiplantae > Streptophyta > Magnoliopsida > Poales > Poaceae > Phyllostachys > Phyllostachys edulis. The sequence goes on along the minus strand of CM070545.1, from coordinate 21,559,635 downwards.
TGTGAGGGTGATGTTGATTCTTTTATGGAGAAAGAATTTTGATCGCCTTTTGTGATATCTCTTAAATGAAAATATTTCAAAAGTTGCATTCATAATCTCTTGGTGTTCAATATTTTGTGGTAGTTGAATTTTTGTCGAGTAAAGCATCATGTTGCAAAGCTCTATTGATTCTTGGGTGATTCAAGTGACTTGGTCTTGAAGGCTCGTTTGTTCCTATCTCTGTTAAGGTTTGATATTCCTTCTTGTGAGGCTTGTGCCTCAATTGTGGTCCTCCTTATGTATTCTGCGATCATTGCCTAATCGATTTTTTTTCCTCGGTCCTATGTTCATTGCAAGTGGTGAATGTTTTTCTAGATGGTGAAAAACTGCTTTCATTTGCCTATTCGTTTCACATGGGTCTTCCAAGTGTTTATTAATTGTTGTTGTGCGATCTTGGGTTGTGAGCTATTTGAGGAGCATTAGAGGATGAATTGATTTCGTGTATAATTCTTGGAAAGAATCTTAGTATACCCAATGGTTGTCTTTGGGTGAATCAATTGCATTGTTGCAACTATTAGAATCTATAGTGATTTGTGGACCAAGACTCTTTGTTCATTTTGTGGTGTAGCGTGAACGAGGAGAGATTAGCAAGGTAATCTAATCGTTAAAGCAATTTATGAGATAGTAGAGATTATGGGATTATTTGTCGTATGGCTTGGTCTCAATGAGTAACTCTCTTGGAGTTAGAATCTTTCAAAAGATAATTTGGTTAAGAGTATAATTGTCCATTGACCTTATTGGTCGAGTATGGTTAGGTTGTGGGAGTTTTATTCATCGAATCGATGATTTCCTACCCTTTACACCGTAAGTTCATTCTAGGGTCTGGAGGTTAAATTTTGGGCTTCGCCTTTATATCTTTGGGCTTTGGTCGCCTGAGATTTTGTGTAGCTAAAGTATAATAAAGGTGGATTCCGGATTGTGGGATGATCTTTGATAGGACCCTTTTGATGTAGTACGTGAGAATACGTGATGTCAACCATGATTTGGTTATTATTAAAGGATTGAGGTGATATGATTGAATGTGAGATTTATTTTGAGATACTTTAGGAGTCATCCGTCAAAGTAATTCGTCGAGAGAGGAGTTGGTAAGAATAAGTCTTGTGGAGTCAAGAGAGCCTTCCTTTAGCGGGTGGTCGATGTATTCGTTCGAGCTTGGCATTGAGGTTGCCAATTTAAGAAAACGAGATAGTGTCATATGATGAAATCGAAATTCATAATTTGAGAGAAGTTATATTCCTAAAATGTAAACCGAGAAAAGGATGTTTCCTCGGGTAGTGAAGCGTTTTCTTGTTCTTGTTTGAGTTTTGTGTTGTTGATCGAGTCTTCCGCACTTTGAGTTGGCGCTTTGTTGGCATGTTTGATTCTTTCAATTCGTGCAAACCAAAAGAAGTATTTGGTTTGGGCATTTGAGTGATTTCTCCTTTGGCTTTCGTAGTATTCAATCGTAAACCGCCTATTTAGAAAGTGGGATTGTTTTGTGATGACTTGTCAAATTTGGATTTGACCCTTTTGGTGGAGAGTTAGCATTGCGTGGATGCGAGGAGAACTCTTTATTTTCAGTTGGATTCTCTTTGTAAAATAGTTGTTTAAGAACGAGTTACATCACAGCATTCATGATTAAAGGAGGTGTTCTTTGTTAGATGAATAGTTCGATTTTGAGCATGTTGTGTGCTTTCGCACCAAAGGGAAGTTGGACTAGGTACATTGGTTCGTTTTGACGATTGCGTAAATTAGGAAGTTGGCGCACCGCTTTGACCGTCTCGGTCCATACGCCAAGCACGCAACGCCCGGTGTTCTCGTACTAAGTGAGCAATCGAGCAATTCAAAGCTTAGGATTTCGTTAAAGACGTTGATCATCGAGTAGGGTCTTATCTTCGATTCTCTTCGATGAGTGTACCTAAAAATTTGGGTTGAGTGTTAGGACGACGCTGCTTTTCGCCTTTGTGTTGTGGTCTCGCTAGTCCAAGAGAGAGGCCACTTGAGAGTTGGAGTTTCAGATGTGCGAAGCAAGCGTTATCTCGGATTTGTTCACTTGTGTACATGGTTACCGTTGATAGTTCTCGATTGTGGTTGTTCTTTCGCAGAGTCTTTGTGTGAGGATTCGGTCTAATCTGTTTAAGGGGGTAGAATGTAATACCCGAATATCAAATAGAGATAATATTATTTAGAGAGGAATTTATTCAATTTCAATTTCTCCTAACAAAGAAAGTATCCAACAGCGGTTATGTAATATCCTGTTTAACATTAGAGAATTAATTGAAATGAGAAAGATATTTAACAGGAATTAAAAAGAGAAATCAGATTTTTAGAGGAGAAATAATCTTGGGCCTTCGGGCCACATTGTTTGGCCCAAGTGGGAAGTTGGTTTAAGAAGGGGGCAACCAAACCCTAGGCACTTTTACTGTAGCACGGTACTGTAGCGCCGCCGCCACTGTAGCATGGCGCTACTGTAGCACACCCCTCCCCTCCGGTGCTTCTCCATTGTTGCCGGCCATAAGGAAGAGGAAGGAGAGGGAAGAAGAGAGGAGAGGGAAGAAGAGAGGAGAGGAAGAAGAAGAAGGTGGGGGTGATCTTCGCGAGGACTTCGCGAAGGTTTCAGCGGCATCTCGCGTCGTTCTTGTGGGTAAATTCGTGATCCCAATTAGTTTTGATAGATAATTCGTATACGATTCGTATTCATTAGATGTTTTGAGATTTCTGTAGTAGATCGGTTGAATCTGTCTTCCTGTTGACGCGCGGTTTTGGGTTAGATCCGAGCAGATTCAGGGATTAGTGTCTCTGGAGATAGATGTGAATTTTCGTTATCTTTTCAGAAAGTTATAATTCATAATTTTTGGATAAACGGTTAATTAGTTATGAATTTCGCAAGACAGAGTGCTAAATCAGTCGCAGGACTTGTGCAGCGAACATAGATCTGTAAATTTGATATGGGAGACGGCCAAATTGGATCAGTTAGTCTCCTTAAGAGTTGTAGGTATTTTCATTATGATTCCAGAAAGGTAAATTTCATAATTTTTGGATTTATAGATAAAAAGTTATGAATTTTAGAAGCTCAGACTGTAATCTGCCTCTCTGTTGTGGACAGAAGAGTTTTACTTGACTATTTACAATATTTGTTGCACAATAGAAATATTTAGGATAATTTTATTGAGATATTTGGTTTCCTGTAGTTTCCATAGAGTATTAGAACAATGTGTTTGGTTGAGCCAAACAAAAGTTATGAAATTCACAAGTTAGTAGTACCGGAGATGGCAGATCGGTTTTCGGGATTAAAAACAAAGACTTAGATGAACTAGTTTGATCTTTTGGTCACCTGAGAAGTTGTATCTAGGCTTGTGTAGGTTCTAGGAAAATTGGATTCATGGATTTTCGAGTTTTGACTCAAAAGTTAAGAATTTTTCCTTAACAGCTGTTCGTTTGGACAGATTTGAGAATTTGAGAGAGTTTTGATTAATTGTTGGGATTGCGTTTAGGACGCTTGTTCTCTTCTGTTTCGCTGCATTGCTGTACACTTTTTGTGGTATACTTAGTTATTTACGGTTGCCAGGTGGTGGTGAACAATGGGGCTAGAGCGTTCCATCGTTGTCTTCCGTCTTATGGTTGAGGCAAGTACATTTGATTTGTCTTGTTTGCCTTTTTGTTCCACTTGGTTGATTAATAAGCATTGGGTAATTCCGGTATTACTTGTTTCCCTTCATGATTGATATACCATGTTTCTTCGATGATATGTTTCGCTCAATGTATCCTTTCGTTCGTTCGGTCATGTTTCACCTTTGGAGTGGGTAGTGAAGTCCCATCATTCCAACATGGGCAAGTACCTCAATGTTCCTATAATCATGAAATGTTGAATGCATGTTGTTGATTTTGTATTTCTAAGAGCCACGTTAATATTTAATTGTTCGTGTTCAATCCATTTGTGCTACCTCCATGAATAGAGAGCATGTATTTTCAATGTTCATATGTCATACCATGCATCCATAATACATGTTTCAATCCACGGAGTGGATCAATAAATAAGACCCATCAATTCCAAAGATGGGCACGTAAGACCCACCATTCCAATGTGGGCGATTTGGGACACCCGTCTTTAAACGTTCTTCAGCAGGGCTTGGGTCCCCGTGATTTTGTTAAATGCGGGCTTAGGTGAACACCGACGGTGTGTCACCAAAGAATACCGTATATGCATGTGTGTAGTCCCTTCATTTCATCCAGATCATTCATTCCATTCATTCAAGTGTTCGTTTTGTGCTTATTTCATACACTTTAATGATGTTCACATGATCATGGTTGTTATGTATTATTCATTTACTGTACTTGCTGAGTCTCGGACTCACTCTTGCTTTGTTTGTTGTTTTTTTTAGGTGATCTTTGAGGTTGGCTCCATGGGGAGGGAATAGACACACACTACCTTTTCACTTTACCTTAATCAAGTCCAGGATTTCATTTTAGTTCAATTTAATCATTCATTATTGATGAACTGTAATAATAAATGTTGGCTGTGGCTGATAACTCTTCCCCATTAAGATTGGTTGAGAACTATGCGTGAACTTAGTTCATCCTTTGATTTAGTTGCTTGAGATCAGATTATACTTCTGCGATGATTATGATATTTGTTGATTTCACTATTGTCTTGATATTAATGATTGTTGGAACCTTCGGTATAGCTAACTATACAGGGGAGGTTCTGCCGAAATTTAGAATTTTATCGTCTGTTTTAGCTTTGTTAACATGTTAGTTTAGTAGCATTCGGCCCTTGTAGGACTGGGTGTTACTGATTGGTATCGAGCGGGCTTTAGGTCCATGGTTAATAGAAATATATTAAAATGACACACTATGCACGATGAGGTGGGGTTTGGGTAATCCATTGCATCCGCATTTCTAGTGGTATGTTTCAACATGTTGAACTATTCTTGAATTGCTTATGTACTATCATTTTTGTTGTTAATCTATGATCCGCTATGATCTTCTATATCTATAAATTTATTCTATGATTACTATGAGATGACCTTATATTCATAATTGATTATATTGGTTATCGCGTATTGGTAACAGACGTTGAGAAGTTGAAATCGTGGTTGTTGTCCTGGGTTTTGTCAGGCTACACCACCGTTCGTGGTATGGGAATAGAGAAGTACTTACCCTCATTCCATGGAACCTCCGGTATAGCTAACTATACAGGGGAGGTTCTGCCGAAATTTAGAATTTTATCGTCTGTTTTAGCTTTGTTAACATGTTAGTTTAGTAGCATTCCAGCCCTTGTAAGACTGGGGTGTTACAAAATTCTCAGTTTTATAGTCAGATAACATTCATACATGAATGGTGAAGGAAACCCTCCTATCACATGGCTTCCTGTCCAAATTCTCATTTGCATAAACCATTTGATAAAGTCTTTTCAAAACAAAAAAAATCAAAGTATAACTTTGAGTGGCTTTGCTAGCATGTCCATGACCGTGGACACGGCTATTCAAATAGTTTTACACTCTGCAGGGGTTGTACAACTTTACTCACATGACATGAATTCTCTAGTTTGTCTGGCATCCGTCGATACCACCGCTCACTACCTTAGGTAAGCAGTCTAGAGCACGTGTCAAGGCCCTTACAAAGCGCCATTCCACCGCGGTCCCCCCTCGCTAAGGTTTCGCCCCCTTTGGATAGAAATCCACGGAGTTCCTAGCCCCCTCTTGCGCCAGGTGGGACTAACGTAGGTCATAACATGACTACCCACCGCATTTGAAGGGAACGACCACGGTGGAACATTGCAAATTAGTCAGCCAGATCCTGCCCATATAGGACATGTGGTAGTACGATGTAGCTTAGCAAAGGAACACTCAGAGGCCGGTCCTTAACTGACTTGAGCGACTTTCCACAAAACCCAAAGGCCTCGATCATAGAAATGACTCGATCCCGTGCATCAACATGCACCATTCAAACAACCATTTCACCCAAGTACAAACCATCATTTTATTTTATTTTTCCAAAGTCATTTATAAACTTCCATAACACAAATATGCCATGGACATAATTTAAACAACATTTGATTTTTGGCTAAAATTCCCCAAATCAAACATTTTTGGTCTAAGCATGTCTTTGCATCATATTTTCAAATGATCCTGGTTCATACTATTGTATCAACTAGGTTTTACCTAGGGTGACAATATATTTGATTCAAACATCAACGTTGGCCATACAAAGGATTTAGGCATATCTATAAATTTTAAAACCAGAATTTAAATTATCGAATATAAATAGCATAAAGTAATAATTTAAAATAGAATTTAAATAATTTGAAATAATGGGTGCAAATATGGTTAAATATGTAACTTGCCTTGCTTGATTAATCATTGTTCTCAAATGGCGTTGAAATCCGGTTGTCTGAAGTCGTCGAAATCTATATGCGTAAACGATCCGAATTCAAACAAAATTCAAATGAAGATTCAAATGAACTCCAAATTAAATAATTTTGGCTTAGTTAGCTAGATCTTGAATTTATATGAATATAGAAATTTGAATAGACGAAATCGGAGTTCGTATGAAGGAGAACGAACCCCGAGAAGTTTTAAATCACAGGAAATGATGAATTTGGATTTTCTCGAATTAATTTCCTAAAGGAAAATCGAGATTATGACGTCAGCGCCCGAATCTCTCTTCGATTGAAAATTTCTTACCACGTCAGCGCCACGCGGGCGCCACATGGTAGCCACGCACGCAAAAACGCCGAGGTGGCGCTGACATAGAGGGGACGTGGCACCACGTCGGCGCCGGACGGGGGTGGCGCTCGGGTCCCCATGGAACCGGCGAGCGGCGGCGAGCTTGCTTCCGGCGAGGATACTAGGAGAATTAGTGGGTCACACTGAGTCGGATGCTCACCTCAAATGCTTGGGGGCGTGATGCGTGGCCGTGGTCTTGGTTCGGCTCGTGCGGCTTGGTGTTCATGGCGCCCGGCCGAAGGCGCCGAAAGCACGGGTTGGCGGGTCATGGCGATGTTGTCGGGCGTCCACGGCACCGATTAGCCCCTGTGGTCACCGAAATCGAGGAAGAAAGGGTGTGCGGCCAAGGAACTTCAAACGCGAAATACGGCCAAACCGAGAGGGAAGAGGAGGAGTGGGTGGTGGGAATGAGATGAGCAAGGAAGAGGGCTCTGGGGCTCCCTTTTATAGGGCGCAGGAGTGGCCGGTGGAGGAGATCGTCGTGTGGGTCTTGCGGCGGCGATTGCTCCATTCTGGTGAACGTGTGTGGGATTAAGGGAGAGGTGGCCGGGAAGAGGGGCGGCATGATTAGAGGAACCGAATGCGCGTGCGGCCACGAGGAAAGTTTGGAGGAATCGCGGAAGTGGGGGAGCTCCGCTCGCCGCTAATGGCGGCCGGTGCTTGCGCCCGAGCGAAGAAGAAAGAAGGAAAGAAGAAGGTGGCGGGCCCACTTGCAAGGGAGAGAGGGAAGAGGGAGATGGGCTGGCGCGTTGGATTTGCATCCAACGGCCAAGATTGAGCGCCGGAACAGTCAAGGTAGGCAGGTGAATTAATAAGATGGTTTCTTACCCAAAACCAAATTGGGAATTTGAATTGATTTTTCTTTTAAAAATAATCAGTTAATTCAAAAAGGCTTTAGAAAATAGCAAATAAAATCCAAAAAATCTAGAAAAATTCACAGAAATTCGTAGAGTTATTTTGGACTTAATAAAATTATTTCCAACTTAAAGTTGGCTTTTAATTTTGCAAATGAAATATTTTAGCTTTAAAATATTTAGGAAAAAGTTTTTAAAATTCGAGAAAATTCTAGAAATTAAATAAATTTTTATTTTTCTACTTAAATCAAATAAAAATTCAAAACTTCAATAAACTTTACTTTTGACTTTTAAAAACTTCAGAAATTTAAATAAAGCAATAAAACTCTTTCAAATTTCAGAAAACCCAATAAAATAATAACTTTATTAATTTTTATGTTGGTAACAGAACTTTAGGATGTTACACTATAGGGATCTTTCACTGGACTGGGTGCAATGGGGCCCGAACAAGACCTTGAAGTCAACTGGGATGGGACAACAGCAGACTCGACGCTTTCGGAATGACATGGATAATAGCCAGCATGGGGGCCTGAGCCGCACGATGAAGTGCATGATATGCAAGACCCTTGGGCACTCCATGAAGGATTGCCGTAACAGACCGAGCTCGTTTAGTCGTCATTCAGTGTCATAATTTATTGTATTGTCTGCCTATACGGGGACCGTCATGTCATGTAAATGGGTAGTCCGCTCATATTTGTGCGTATCTTTACATAATTCTTTGTTAACCGTACGTATATCCACATTATATTTGTTCCAAACTGACTCGCCTCTTGTTCTGTGCGCAACAGCAAAACATTAAGTCGGCCTACAATATGTTGGACTCGTCGTCGAACTTTTACATGAAGATACTGCGGAAGCACAAGTGGCTTGCGAAGAGGGCTACCCTACCCAAATTTTTCTATCAAGGATGCGCAGGTACCACCAGAGTTTCCACGCCTGCAAGGTGTGTGCGAATAGCCGGCGAAGATCATTCAGTCCACACTCCCAGCCACCGTCACCTGGGCATACTACACGTGCAGAAACATCCTCGTAAGAGAATCTTATACACAGATCGATTTATCACACCCTATGTTGAATTCCACAAATTTCTAACTTCATTCGCATGTAATGGCAGCCCGAGATGTGTTGCAACTTCTTCCAATAGATCAATGACCCGAAGATGTACGATAGGCCGTTCATCTAGCAGACGTACATGCTGAACTACGTAATGCGAGCCGAGACCTTCTAGCGATGAAATCCTTACGTATCAGACCCTATTGAGAAGGCATTGGAGGATCCCAGGATAGTAGGGTGGTGGTGGAGGACCCTCAAACAGGAAGCAGAGTACAACAAGGGTACGGCTCCGGCTACTGAGACCGGTGACCGTCATAGCTTTTCTCGTCGCTCGGGCACAGTCCACATCGAAGAGGTGAGATTTGTACAATTTGCATCCTAATTATGCATTTGGTCTTTCGTTCTGCTAACATCATGCAATCGTCTTGCTCGTCTCGCAGAACATGGATGACTTTGACACTCGCTGCCGACGTGGGCAGTCCCGAAACATGGGGAAGGCTCCTACTACTGATGCCGATGGTCGTCGTAGCGTTTCCAGTTGCCCGTCCGCACTCCATCTTGAAGAGGTGAGTTGTGTATAATTTACATCCTGATTATGCATTTGGCCTTATGTTATGCTAACATCATGCAATCGTCTAGCCCGTGTCGCAGAATATGGATGACTTCAACACTCGCCGCCGACATGAGCAGTCGTGAGACAAGGGAAGGGGCTGATGCGATGCGAAGACTAATTTTGATCCTCCAAAATCGCCGCGTGTACCAAACCATGCTCCGCATTTAATTTACAAATTACAAAGTTTATTCCTCAATTTTGTCAAATTTATTTTTAAAATTTTAGATTACAACTCCACATGAAATGTCCAAACTCTCATAATTTCATGATTTCATGTGAACCTCAATGTTTTCTGATTTCATGTTAGTCCAGAACCGATTTACTCCAACAATACGCACATAACATACAAAATATGTATACAAATATAGCACAACAAAAGCACATAACATATATATAGTTCAATTACACACGGGATATAATATGGCTTACTCATCTGAGCCACTCTCTGCTCGCCGCGTCTGCGTGTGCGTCCAACTTTTGCGTCGAGTATGTCCCGTGGGATACGTTAACCGATCCAGAGAGCGTGTATCGGTTCGAAGGGGGTACAGAGACCATTGAGTGGGTGGAGGTGCATCAACAAGCTGACTCTGGCCTAGATGAGTCTATCAAACGTCAATGTCGTCCAGCTGAGTCATACCAAACTAGTTACCACCTGTAATCATGTCATTAATGAAGGAATCAAGAAATCCACGGCCGGATCGTCCGCCCCCAAGTACGTTGTCTGCAAGTCCCTTGGTATGGAGGAGCTCTGGCCTTGACCGTGCGATGTGCCAGCAACCCCGGAGGAGGTCTACCCTTCGTACGGTACTCCGTACTAGTCAACGTACAACAGGGGTGGGTGCCACGGTCCAAACACCGGCGCCATGTACTACTCCCTAGCAGGAGCTGGGATGGTCGTATCCTCATTAGTTAACGGATTGCCGTCAACCCCATGGTCAACTAAAGGCTGCAAGGCGGAATGATGTTAGGAGAAATAAATATTCAGGACGTAAACTAAACATCTCGTACCTGTTGGATGTGCAAAGGATGATCGAGGGAGCGCCACCGAGCATGGGGTGATGGTTTGAAGTGACGCATCCGACGGGCGCAAGGGCCGAGAAAGACATGATATTAGCACAACCTAAGGCATAATAAAAAAACAGAACATAAATTTGTACATAACTTACCTCCCCGCCGATCTAGAGCACAGATGACCGATGGGAGCGCTACGACGCCCGCCGGTCTGACTAGGCCGTGCTGACCTAGCAGGTGAGCATGGTCGGCCCACTCGGTGAACGATGTGTAGGACATCGTCTATCGAACAACCGTAGCTCATGTTTTTTATTACATTCTTCGACTCCGTGAAGATGTACTTCAAAATGCTCAGAAGCCCCAGTACAGTGTGCTCTGGGGCTACAGATGCGGTCTCCGATGCGCTTGCGATCTGCAGGAACCGCTCAAACTGAAGTGACATACAACACTGGTTCAGTAACAAACAGTAAAAATATCATCAATGAAACGAGCAAAGGTTGTAAGTGTTTTACAGTGTCTTCACGTCGCAAAGCGTTGTGTCATTCAAGCGAGTGACGGAGCCTCTCCTGGTGTGTCACCTGCTTCGGACGCTCTGGTGGAGGACGGGTGAGTCTGGTGCGTGACCATGGTACGTACCACTCAATATACTAACGGTATGTCCGTACGTCGTACGGTCACTGCTCCTTCAGGATCTCAATGTGCGTCGTCTTCGTCCAAGCTGTAATCCACTCATGCTGAACTGCTTGCCAGTCCTCAGCATGTTGGCCCGCCCTTGATTGCCTGCATTCGAGAAGGGTTGATGTTAGAACAACGGATGTAGGTATGAAGTGTAAACATTACTCGGATGGAGTTGGACTCATAAGTGGACGACTCGCTGTAGGATCCTACCGTCGGGAGGGGGCACAAGCTGGTACAAATCGAACTATTGCATTACACGCTGCGGCACATAAGGCTCCACCATATGGGTAAAGACCAGATTGCAAGTCGTCGCTGATAATCTGGCATCCTGCGTACATTGCACGGATAGCCCGTGTGGCGCTACCGTGTTCACAAAATCTGGGCTCCATAGAGCCCATATGATGTCGTTGTCGTGTAACAACTCGAACTCGTTGCAGAACAACGAGTAGCACCTTGCCGGTCTATCCTTGGCCCAACGTAACTGGGCAGCTGTCCATCGGTAGCCCATATTGGGCCCGCCAGTCGGGTCATGCAACTTGGGGTACGGGTGCACTACTTTGTCGAAGGAGGGTCGTCCAACAGGGAAGTTCTCCCAACTACACAGCTATAGGAGCACATAGTAGATGGTAAGGCTCGGTTTCACACCGGTGTCACGCCGCGAAGTGTCACCCCCTGTATGTGGGGTAAAGGACGGTTGATCCCCAACTGTACTAAGGTATCGCCCCAGCCTTCGTGTCAGCCAAAGACTCGGCGATGCAGACAAACCTAGGGTACACCCAATCGCCCTGTGTGGTGGGAAACAAGACCGAACCAAAGAGATGAAGAAGGTAAGCAATGAGGTGCGTCCTAACAACCTTGTCAGGTGCATCCTTCGGGCATTGACTGAAATTCCTCAACCAAGTTCGAGGGACACCACGGGCACTGTACAGGACATGTATACCTAACCGATGCCCCAACCGGGCCTTCTAGTCTGTCGGCGGACGTTCTAGAACAAGTGGCTCACCCTCGATCGGGAGACTGGTCAAGAATGAGACGTCCTGGATAGTGACCGTCATCTCACCCCACCGAAAGTGGAAGGTGTACGTTTTAGGTCTCCAGCTATTGACAATTGCCAACATCAAACTGATGTCTAGGGTGAAGTAGCGTCTGACCGAGGGCAGCCTCGCAAAAGGCAACAAGCTCGTATCCCGAAGGATTGGGACGTATCGAGCGTCAAGCTGCCAGTAATCCCTCCCGGACTGAAGCATGACGGGGTGAAGGGCCATCCGCGTCCCGGTGATCCACGACTTGCACCGGTGATTCTCGTCGTAGAAGGGTTACAAGAGATGAAAGAGACAGATTATTAGTGAATAGATTGATAATGACGATGAATTACTAGAAATTAAAAATTACGACTAAATATAGACAACAAATTAATATACACTATTTAACTACGACTAAATTAATTACGACTAATTAAGTACAACTAAATTAGTTATGACTAAATTGATACGAGTGATTCAATATCACAAAATTAATTAGGACTAATTAATTACCACAAATGAATTATAAATAAATAATTACTGACTTAATAATGACAATTACATTTTTCGGCTAAATTAATTACGATGAATTAAATAGCACTAAAATAATTACGCTAATTTATTACCACATATTATTTAAATAATAATAATTGTCGCTAATAAGGCCACTAAATTAATTTCGACTTAATAAGGGCACTAAATTACTTACGACTAAACTAATAATGACTAATTAATGAAGGCTAATTAATTAAGACTTAATGAACTACTTAACTAATTAATTCTAAATACTTATTTACGACTAATTAATTAACTAACACTAACTAATTACAACTAATTAATTTGTAACTAATTAACTATGCCTAAATAATTAAAACTAATTAATTATGTAAGATTAATTTAAATGTTAAGAATTAATTATGGCTAATAAACTCACACAAATTTTATTACAAAAATTGGAAAACGACTAAATTAATTACGCCTAAATAAGTACAACTGATTAACTACGACCATTTAGCTATGACTAATTAGCTAACTACACAATTAATAAAGAAAATATGTACGAGAAAAAAATTATGTGCTAATATGGCTGCTAATGGCGGCTGTAAACAATGCTTAATCATCCGCGAAAACGAAATCGACACAACGAGCGAGAATGAGACAGCGAGCGAGCGAGGATGAGAGTTTGTGAACCATCTCATCGTCGCCTCGGAATTTATAGCTGCGCCCACGTGTGAGGCTTGCATGCATGCATGAATCTGCGTGCAGAGACATGGATGGCGATGGGAAGGACAGTGATGGATGGCGATAGGGAATAAAGCGGAGGCGATGAAGGCGTCTAGGGCAGGGAGGAGAGGACCAGTGTGGCTTGAGGAAGTGAGCTTGCTCACTTGGCTAGCTATGGTGTTGTTCAAGCAGCCCACCCAGATTCAAGTCCTAGACTTGGCAGAGTGTCTCACATAAAGGTAGAGAAGCCTCTACCTTTCTACGTAAAAAAAAAGTCTTAACGAGGGGGGCCGGCAGCCATTTTTGGCAATACCACGCGATGAGAGCCATATTTGCAAATACCGTCCGGAACAGTGCCGTTTAGGGAAAAACCTCCATTTTCCGGGTGGCGATCTGCCATATACGGCACACCACCATGGCCCAGCCACCAGAGGCCTGCAGATAAAAACGGCCTAGTACAGGGCTCAGCCCACCACAGGAGGTGCAGTAGGCTTTAATCCGAAAGCAGGAGGCTTTGCTCTGGCCTGAAAAAAAATGAAACCGGGATACATAGTCGCTTTTCACTGGCCTTGCGGGTGGGTTCATTGCGTTGACCCAGCCGACTTGCACCCACAAATCTACCTGTTCTCGCGGCCGAAATGCAAATCCAACGCACGGGCACGACGCAGGCAAAACAGGCTCACAGTATCGAGCTTATCTTATGTACCTCAGGTTTGGCCCACAACATCAGGCTGTATGCAACTGGGCCAAATATTCTCTCTTTTTTTTATGTTAGTTTTCAACTTCTAATGAAGTGAACCGAAGCTAAAGAGACCTCGCCGGCACGTTTTTTTTTTTTTTTTGCCTTTTCCTGTCCTCCGTCGTCCCCTGTCCTCTCTGTTTTTCGGTGCTCTCGCTCGTGGCTCGCATTGTCGAGCGGGTGAAAATCGGTTAATATTCAAAGATACTTTTAAATTTTGATAATATTTTTCTTTCAGCTCTAGCGATGTTCGTAGCGAATATATCCGTGTACTAGCCTTTTCGAAAATCTAGAACTCTTCGTGTTAAACTTGCTGGAACCAGTTGCCCATGTTTCCCGGCTCAATCCCTATACACTACGGTGGAGTCTTCCTCGGCAGGTGACTGACGACGATGCCACGATGGCGTGCCGTTAGCAGCCCGTGTGAAACGAGAATATCCTTTGACTACCAAAGACTTACTGCCTTTTGACATGGTCGATCCTAGGATCAATTTGCTTGGATACTCATTTCTACCTATGGCCTATTGGTCATATTTTCCTGATGTAATCCTGAGACTGAGGGTGGCATGTGCGGGTGCATTGCGCCTACCTCCTTAGCCCCTGTGCATATACAAACATATTTGGAATGCAAGAATTGCAACATAAACAATTTAATTATCGTAAGAATACGGAAAATCTCGCGTTCCAAGTGTAGATAATGAATGAGTGCATTAGCCCAAGCATTTCAAGTTTAAAAGTAGGACGATAGTGCCTTCGGTCACAAGAGGAAGTTGTCCTGAATGCATGCATGCGGTTAAATCGTATAAATTTTGACTAAAAATATTATCTAAAATATGGAGTTTGATATACGAAAATGGTATAGTAATTTGTCACAAAAAATATTTTCATAATATTGCACTTTATTTTTTTTAAATGAAAATATAGTGATAAAATTTAGCGATTAAAATGGCATCTCGTTGACTTTGAAAAGTAAAAAATGGTATCGTTCTGTAACTGCAGAGAGTACTAGCTTTGTTAACATTAACTCTCCTGAATTCCCTTGCAAATCTACACAAAAATGCCCTCAACCTCAAGTCTCTATTTAGTAGTATGTACATCAATCAACAAATATCATCCTTATCAAAGATAAACACGGTATGGTACTTTTGTACAATCTAGACAAGCGCACGGTCAACCGTAGCACGTCAGCCTTTTACCCGTGGGTTCGACGCCGACGCCGGCGACGAGATGTACGGGTCCGACTGCACCAGCCCGTTCAAGAAATCGGCGAGCCGGTGGTCTCGCCTCCTCCCGCCGGCGCCCTCCAACGCCCTCAGCAGCTCCTTCGCCTTCGCCTTGCCCCTCGCGCTCGCCGTGCTGTCCTCCGCGAGCTCCCTCACAGCCTCCTCCGCGCTACCCACCGCGATCACTTCGGTCACCGCCCGCTCGCCGCAGGCCACGACCAAGTTGAGCAGCGCGGCTGCTGCGTTCTCCCTCGCCCTCGCCGTCGCTGCGCCCCCCGGCTCGACAAGGTCGACGAGGATCCGCACCCCGGTCATCCTCCTGAACGCCTCCAGGCTCTCCACGCACCCGGCCACCTGCGCGATCACGGCGGTGGCGTCCTCGATGATGCCGGTCCGTCCGTCCGTCATGATGAGCGCGAAGAGCGCCTGCACGACGCCGAGCTCGACGAGCGTGGCGCGGTTGAGCGGGTAGAGCACGACGCCGAAGAGCGCCTTGAGGGCGTCCTTGGTCGCGCGGGTGTTGGGCGCCGCACGGAGGAGGGAGACGAGCGCCGCGAGTAAGGGGCGCTTGGCGCCTATGATGGGGCGGTAGGCCTCGACGCAGAGGAGGCTGTGGACGGTGGCCGCGGCGTGGTGCGCAGCGGAGTACTCCTCCGTCCGGAGCGCAGCCGTGAGGGCATCGAGGAGGCCGGGGGTGGACATGAGCTGCTCCCGCGCGGAGATGGAGATGTTGAGGAGCGCGGCCGCCGCGTCCTCGGAGGCAGCGGACGGCGCCGTGAGCTGCGCAGCTAGGAAGGGGACAACTCCTGCATCCGCCAGGGGCGCGCGGATCTCCGGGTCTTCCTTGGAGATGCGGCGGAGCTCGGCGACGGCGGCTGTGGTGGCGACCCCGTCGTGCACGGCGGCGGCACCCCGCAGGCGGCCGACGAGGGTTCTCGCCGTGTGCAGCTTCGCTTCCATCGCTGTTGCTTGGGAACTCTTGAGGCTGGGTTGCGTGTCTGCGAATGGTAGATCCGTGTTTATTTTGTTGGTTGGTGAAAGTTGGTGGATCGGGCGTGTAGTTATGCCGCATGCGGTGCGGGCGCGTATGTTTGAACTTCGAAGGTTCATGCTTGTTACGCCGTCGGTTTAGTGCGGTGGTGTTGAATGTTTCTACCGCCTTTTACCTTTCCACGCCCAGTTTCAAACCTCCTTTTTCTCCTTTTTCCCTAATGCTATGGATTCGACATTTGATTTTTATAATTTTCCACGCAATTATTGTAGCATTATCACTAAACTGTTGCAAGAACATTCCATTTTTTTTTAAGAGAAAATTTATGGCACATTCTACTGTTACTGTTAGTATATGGTAGTAGTATAAATCAAATCTGTTCATTGATTTGTTAAGGGTATGATAAACTTTTCTTTGTATGTATAATCCTTCGTGAGAGTATTGTGGACTTTTCCAACTAGTTTTGAAAATATTACTTTTGTGTCATGTGACCCACACGTAGACAATTATAATTCTACCAACTTTAGGATTCTACTACTTATACTACCAGGCGTAGTATAATTAAATTCTAACTAATCTGAATCATTAAATCGAAAAGAATAGACAGACTGTATTAAATTGAGTGTATCATAAAAGAGCTCTTTTTAGAAAGATAAAACAATGAAATATAGTGTGCGTCTTGTTCTACTATTTTCGTCTATATATTACTAGTAACACTTGGAGTTTGTTTCATACAAAATTATCATTTCCAACTCATAATAAATCGCGTTAGCCTTTTAATCTTGTCAACTTGTTAGCGGTATACATATATGAAGATTAAGATATGCACGGCGTCCCGACCCATAGACCTAGCTTGGTTGCGCCCATTTCGTTTCGATGAACTAGTATAAACATAAACAAAGACGTCAATAACATACTCCTATCAAGTGGAGTACCTGGATATTTCCAAATATATTTGCTTTTGAATTTCCGTGATTTTGATTGAAGTGGTTAGCAATTAAAGAGTAGGGCATGTGCAGCCATCATATTCAACTGTCAATTCACGCGGCTGCTATGGGAGAGCAAAGATCCATGTAAATGCTAAGAGCTGTAAGGAACAAGGCTCTTCCAGTCTTCCTCTCAGTTGTCGGGCGCTTGCACTTGAAAAACGACGCAAGCTTCTCATTTCTATTGGCAGTACTGCAACCACACCGTTTGCTGCTTTAACTTTAGCAAAGGCAGAGCTGCATCGTATTCGTATATTGCTTGCGTATACTTATAGATTGACAGAGTCCTAATTGCAATTATTAGAGCTGAACGACAACAAAATCACATCCTTTTGGTACTCGGGTTCTCGTCGTGAAAGAGATGTATGTTGAATAATCCTTGATGATTGATTATTGCTTCAGTTTTTTGTAGCAGTAAGTAGCAGTAGTTTCAGTTTCTTGCATGGTATTGATGTTTTGCAGGATGCTGGTCTTTTGTAACATAGCATTAGATCTAGTTATTGGCGCATGAAGTGTAGTGAGCAGTTACCCATATTGGCTAGTATAAATAAGATAAGAAAAGAGAAAAGCTGAGAAGTTTGGGCAGCACCAAAACATTTTTATGTGTTCATTTTCTCTTTGGAGTATTTCAGTGTGCTCGTGTGTGTGTGTGTGTCCAAGTTTCCGCGTGTGTAGACACTGGTAGTGCTAACAATTGGTATCAGAGCGACGTTCAATGTGAGGAGAGTGCCCACCCGGTGGCGGCGGCAGGAGACGCGATAAAGCCGCCAATGCACGACATGGTACCCATGAACGGCGAATCTAGCGATAGCGCAGAACCTATTCAAGGACCAGCAGGAGCAGCTGAAGTGCAGCGTGGAGCGGCTGTCCAAGGTGCTCACGACGACGCGGCGCTACACGGAGGCGACGGCCGAAGCTGCACGGCCGCAGCAGCAATGCTCGGCGCTAAACGGTGCGATGACGGCTCGGCCCAGGCATGCGCGACACGGCTCAGCGCGCAAGGCGCGGCGAGCGCATGGAGACGCGACACAAGGCACGCAGGCAATGGGCGCAGCGCAAGGTGCAAGGTGCACAAGGCGCTGGCGCTGTCGATGGCCTCGGCCGTGAGGGCGACGAGCCACCACGAGAACAAAGGCGACGAAGCGGACGCCAAGACAAGCGGCCGCAAGCGCAGGGGTATAGCGCAGAAAACGGCGCAGCACAGCAATGCCACCCCAGCCATGCGAGGGCACGGGCGCGCGTGAGGCGACAATGACGCAGCACGCGAAGCGAAGCGGGCATACACGAAAAGCGCATGTGGGGCGGCTGGCGGTGCAAAGACCACACAAAGGGTGCTGATGCACGTAGGTGACGGCGCGACCAGCGTACATCGTGGAGCATGCGGCTCCGCGGTGAGAGCATTTGGACGAAGGTGCATGGGTGCCGACGACGAGCTGACTGCAGCACCATGCGCTTAGGAGCACGGCGGCAAAGATCCACGTGGCCATAGCGAGGCCAGCGTGGTGTGCCAGAATTGCACATGATGTGCGTACCGGTGGTGGCGACGTGATCGCCGCAGAGTAGGCCAACGACGGCAATCTCCACGGGAGGTGGAGGCCGGCGGCGGCAAGGTGAGGCGGTACGAAGCCATCGGGAAACGAGTCGGCATGAGGCCGACAAACAGCGATGGCATGGAGGCCGTCGTCGTAAAAAAAAATCGAATGTCGGAGTCGCCCGGTGAGTTGTACCACCGGCGACGAAGTTGTGACGGCAAAGAGGTAGCAGTGAAGAGTGGTGGCGGCATGTCTCCTAAATACTGCTACTAAGGAACGTCGTCGTCAACCGGCAAGACAAGATGGGCAAATGTACTGTCCACCTGTGTGTCTCCGGGAGAAGAACTGCTAGGTGCATGGGTTGCGGTGGCGCCCATGGTCACGGTCGCTAATGGCGAGGGCGAATGTACTGTCCCTCAAAGAGTGCACCACATGGTAGAGAAGCGGCTGCGTGAGCTCGGCAACACATAAAGGGAGTTTGTGTTGCTAACCCGTGCCGAGTGGGAAGCCGGAACTTCTTGGAGATAAGGGTTGAAGACCGTCAATAGCGCATGTGTCGCGCAAGAGGATGAGTAAACCGCACTCGCAACCGGCTCTATGTGCTCACCTCGATATTACTAACGTCGGTGGCGCACGGCAAACATGAGAAGCGCGAGCGCCAGGTCAGATGCGGGCGCGAGGTGTGTGTGGCACGGCGGGTAGTCGTGGTGCACATGCGAACGCATGGCACAACGTTAGGACGGCTGCCAGCGGCGCAACAGGCGGTGCGGGCGTGACGTAGAGGGCGCGACGAGCTGCGCACAAGGATCAGCATCGTCAAGAAAGCGCATCAAGGATTATGGGGTATTTGTTGAATAATCCTTGATGACTGGTTATTGCTTTAGTTTCTTGTAGCGGTAAGTAGCAGTAGTTTCTGTTTCTTGCATGGTATTGTTGTTTTGCATGCTGCTGGTTTTTTGTAACGCAGCATTAGAGCTAGTTATTGGCACATGAAGTGTAGTGAGCAATTACTCATATTGGCTAGTATAAATAAGATAAGATAAGAGAAAAGCTGAGAAGTTTGGACAGCACCAAAACGTTTTTGTGTGTTCATTTTCTCCTTGGAGTTTTTCAGTGTGCTCGTGTGTGTGTCCATGTTTTCACGTGCGTAGACACCGGTGGTGCTAACAATGTATGTGTTTCAATTTTTTGCTGCTTGCCGAGTTCTTACAATTGCAACAAAGCGTTCTTGCAGACTTGCAGTTCCCATCCTACTGCGCTAAGAGGAGCAGAAAGAAAACAAGAGGAGGTGAACAATTGAACAGCAGTAGGGCTGGAAAAATAGCTTGAGGCTCGTGGCTCGTCACGGCTCAGCTCGGCTCGGGCTCGGCTAGTGAATTTTCGAGCCGAGCCGAGCCCACCTTTTGGCTCGGTGGAATTTCGAGCCGAGCTTGAGCCGGGCTCGCGAGCTGCTCGGCGAGATTTTTGGCTCGGTCCATGAAAGGCCCAGTTGCCCAGCCCTATTTCCCTAACCCCTTAGCGGCCATTGCTCATCCCCAGCTCGATCCGAACTCCCGATCCCCTTGGCCTTTCTCCACCCGCCGCCTCGCCTCCCCCTCACGGCCTCCCCATCGCCTCCCTCCTCCGGACCTCCACCTTGCAGCCTCACCCGTAGCCTCACCAGCCCCGATGCCTCCCCCCCGCCTCAGCCTCCGCCTCCACGGCCACCTCACCGCTCCACCTCCGCCCTCTCTCGATCCGCCTCTACGCCGCCACCTCCACCTCCCTGCTTCCTCTGCCTCGTGTTCCCCGCCCACGCCCACCTCCACCTCCGCCTCCACTCACCACCGCCTTGCACACGGAGGCCATCGAGGCGAAAGCGGAGGCCATCGAGGCGAGGCACCGCCACCGCCGCCTCTTCCTCCTCCGCTGCCCTCCAGATCCAGCCGCCGCCGCTTTTTCCATCAAGGCCGCCTTGCCGCCGTCCGGGCCCGGCCGGGCGCCAAGAGAGGATCAGGATGGAGGAGATCAAGGAGCTTGAATGCGATTTGCTTGAATGTTCTTGCGTTGCGATGAATGATTGAATGTTTGTTCTAGCGATTTGCTTGTTCAGTTGTTTGTTCTTGCGATTTGTTCTTGCTTGAATGGATGATGGTCAGATCTGTGAATGGATGTTGCCATGCGGATGAACTGATGCTCATGTTGCCGAAGCGTAACTAATCGATGTCGCCGCCAGCTCATGAGCCGCCGAGCTAGCTCGAGCCCCATTCCGAGTCTGAGCCAAACTCCTCTTCTAGCTCGTTTCCAAAATAAGCCGAGCCGAGCTTACTGTTCATCCGAGCCGGAACGAGGCTCGGCTCGTTTCCACCCCTGAACAGCAGGTCCATGCTCACGAGGGTCAGCGTTGAAACTTACAGGACAGCGCAAGTTGATAGCTTTTGGTGGTGACGGCCGACCTACTTTGACCCTTGTGGCTAACTCTGATGTGAAGTTTTGTGGATTTAATATCATCCATGATCCATCTCTCTTCCATAGTAGCTAGGTGTAGTTTCTTTTCGAACATGGATCTAGGTGATTTTTTTTATGGAGTAGTTTGTGCTCATCATCTGACTTGGAGTCTTGGACACTTGGTACTGGGACCTGATGGAGGGCTTACATTTTCAAACACAACTACACAAGTAACTCAACACACACAGCCACGCATGTTCAGAAATGTTAATATACATACATGTTACGCAGCCGTGGCCTTTACGACTCATAGATGTTGCTTACTTGCTAGACAGATGTTTTTACCCCATTAGCAAACTTCGATTCCATCTCTGATGTTCCTTTCAGACTACTCCGTTCACATAGCTTTCCTGGGTTGTTTCTGCGTACTACTCCCTCCAGGTTTTTTTATTTGACGTTCCCGTATTCAATTTTCCTCACCACGGCGTCAACTATTCACGCACGGAGGGAGTATTATACTCCCCCTTTTTCGTGGAACCTTAACTCGCTGATAGTCTATCGCATCCTGCGTATTATCGGTGATAGATAAAGTAATTTCCGAGAGTAATCAATCATAGGAGACTGTGAGTTGCCTGATGATGCAGGCTGGTTCGTGTACATCAAGGTGGAGTACCAATGGTTAATGCATGTTATTAGTCCAAGAATTCCTTTATCTTGCTTCTGAAGCGTACCACTGTTGAGGCTGACTCCATTCTATCTTTTCTATTCTTATTTAGGACTTTGATCCGATTTCTTGCTTCTGAAGAGTTTAGTGCCTCTTAAAACGAGGAATAGAAAAAATATAGGAATTATACAGTAATGCCAGTGCAATCCTACAGGAACACAAAAGCAGATGAATGGTTCAAATGCGGTGTTTGGATGCTTCACATAAATTTTGCAGGAATTTGAGGAGAGAGAGGGTGCATGCAACACACGAAGGAATTTTTCCATGATGTCAACCTCGTGTTAGATTTCCTCCAAATTTCCTACGGAATGAGAGCTCAATACTTGTTCCAAAGGCCTATATAGGAAACTTTCCTGTTTCCTCAAAATTCCTCCAAAAATTCTACAATAGGCGCTTAGGTATTATAACAACTCGCTGTATAGGCCTTGCTAGTGGTACTCGCTTCTTGGGCCTAATCCTACATAGAAGGCTATCAACTATATGGACCGCAGCAGTGGCGCTCTCTTATTCAGCCAGGAGGCCCTGGACCAAACAGCAGGATTGTGTTGGGCTTTCTGCTGCCTGACCTCGTCGAGAAACAGAGGGCCCTGTGTACAGTGCAGGGGAATCCTCCCCTACTCCTAAACTATCCATATGGTTGCCGTGCGAAATAACAAATAATGCCCCCCGCACATCAAAGACAAAAATAACATCTTATTCGTGTCCCAGAGGACTGAATTTGCCTTGCAGGCGACACATGGCCTCATCTGCACCCTTGGAGGCTGGATTCCCCTCGTTCGCACCCCTCGGTTCGGATTCTCCCTCCTCCAGAAAAGGTTGAGAGTTGTCAGAATTTCTAAATATAGCAAATAAGTTCTAAAAAATTATGAATTTTTTTCATAAGTCTCCTGACACAGTGCACTTGCTTGTGTAATTTTTCTAGAATTTTATCTGTTTTGCATTTTTCTCAAAAATTTCTTTAAGGCTACTGTTTGTATGCAAATGAAATAATCAATTTGAGGAAAATTTCAAAAACATGCTGAGAATACTTTCCACATTTATTCTAATTATAATTATCCCAAGTTAGGAGAGACCTGAGAGCACCTGCGAGTTACTCACGCAACCGTCAGTGTCTCACTGATTTTCTCATGCAAATATCCTAGCTACATAAGCAATAGAGCATGCATCGCCTTCCTCAGCTCATCTCTATTCTATTTCACGCAAACCTGAGTTTGATTGATCTTTGGTTTCACAGGAACACTTGCGTCATCTCCGATGCCAGTGAGCACGCCTTCGCCGCTCTGGCGAGATTCCTTGCCCACGATGTTCGCGACATTCTAATCCTTGAACATTCTAATCCTCGAACATCACCCATCCCTCTCCTTTGCTCAATGTAGTTCTGGGAGCCTCATAGCTTGATCGCTTCCATCTTCATCCCCAACTTCAGTGCACACCCGGTCCAGGTCACAGCACTCCTGCCATTCTAGTGAGTTCGGACTTGTCAGGACCCAAAAATACAATTCAGGAACCCTCTGTGTATTCTGAACTAGTCCCAGATCAGTAACTAGTTCACACAGGAAACATCGATGAA
Source organism: Phyllostachys edulis (assembly GCA_036346405.1). Classification (NCBI taxonomy): domain Eukaryota; kingdom Viridiplantae; phylum Streptophyta; class Magnoliopsida; order Poales; family Poaceae; genus Phyllostachys; species Phyllostachys edulis. Next base: position 21,536,242 of record CM070545.1, on the reverse strand, counting down.
ATACCATTCATTTATCGATTTAACTAAAAAGATCTCAAAATAACAAATAGTAATAATAACTGGACCTTATAGTCAATATTTACTTAACTTGCCACACAAGACTAAAAGAAATAAATAAACTCTTACAGCAGAACGAAAAAACTTGGAGAGACTATTCAACATGCCAACAGGCAATCGAGTGGAGAACACATCCTAATCCACAAAGCCTTTAGGGTACTCCTTCTCAAAGAACTCTTGAGCAATTTGATATTCTTCAACTAAGCAACAGAATTTGAAGCTGTGAGCACATAAAGTACCCAGCAAGTCGTAGGGAAACAATATGCAAATAATATTCATGCAAGGCTTGACAAAGGAATAGCTATATGGTTCTTTTACAGAAACTAGTATTGACAATAAATATTGTAAATACATTGAAATGCATATTTGAAAAGAATAATAAATAAATAAACAATTTCTTTGAAACAACCAGTGAACTTCCCATTCACTTCCCAACCAAACCAATAAGTGAACTCCCCATTCACCAGCTGACACAAACCACCATGTGAATTACCCATTCACAAACGAACATTATATTCATCAAGTGAACTTCTCATTCACACTCCGACACATTTTATAAAGAAACTCTACCACTCGTGTGAAATCCCTGGACACGTCCATAACTGTGGACACGGCTGTTTAAACAGTTTTAAGGAAGGGCGGGCCGGGCCGAGGGAAAGAAAAGGAACCGGGCCGAAGGAAAAGAAGATGGGCTGATGGAAAAGGAAATCAGGCCAAGGAAAAATCCGGAATAAGAATTGATTTTTGAATTTAGAAAATTGAGATAAATCAAACCAAGCTCAAATAAATAGCAAATGAACTCCAACAATTCCTAGAAAATTCTCTAGAAATTTTAATTTAATTAAAGTTTAACTTAGTCATATTATTTTTTTTAATTTCTAAAAATTCAAATTAAGCTTTGACTTAACTAAGAAAATTCAATTGGTTACTTTTATTTTTAAAGCTTCAGAAACAAACCAAATTTTGGGATGTTACAAATCTACCTCCCTTAACAGGAATCTCGTCCCCGAGATTCGGACTGACTAAATAATAGGTTCAAACCAAACCTTGCTCATTCTTCCAATTGGATTTCTCTTACGAGTAAAACAAAGCTGCAACTGACGCGGGGCTAACTTAAAGACTTACCAGAAGCGACATTCTGAACTGGTTGAACTTCTTCTGTACTGACGTGATTCAATCGTCCTCTTGCTGAAGTTGATGGAATCTTGGTAGCTTGACTTGGAGTCTGAGGCATTCCTCTTCTTACTCCTGGCAAAGAAGTCTTAACTGGTGTAGCTCCTAAATTGAAAGGAATTTTTGTTGGGGCTTTATTTCGTGGACAACTGTGAGCATAATGACCTTTCTTGAGGCACTTAAAGCAAACGACTTCCAAGAGTGGACTATTTGTTTGTGAAGCTTGCTTCCATGGGTAGTTGCTGGCATAGTGACCCATCTCACAACAGTTGAAACAGGTGATTCCTGCGGCATGAGAGGAGTTCTTCTGTGATGGCCCTACTGCTGGTGTTATTGTCTTGATTAGAATAGCTTCTAGAATGCTGTCTGGGGTGACTGCTAAGCGTCTTTGTGGACATTTGTTGGAAAAATATCCAATATCCTAACAACCGAAGCATTGTATTTCTACCTTTGATGTTTTATTCTTTCAAGGTTGGCCACCATTATTGTCGCTGAATAACTGCACCAGTGGACGTAGTGCTGATCCTGGAGTCATGAATATGGTTATTGTTGGTGCTTGGTTGATCTGGTTCATCATGTTGACTAGGGCGTCAGCAGTCTGATTCTGTCGATTCATCACTTGATTCAGATTCTACATTATCACATTCATGAGCTGAGTCTGAACTGCTAGAAATTGTCCCATGTTTGGATCTGCTGCTCCAGGCACTGGTGACTGGCCACTAGCATTGACATTGGCATCATCCGACTGAGTATGACTTGATGTGTTGCAAGTGTCAACTATCTGCGACGATTCTTCACAGGTTTAATGAGTAAGATAGAAAAACAATGTAGATAAGAGGGAATAGCACAATAGATGAGATAGAACAAGATAGAGACAACTTAATTAGGGAAATTTAGATTGTACCCAAGGACAAAAGACAAATAAGACATAGCTAGAACACTATAAAAGAACAAATAAACTCTTCAAATTAAAGCCTTAATGTGACTGCAACATAATACTTGACAGCAAAACTGCAGCTCCTACTTACACATAACCCAAATAAAAACCTATTGCAACAACGATCTAACAAAAGCTACTAAAAACTCTAAACTAACGGGTCCCACTTTAGACTAGAGAACGAAGACTCTTCAGAAACAACTGGAACAAAGCAACGAAGATACTTCTGACGATTGCCGGTGATTCGACTTCTTTCTTCTGGACTAGAGAAATTTATGAGGTGAGAAAGCCAATTTAAGATTATAAAACAAAATTCAGAAAGACAAGATACAAGATCTCTAGAGTAAGATGAGAAAAGAATAGAATAGGATAAGAATAGAATAGAATAGACTGAGATGAGAAAAATAAATAGAATAGATGAGAAAAGAACAACTACTCAAGTCAAATTAAGTTGATTTGATTTAGAAAATAAGTTTTGTAGCTTTTGGCTAAGGCGACCAGGCTAACTAAGGTTGCGTTTTATAGTTGATATGGCTCTGATACCACCATTGTCGGGGCCCAAAAATACAATTCATGAACCCTCTGTGTATTCTGAACTAGTTCCAGATCAGTAGCTAGTTCACATAGGAAACATCGATGAAATACCACCCATTTATCGATTTAACTAAAAAGATATCTGACGAGGATATAACAATCCTTATTTTATTATATATCTATAATTCATATTATGGACAATAATGACATCATATAACTCTTGAGTATACCCCTTAATAGCCATAAGGGAGACGCTGGAGGTTATAACTTCTTCTACGACCACCTAGTAGTCGTAAGTCCTCTTACGAATACCCCATAGTCGTAAGTCCTTCTACGACTATCCTATGATCGTAAGTCCTTCTACGATCAGCCCGTAGTCGTAAGATCTTCTACGACCACCACCTGATCGTAAACTCTTCTACGACCAATTCCTAATCGACAGGGCTTACAGACATGTGGGCCTAGTCGATCAGGGAATCTTCTGCACCATATTCAAGATATGGACAGTAAATTACGCGGTTATTCTCTGGAATAATGGCACGATTTTAACTCCTTTGTTGTGGTGATAACTGCCCGGCAGCGGGGGAACGTTACTACTCCCATAATAAACTCCAGTAACGGCTCAATAATCTGGGACATTAAGACAGCCTTTACACTAGAGACGCGACGGTACACCTTGAGTAATCAGATAAAAGGCGTAATCATCAGACAATCAGGCGATCCAAGATCATTAGAAGCACAATACTCTAGTCTTCGGCTCCATCTTGTAATCCAGCGTACTCAATACATACACACAGGAGTAGGGTTGTTATTCTCTCAGGAGAAGGCCCGAACCTATATAAAAATCCCCGTGTCTCCATCTCTGTGTGATTTTGAGCCTAGAAGAACCCTCGAATCAAACAATCTTTACGTAAGTTCGGTCCTAAAACACCGACAATATCAAAATAACAAATAGTAATAATAACTAGACTTTATGGTCAATATTTACTTAACTTGCCACGCAGGACTAAAGAAACAAATAAACTCTTGCAGCGGAATGGGAAAACTTGGAGAGACCATTCAACATGCCCACAGGCAATCGAGTAGAGAACGCGCCCTAATCCGCAAAGCCTTCAGGGTACTCCTTCTCAAAGAACTCTTGAGCAGCTTGATATTCTTCAACTAAGCAGCAGAATTTGAAGCCGTGAGCATATAAAGTACTCAGTAAGTCGTAGGGAAACAGTATGCAAATAATATTCACGACAAGGCTTGACAAAGGAATAGCTGTATGGTTCTTTTGCAGAGCAGTATTGACAATAAATACTGTAAATATATTAAAATGCGTATTTGAAAAGTATAATAAATAAATAAATTCTTTGAAACAACTAGTGAACTTCTCATTGACTTCCCAACCAAACCAATAAGTGAACTCTCCATTCACCAACTGACACAAACCACCATGTGAATTACCCATTCACTAAACGAACATTATGTTCATCAAGTGAACTTTCCATTCACAACCCGACACATTTTATAAAGAAACTCTACCTCTCGTAAGAAATCTCCGGACACGTCCATAACCGCGAACACGACTGTTTAAACAGTTTTAATTCTACAAAGGTTGTACAGCTTTACCCACAAGAGATAAATCAACTCATAATGTTCTTACACACACTTTCGAAGGTGCGCGACTAAGTGATTATCACAAGACCTTTACAAAGCTCCATCTTAACCCAATCCTGCCCACTAAGGTTTCAACATTGATTGTCTTACCGACCAGACAGGGCCCTCCTCTTACGCCGATGTGAGTATATGTATCTTGTAACTCACGCTTTCAAGACATAACCGAAAGAAAGACATTGCTAATTAGTTAGCCAGGTACGTCCCATACCGGCCATGTGGTTGTACGATTAAGGCCCAGTTCATTGGCGCATAAGATTAAGTCCTTTACAAGTTACTCAGGTGAGTCTACCATATCTCACAGCGTGCTAACCACACCCCCTTTACTTCACGATCGCTCGCCTGAGCATAAATCATTTTGTTTAACCAAGACCAATGACATACCCTGTCATGGTACGCAAATTTTAACAATAGTGGCTAACCACCATGATTACATATCTCATTAAGTCAATTTCAACATTATTTGCACATGTGATAATGAACCCATCGCAACTAAGCTTGACGAAGCATCTGTACGATAACCATGTTGGTGATACAAATATGTTCAACTAATATTAACCATTCTAAGGTGACAAGTGATTCAAGGTATTCCAAATGTTCAATGGAAGCATAATGACAAAGAGATGTTAACTAATCCCAAAACAGTTGATATAAAGATAGCATGCAATTGTATAAAATAATATACTTTTGAAATCATAGGTTCAATATGATCAAAGGACTACGACTTACCTTGGCTTTGGCTTTGCTCAGTTACCATACTTGGATCTTCAAAGTTCACTTCTACTCCTGCTTCTGCTCCATGAAACAGATCGTCTAACGAGAGAGAAAACAATAGGCAAAGCACAAATAAATTAAAAATAAAATTAAATAAAATTAAAAAATAGTAAAACTATCTCTAAAAGAAAGAGCTCAAGTTTAGATGAATTTAGAAATTTGAATGGATTGAATTGGAGTTCGGACGAAGGAGAACGAACTCTCAAAAGATTTGCCGGAAAAGAAATTGAGAGAGAAAAGAATATTCCTGGAATATTCCCTTTGGATTAAATTAAATAAAAAGAATTGGAAGCTTACAAGTGGGGTCCACTGGTAAGTGAGAGAGAGAAAATAGAGGGGATGACATGTGGGCCAAGGTTGCTGAAGAGAGAAAGAAAGAAAGGGAGAGAATGACAGAAGGGTCCCACATGTAAGTGACTGGGTTCATGGTAGACTAGGTCTATGGTTCTTTGGCTCAGGTTAGGTTCAGGTCTACCACATGCATCAACACATGGATGCTGATTGGAATGCCACATGGGCAAAGAAGATGAGGTGGACGATGAGGTGGAGGTTAAGGTGGCAAAGAGAGAGAAACTGAGAGAGAACTCAAGGGAGGGACAGAGGAAGGAAGAACAGAGAGATGGCCAGCGGCAAGACAGCAGTGGTGAGGGCAAATGACGGCGAGATAGCTTCGATGAAGTAGAAAAATGGAAAACCGAGAACACAGCGATGCTCTAGTGGCAGTGGCTCAACACAGGCGGTAGCAGATCGTCGACGGCAGCGACTTAGGGGGTGGAGAGTTTCACGGGTCACAGCGGCTTTGGCGGAACAGCGGCATACGATGGAGATGGAGGAGAGCACCAGGTTGGCGGCGATGATAGAAACACAAAGGACACCTCAGAACGGCCGGAGGAGGACTGAAGCGGCTGCGCGATGAAGATGACCGGAGTCGAAGAAGATGAACAACGGCAGGGCTCCTCGGTGACAGAAAAGCAACAAGGAGGTGGGGGATCAAACGAGAAGGACATGGAACGCGACATGACACGCATAGGAGGCAAAGGGGCTCACTGGAGGTGTAGATCAATGTGGTGGTCGATGGCCGGATTTGAGGTACATGAAGGCGATGGCGATGCGATGATCCTCGAGCGAAGATAATGGCATCACAGCGTAGAACGTCGCAGCGCGATCTCAATGGCGAAGATGGCTCGGGTTGGGGAGCTTCGACGGTGAAGAATTTTGACGGTGAATGGCTCCAGTGGCGACTCGGTTCTTCGACGATTATGGCGCAGCGAGGGCAAAACTGGGACAAAGAGTTTAGGGTATTGGGAGAGGATGCAAAGGTGAGAAATATGACAGGGGCAACTCTTATATAGGGTTGGAGAGGCAGAATTTGGATTGGAGCTGGCGGCGAAATGCATGTTCAACGCGGACACAAGAGTCTAGGAGGAAGAAGGCACTGGTGGCACTGACCGGTGGGACCAGCTCGGTAGTGATACAAAAGAGAGGCAAAGAGAGGCTCGACTGGGCCTACTGGCACGCTTGTGCAAGGAGAAAGGAAGGGCGGGCCGGCCGAAGGAAAGAAAAGGAACCGGGCCGAAGGAGAAGAAGATGGGCCGATGGAAAAGGAAATCTACCTAGGGAAAAATCCGGAATAAGAAATTATTTTCAAATTTAGAAAATTGAGATAAATCAAACCGAGCTCAAATAAATAGCAAATGAACTCCAACAATTCCTAGAAAATTCTCTAGAACTTAAGGAACCCAAATAAAACAACTTTTAATTTAATTGAAGTTTAACTTAATCATATTAAATTGTTTTGATTTCTAAAAATTCAAATTAAGCTTTGACTTAACCAAGAAAATTCAATTGGTTACTTTTATTTTTAAAGCTTTAGAAACAAACTAAATTTTGGGATGTTATAGGGCTCAAATCAACCGCATCACCATCTGTTACATTCCCTATTGATGCATTCCCCTCACTCAACGCAGGCAAACTTGCCAAGAATCCGAGCTTCACCATCATCTTCCCCATTCTCAGCTGCCACCGCCATTTTCAATCATCCTCGAAGCTCGGTGAGTCTCGATCCAATTACTTGCGTCTACACCATCCCTAGGACGTAAGTGAACTAACGCGACACTCCTTGTAGCCCCTCCGTCGATGTGAAGAGCTATCACCGTGAGCCCCCTTCGCACTACCGCTAATCACCGTCGACAAGTCACCTTGGACCTTTCCCAACTTCATTAACACCCTCCTCATGATCGTGGTGAACCTTTGATCCTCATGTGTGCATCAATTTTTCAAGGGCGAGCCCCTAGCACCCATTCCCTCTTAGCCATCCATGGCGCCACTGCGGTTGCATGCCGCCTAGGTCCTTGCACCTACCCTGTTAGCATCGCGTAGACACACTGGGTCTAGTGCGCCCCTCCATTAGTCAAGGGAGAGCCTCCTTCGCCAAACCACCGTGGCGCCGACTCCGTCCATCTTTCCAGTCATCTTCACCACCCCTAGCATCGTCGTGGCACCCTCTCTCTATTTCCGAGCTCCCCCGAGCTTTTTCGCACCCGCCTCGCCGCCAGCGAACTCCTCTTCCTCTCGGCTGTGTGCACCTCTTGCTTCTCTCCTTCTCTCTCTCTGACCGGTGGGACCCATGTGATTAGGAGATTGGTTAGCGCTAATGATAGTGTTTAAAGTTATTAAGTCTACGACGTGTGGGGCCGGTTGAAAACTTAATCAAAAATCTAATTTCAAACACGTTTAGTATATGAGTCACTGACATGTAGGACCACTCACTATTCCCGGGTTTAAAACCAAGAGACTAACATGTGGACCCCAGCTATCAGAAGATTAAATCAAATTAGGATTTAATCATTTAGTTAATAATTGATGAGTCTATGACATGTGGGATTGCCTCTGTATTTAGAAATAAAATTGAGAAATAAAATATGAGTCACTAACAAGTGGGTCCCACATGTAAGTTAATAACATTAAAAAAAATGGAAAAATGAGAAAAGACGCCTTCAGTTCGGAGGAAAATACACTTTCTCTGTTAGAAAGCGTAAACCTCAGAGAACTCGAAGGAAAATATGCTTTCTCTATTAAAAAGTGTAAACCTCAAATAATACGTTTTCGACGTCACCCTTTTATTTAATTTTAGGATTTTTAAAACTGAAAAGCAAATTAATACGTTAATAACTTTTACATATGAACTCCAAATTGGATGAATCTTTTTTATAAATTCATCTCAAACCATGCTCTATCTGAATATGTAAAATTATTTGGATTATGTTGTTGTTGAAGTTACTTTACTATTTATAATTTGCTCTCGGCTCTTTTTGAACAGACGTCGATACCGCAAACGAAATTTTGGACAATCCTTCATCCTCATACTCAGAGATACGAGAGCAAGGCAAGCACGCTCTTTGATCATGTTGATCCTATTATTTCAATTATTGCACTTCTTTTTATAAAGGGAAAATTAGCTCGGTAGCACTGTAATCGTCGGTATTTAGAGGAATAATATCCAAATCGAGGCCAACTACGAAATAACACCACGAACAACCGAAATTCTTGAAAATGAAACAGCCATCACATTTTCTGTCTATACTTAACAGCAAGGGATATATGACGTGAGAGAATACAACTTTAATACTCGTTTTACCCCCCCTTCTCTATTGCGTTCATGGGGGGAAAACAGAGGATGTGCCAAAGGGGCTCAGGCAACCTCAGCGCTGGTCATGGGGGATGACGACGGTGGCTGTGGGTAGCAAAAATGGAGCACAGGGGTCGAGGATAACTTGCGGGTGGTGGCGGCGTGGCTCAAGGAGCTCGGTGGCATGCGGGTGACGGCGCACGGCGACCAGGATAGGGGAAGAAAAGGACAGTGGCGCTGGGAGGTAGGTGAGGGGAGCAAAAGGGGACACATGAGCACGACATGAGTGAGGGGAGCGGAGACAGGTCGAGGCAGGCTGGCGGTGAGAGCCGAGGGTGGCTCGACGTGGAGGCGACGACCTGGGGGAAGATAGCTCGAATTAGTGGTGGGGAACATTAGGGGAGGTGTGGGGATGCTTCGGGTGAGAGGAATCGAGCTGGGACGCACCGTGTAAAGAATGATAGTGGTCGCGGCGGTTTTTGCCATATGTGGGGAAGACGAAGCCGTCGGCAGGCTGTAGGCGAGGAAACCTAAAATTAGTTGGGGGGAATGTAGAGAGTCCTCGGGAACACGTTTTGACGTGAGAGGATGGGGGAAGGAGCTCACCGGAGAGCGCTTGGTTGCAAGACTGGTGAGCTCATTCTTGGTCTTGCAATGGCAGTTCTTCGAGCTCGGGAAGGAGGAAGATGGACTGGGGGATGATGAGGGAGACAAGAGGAAGGAGACGAGGCGAGGCATGCAACACGCAGATGTACCCGAAGGCCAAGCTCGTGGCTTCTACTTCTTCATGGGCGGTGGCATCGAAGGTTGATACATACCGACGACTGGTTGAATCAAAGAAAAAAGAAATAAAAAGGAAATAGAATGAGGGCAAATAAGTCTTTTTACCCACTAACGACTGTCAGAGTGATGACAATGTCATTTTCAAGAATTTCGGTTATTCGCGGTGTCATTTCATAGTCGACCTCGATTTTGGTGTTATTTCTCTAAATGCCGACGATAATAGTGCTACTGAGCTAATTTCCACTTTTGTAAAGTCTATTATGCACGCATCTAAGTTTCTTAAAATTGCTATATTCGGGGATAATGGCAGATACATTCCTATTTAATGCATGATCATCCTTGAAATATTGGTATCCTTACTATTGTAACCTTTATGATATGGTTTAGGCAATAGATGATGTTGATTTGGGTATGTCGAGTACGAATATCACATAAATGCTTAGCTGGACTCTAGTTTCACTAAAATCGAATAAATGTTGAAATGATGAGTGTGAAATTGGAAGATTTTGAAGCATGGTCCAGATGGGTTACCTCTATTATTTTGTATAAAAATGAAAATGAAAAACTTAGTTTGTGACGCGGAAGAGTTATATTATAATCTGAGGAGTGTGAGAGATGTATCTCACAAGTAGATAGGGGGAGATCCTCACCCTAGTTAATTAAGGACCGAACACCGGTGAATTATATCTAAGCCTAAGCGTACAACCACATGTGCCAGTATGGGACAGCCTTAGCTAATTAAGTCATCGAAGACTAGCCTTGTATGTTGGTAGACCGCAGTAGTGCGAGCATGACCGGGTAGGCATGGTCGAAAGGGCTCCCTTCACCACAGTGTTGGGGACGAAGCTTGCCGACACAACAGTGAATGCCTCACTGGGACAGGAGTGTAACTGGGTAGAGTGAGGGTATTTATGGATATCATGAGGATATGTTCACGATCTTAGGATGATGATACAATTGACAATGGCGTTGAAGATTTGTTGAATCACGTATTTTCGGTGAAGTTCAATTTGCTGCCAAGCAAGTGGCGGTCTGACCGGCCAAGGTGGCGGTCTGACCGGCCATTGAGTGGCGGTCAGACCGACCTTTGAAAATTGGTCAGACCAGCCATAAAATGATTTAGAGTTTTGAAGCTGGGACAAAAATAGAGGGTGTAAACAAGAGAGGAGATTCTACTACACTTGGTCTCATAATTTTTGGAGTTTCGAGTCAAAAGTTCTATTAGTTTGAAAATTCCAGTAGGTTTCGGATTTCTAAGGAGGAAATTTGGCTAAGTCCCAGTTGGACGGTCAGACCGGCCAGGGGGCGGTCAGACCGGCCATGGGTGGCGGTCAGACCGATTTTGCCTTGTTCATCGGCCAACTTGGTGGCGATGGTTGTACGGTAGGTCAAGTTCATGGGTTTCAGTGCATATCACTACTACAAAATAAGCTATAGAAGACGCCTCATCACAGACGGTTCTTATTAATAATCGTCTGTGATAGGCATATATCACAAACGGTTCATTAATAGAACTGTCTGTGATGATCTCCTGTACCATAGACGGTTGTCAACATAGACCGTCTGTGAAATATCACCGACGGTTCTATTAAATAACCGTCTGTGATAATCTCCTATACCACAGACGGTTGTCAACACAGACCATCTGTGAAATATCACTGACGGTTCTATTAAATAACCGTCTGTGATAATCTCCTATACCACAGACGGTTGTCAATAAAGAACATCCGTGAACTACCACCGACGGTTGTATTGAAAAACCGTCGATGATAGTTGTATATCACAGACGGTTCATAATAAGAACCGTCTGTGATATCCTCGCGCTATAAATTCCTGGACCAGACCCCCTGCCCATTCCCATTTGAGCCGCCACCTAGGTGTTTGCCCACTGTGCCACCGACAGAGAGGGAAGGGAGGAGAAGGAGAGGAGAAAGGGAGGAGAAGGGGATGAGAAGGAGAGGATTCTCGAGAGGTTTGGTATTTTCGTGGTAACAATCTATAACCCTTTAGAGCATCTGCAATGTACGTGCTTAATTAGCCGGTTCAAATGGCTAGATTTAATGCTAGGAACCGATTCCACACGTTGGAAGCTACCGATTCCGAAGCAAAACTCTAGGAATCGATGCAAACTTTGCATCCGGATGCAAGTGAATAGAATAATATTTTTCATTGGGTGGTTAGCATATGCGTGCATTAAGTTCTGTGAGGGGGAAGGAAATGAAGAGAGAAAGAGCGGTTGAGAGAGATTTTATTTCTTTTCTGATTTTTTTAATAAGATGTCGGTCCCACTTAAGAGTAAGAATCGGATCAATACATTGGGGGAAAAATGACTAGTTCTTTGAATGCTTACGTGGCATCTCTTTGAATCGGCATCGGTTCAATACACTAGAGATGCTCTTATGTTGCTATAAATTAATCGCTAATCAATTTAAGTATGTTTAGTAAATAGGAAGCCCATTGCGCCGCCGACAAAGAGGGAAGGGTGAGCTCTCGAGAGATATTAGGTATTTTTAGCGTGAGGTCCGAGGGTAACGATCTATAACCCTTTATGTTTGCTATAAATTAATCTCTAATCAATTTAAGTATGTTTGGTAAATAGGAAGCCCATTGCGCCGCCGACAAAGAGGGAAGGGAGGAGAAGGAGAGGAGGAAGGGAGGAGAAGGAGAGGATTCTCGAGAGATATTTGGTATTTTCTTCGTGAGCTCCGAGGGTAACGATCTATAACCCTTTATGTTTGCTATAAATTAATCGCTAATCAATTTAAGTATGTTTGGTAAATAGGAAGAGTACGTACTTGCGGTTTATTAATCTAATTTGACACTAATTTGTTACATGCGTAGCGTAGATGGACCGAAACTGGATGTACGGTGTGAACCGTGTGAGTCAAGAGTACATTAATGGCGTGGTTGCTTTTAGAAGAGCCGCCGAGCAGGATATGTTGAAGAAGGGGATAAATTTTATGTACTGTCCATGCATTGATTGTGGTAATCTGAAGATGTTTAACAACTCAGCGCAGATCGAAGCGCACTTGATTCGAAGGGGTTTCAAAAAAGGGTATACATGTTGAACCAGTCATGGTGAAGAGCAGACTATACTAGAAGTTAATAATGACGATATTGCCGAAGAAGTCAACAATGTGCCGGATGTGGACTGTGCTTTTGATGAGGATAGGTCGCACGATGACAATCTGGATCATATGCTACGCGATGCAGAAGAGAACTACAATGAGAGAGAGTTTTGTAAATTCGAGGGCCGAGGACTCGGTGAGACCTTTGTTCCCTGGCTGTAAGCCAGAATACACAAGGTTGTCAACCATGATTGAAATGCTTAAATTGAAGGCAAGCAATGGTTGGTCCGACAAGAGTTTCACGGCGTTGTTAGGTCTCCTAGCGGACATCCTTCCGGAGGGAAACATGTTGCCCAGCACCACCTACCAAGCAAAGAAGGTTCTTTGTCTATTGGGAATGGAAGTAGAAAGAATACATGCATGTCCAAACGATTGTATCCTCTACCCTAAAGAGTATGCAGACATGCATGTATGTCTCGTGTGCAAAGCATCCCGATACAAATGTCAGAATACTGCTAAGGTGAAGCAAAGACCTCTTGCTAAGATGTTGTGGTATCTGCCTGTGATCCCACGTTTGAAGCATTTATTTGCGAACCCAAGGGAGACAAGATTGGTGCGTTGGCACTCGGAGAAGCGTAAGAAAGATGGAAAGCTAAGACACCCTGCTGATTCTGCCCAGTGAAGAAACTTCAATCGGAGCTTCGAAGAGTTCGGTGCAGAACCGAGGAACATAAGGTTAAGGTTGAGTATGGATGGAATGAATCCTTTCGGTAACATGAGCAACCGACATAGCACCTGGCCCGTGAATCTATGTATGTACAACCTTCCTCCTTGGCTGTGTATGAAGCGGAAGTACATTTTGATGTCACTACTTATCCAAGGGCCGAAGCAACCTGGGAATGATATTGATGTGTACCTAGCACCATTGCTGGAAGATCTTGTGACATTGTGGAATGAAGTGGTACAGGTATGGGATGCGTACAAACGAGAGAACTTCACTTTACGCGCTATGTTGTTCTGCACCATCAATGATTTTTCTGCCCTTGGTAACATGTCAGGTTTCAGTACAAAAGGAGCCAAAGTCTGTCCGCACTGCTTAGATGCTACAGAGAGTGTATGGCTGAATAACTCGTGCAAAACTGTGTATATGCGTCACCGTAGGTTCCTTCCTAGGAGTCACCCATACCGCAAGATGAAGAAACAATTCGAATGAAATAAGGAGGACGGTTCAGCTCCAAGGGTTTTAGAGGGAAAGAGGTCTATGATATGGTTAAGTATATCGATGTTGTGCTTGGGATGGGATGTAAATTAAGAACCCGTCAGAAGAACATCTGGAAGAAGCGGTCAATTTTTTGGGACTTGCCTTATTGGGAGCACTTAGAAGTTCGCCACTGTATCGACGTCTTGCACGTAGAGAAGAATGTATGTGATAGCTTGATTGGTCTCTTAGTGAACATTAGTGGCAAAACAAAGGATGGTGTAAACGCACGGCGTGACTTGGTTGATATGAACATAAGGACCGAGTTAGCACCGAAAGAGACCAATACAGATTTAACGTACCTTCCCCAAATTTTGCTACACTCTGTCTAAGGCCGAGAGAAATGAACTGTGCCAGAGCTTGCATGGTGTGAAAGTCCCGTCTGGTTACTCCGCTAACATTAAGAAACTTGTTTCTATGCAAGATTTAAAATTAATTAGTATGAAGTCTCATGATTGTCATGTGTTGATAACACAAATGCTTCCTGTTACAATTAGGAGTAGCTTGCCGAACAAGGTCCGAGTGGCAATCTTAAGGTTGTGTTATTTCTTCAACTCAGTTGCTTAGAAGGTCATCGATCCCCAAGGACTAGATGCTCTGCAGGCCGAAGTGGTGACGACTCTATGTCATCTTGAGATGTATTTCCCTCCATTATTTTTTGATATCATGGACCATCTCATTGTTCACCTTGTGAAAGAGATAAAGATATGCGGCCCTGTATTCCTACGTCATATGTACCCGTTCGAGAGGTACATGGGAATTCTCAAGTCCTATGTACGAAATCGATCTCGACCGGAGGACAGCATCATCGAAGGTTATACAACCGAAGAGGTCATTGAGTTCTGCGTCAACTATATGGCTCAGGTGGAACCGATAGGTGTGCCTCTACCTCGCCATGAGGGAAGACTGGATGGTATCGGGACCATCGGAAGGAAATCAATCACTCCCGATCTGGATACGTACGCTCAAGCCCATTTCACGGTCTTGCAACACATGACTCAAGTGTCCCCGTACATCGACGAGCACAAAGACATGGTACGCCAACAGAATCCAAACCGATCGGAGGTTTGGATCACAAGAGAGCACAACCGTCAGTTCAACGAATGGTTAAAGGTGTGAATCACTGGGAGGTCATCAAGTGATGATACGTTGCTATGGTTGGCACAAGGACCACAATTTACAATTGTCACATCGCAAGGATACGACATAAATGGGTACACATTTTATACGGCAACTCAGGATAGGAAGAGCACAATCCAGAACAGCGGTGTCCGCATAGATGCATTCAGTACTGATGGGCTGAGGAGCTCCTACTATGGTCAAATAGAGGAGATATGGGAGCTCGACTACGTGCTTTTCAAGATCCCCCCTATTCAGTGCCGTTGGGTCCCCCACAAGTGAAGGTCGACAAGTACGGCATCACTACCGTGGACCTCGAACGTGTCAGATACAAAGATGAACCATTCGTACTGGCTAACCAAGTTGTTCAAATCTTCTATGTAACCGACCCGGCAAATAAGAAACATCACGTAGTTCTTCATGGAAAAAGGAGGATTGTCGGAGTTGAGAATGTAGTGGACGAGGAAGAATACAATCAATTTGATGAGTCACCTCCTTTCAGGCTTGAGTAAGAACCCAGTGAGGAAGCTAGCTATATGCGCATCGATCATCATAAAGGGCTATATTTTAATTAAGAATTTACTACATTGTAATTAATGTATTCCATAACATCATGTGTTATCGACTTGTAATCTCTCATATATTTTGATGTCAACGTGAAATTATCATGTGTTAATGTGATATGGACTTGTCATCTTTGATATTGATGTCAATGTGGACGTTCATTGTAATGTGGAGTATCAAAATTGGTTTCACTTGATTTGGAGTTATGTTGAATTAGATATGAATTTTTGAAGTCAAATGTGTTATAAACTTATCATCATACTTGTCACCAGGTTCATATAGACTTGTCATGATTGTCATCATACCTGTCACCAGGTTCGTATGGACTTGACAATCACTTATCACCAGGTTTTGTCAAGATCACGATTGTCACGAGTTTTTGAGCTATCACGCAGCGGTTTTATTACGTAACCGCTCAGGATAAGGAATCACAGATGGTTCTTAATAAGAACAGTCTGTGATACGCCCATATCACAGACGGTTCTTAATAAGAACCGTCTGTGATACGTCCCATATCATATACGGTTCTTATTAAGAAACGTCTGTGATTCCTTATCACTGACGGTTCTATAATAGAACCGTCTGTGATAGGCTTTATATAAGGAGGGAACTGGTAGGGTTTTTGCTCTTGCTCGTCACTTCCACTACTCCCGCGCCCCTTAAGCTCTTGTGCGCGTTCGCCTCCTCTAGGGCTCGCCGCCTCCTGCTCGACTCGGACGGCGGCTGGCCGCCTCCTCCAACTCGGCCCGACGACCAAGCCGCCTCCTGCTCCGACTCGGCTCGGCGACGAGGCGCCTCCCTCCTCCGACGCGCGGCCTCCTCCGACTCCAGCCCGACGACCGGCCACCTCCCAGCTCCGACTCCGGCTCGACGAGCATCACCATCCTCCTCTCCTACTGCCACCGGCTCACTCTCATGCCGGCCCAGCGCCTCCTCCGACCCTCGCGCCTCCTCTAGTATACCACTATACTCGCCTATCCCGCCTCCTCCCTTGCTCTGTGATGGGTTCTTGATGCTCGTGATGATAGTCTAAATCTGAAATTAAATAGATAATTAGAAACAGGCTTGAGCTTAATCATATTGTCATATTGCTTTATATGGTCAGTAATAATTAGTAGCCTTTATACTTTCTGTTTTCAGTTATAGCTGAATTAAGATTACGCTTGTATGTTCTGTGATCTGATTGATCTTCTGTGAGATATTTGTATTTCTATTCTCAATCATCAATTAGGCTTATTGTTGATATAAATTTGTGAATTATCTTGAAGGCATATGATCGATGTTACGCTTCTGAGAATGCTTTATGTGCTGTTTTTGTGATTTGATTTCACTAAGATAGTTAAATTGTAATCTGTTGACTGAAAGTTTAACTGCTACTCTGAGATAACTTGACATATGATAAAGTTGTAGTTTGAGCTCAAGATCTGTTTTGTAATTATCAAAATTGATTGGTGAAGAGATTTTGACAAAGGACTGAGATTGCAAAGACTATGTCTTATGCAATTAGTCAACTGAGAGCAATTGAGCAATCTTATTTGCTTAGCTTCATGCTGTTTTTAGTTGTTCTTATAATGAATATGTTGAGCATATTCTTCTTTTTAAATAGCATGGAGAAATTTCATATGTATATGATAATTTGGTCATTTAAATATACCGAATGTTACGAGTGTTAGAATAGGAGCTAACTCGAGGTTCTAATTCAAAGCTAGCTAGCTAGCTCCTTGGCTGCTCATCCTAAACGCTCAGTGAAACACATCCTACTTTGTCGATCCTGACACACTTGAGTGTACGTTTGCTTTGGATAGAGCTCAAAATCTGAATTTTTGTTTTCTTATCCAATTTATGAAGAGAATAGACCTTAGTGCTGAGATGGCCAAGTTTGTTTCTTGTGCAACTCGCCATATGAGAGCTCACATTAATTTCAAATTTTTGTGCTCTATGCTAATTTCATTCATATACATGTGGTACATGTTTTGCATCTCAATCAATTTAAATGACTTGAATGATTTACATTTGATTATGTTAATTTGGTCCTCCCTCGTGCCTTGTCTGGAATTAATTATGCAATTTCATTCATATACATGTGGTATATGTTTAGCAGTTTAAATGACATGGAGATACTTCATATGTATATGTTAATTTGGGACACTTGCAATCCATTTTATTGCATATGTAACTTATATAGATAGCAAGTAAGCGAGATGGCAGAGGCACCGTCTTCGCCGCCGTCACCGACACCGCAGATGGCAGAGGCATCGACGAGGCCGCCGTCACCGACGCCACAGATGATACGGAAGCGAGATGGCAGAGGACAATCGAAAATGCCTGTGGGCCGACTGGTCATCACGGAGGTCAGTGACTTTGGGGTCCCTCTGGGTCCCCAGAGATCAGCGACGAGATTCCGGACCATCTGCGGGATACTTGCAAGGGAATGGGTCCCCATCACCACAACAAGGTGGAAGGATCTGACGAAAGAAGCGAGAGGCGTGCTGTGGACAGAACTTTCAAGCAAGTTCACTATCCCAGAAGCAGACATGGCACGCGTGGAACGGACGGCGATGCTCACGATGGATAAATCATGAAGGACCTTCAAGAGCACTCTTGTCACGAAGTACGTGAACACGGGTCAGACGCCCTTCGCGAAGTATGGATTCTTGACGTGGGAAGCATGGGACGCTTTTGTGGCTATGAAGACGACGGCCGAATTTAAGGAGCAAAGTGCGGCGCACAAAGCTCTCCAAACATGAAACACTCACCCACACAGACTCGGCACCGCTGGGTACGTGGGTAAATACGAGGAATGGGCAGCGGCGGAGGCTAACGCAACCGGGCCATTTGCTGACATCACAGACCCGCATTCCCGAAGCTGGTTACAAGCGAGGGCAAAAGTCTCGTCTTTGGGCAGCATCTCTTTCACAAACCCGGCAGACTAGGAAGTGTCCCAACATGAGGTAAATATGTCGAACTACCTAGTTGTTAATAAGTCCATAACTTCATAGTGTCTAGAATAACATGATAACCTCTTGCAACGTGAATTGACTGCCTAAACTTCCCAAGGCTCCTTCCAAGTAGACAGGGGTAATGATATACTACCTACGGCCCTGGGAAACAAGGAGCACCCGGGTCGCACGCGAGGCCTTGGGGTTAACGTACCTTGGAGTCATGGATTCACGGGCGACTCATCGCACGATAGGAGTAGGAAGAGATCCAAGGCCAAGCACGAGGACCGGTTGGTACAGATGATTATGAAAAATTTGAAGGAAAGCTAGCAACATTGCAGGATCAAATGAATCAACTCTGAGCTACCACAAGCCGCCTGTTAATTTGGGAGCCACCCCGCCGACATCGAGTAGCGCCACGCCCACGCATAATTCTAAACATGACAACATCCAACCATCGATAGAGCGACATCAAGGTAATGTACATCTATGGAATGCACCAAAGATAGACCTATAGGACGCCTTAGCTAATTACGTATCGTTTTGTAGGGGCCAACGCCCTACAAGCTCCAAGTGAGGATGGATGGGTCCCTTTCTATTAAGGCTGCGCGAGGGATGGTGTATCCATACCAGAAGGGCAAGGCAAAGACGGTGCCACCGGGCGCAGGTTACGCCAGGGTCAAGGTGGATATGGTACATGATAATTTCGTGGCCGTCCCGCTGAATATTCGCCCGAACAAAGACATTAGAACACTAGGGGATGCTGTGCACACTTTTATCCAATGGCCCAAGAAGGACATCGCCCTGGACCCAGCAGTGCCACGATCTAGATACGACCATTCCTCTCCAATGGGACCCTCGATGACTCCACCTCATGTTTCGCCTCAGAAGTCCGCCTCATCGGTTCCCGTGGAGAAGACACCGAAAGAACAATAAAAGCGTGTCGCCGTACCGGTTCCCGAGTCATCTCGCAAGAAGGCGCTGCCAATCGTTAAGGTCAAATCGAAATCAATGAATGTTAAGGCGCCTCCCAAGTCTGGGAAGTCTAGGATGTCCAGGAACTACATCATCGGAAAATCGTTGTGCTCCCACGCAGTATTAATGTGCGCTGGATATATTTGTCAGGCTTTGCATGCTTGGTACATACAGAAGACCGCAAAGAAGGGGTGCGATACTGGAATCACTGTCAGATACAACGATGAGTATTTCTTCAACGGGACGAACCACTTCGTCGTGGGTTTCAATGACTTATATGACCTATTCAACCTCGTTGGCCTTGACGGCTCGCTTCTACGATGTTGGACATTGTAAGTGCGTACAATCAAGTTCTACATTCACGTAATACCGATAAATATCAGAACTCATTGCTTGTGTATAGATACATGTGGAAAAAAGTCCAGGAATGGAAAGAACCGGTGGGTTTCCTCGACCCACACATGGTATCTTTGCAAACCATCGAAGCAGACCCATCCTTCGTCGAGAAATACATAGCGGCGACATTGCTTCATCAAGTAGACAAGAAGTGCATAGTGGTGCCCTACAACGAGGGGTAAGTGTCACTGCTTGCTATACAAATTTCATTTGTACTTCATACGCAGCACGAACTTAGGTTTAATGACTATAGCGACATACATGAGTAGGTACCACTGGATCCTTTTAGTCATTATACCAAAGAGGAACCATGTGATATACCTTGATTCCCTAATCCGCAACAACCACAAATTCAAGATTCGAAAGGAATACTCGAGAGGTATACTCATTTCCTCCATACATAACTCTATTGTAGTCTTCATTCGCTTGAAATGGCCGAGGATAACTTTTTGAAATCATGTAGGTCGCTCATCGCCTATGTTGCTAATGAAGGAATATACAATGGAAGCAAATACGATCTAACACACAGATGAAATTTTCGATGCAGCGCTACAACATGATAATCCTATATCATACTTCATAATAACGCCTCGAATCGACTATACCTATATATGTAATTCTATTTTTGCAATTGCCAAAGAAAAAATGATGAGTTATGTGCAATCTACATTTGCTATCATATGCAAAGAAATCATTAGAGCTAGGAAGAAGGATCCCGAGGTTTGTCAATCTCGAAATAATTATTTCCTAATTATAAATTTAAATATATATGCTTACCACTTTACTCTTGCTAGCGATAGGACTTGTTGATACATTTGGATGGACTCGTTGAGGATGAGATCACAGACATTTGAGGGAAGCTCTGCGCCTTTATCATGTCAGATATCGTTGACGACGACGGAGATTTTCACTCCGTTGCCAACCCAAAGCATCACCCCGTCGACACATCTCAACCACCTGCAAACAATTGAATCAATTGTAATCCAATTGTAACTATAGCGACAATACTTGAACAAATGCGATCTTTTGTAATTTATTTTGAGTAATGATCATTTTGAGTTTGTCGGCAATTGATTATCTGTGATGTATTTGTTTTTGTGCATGCTTGTTTTCAGAGGGCATGGCTAGCAATTCCTGAGGCTAGCCAAAAAATAGCAAAAATGTAGTTAGGATGACGAACTATCACAGACGGTTTTTTGTTGAAACCGTCAGGAAGGCTAGTATCACGAGCGGTTTCCATTAAAAACCATATGTGATACTAGAAGTATCCTGAGCGGTTTCCATTAAAACCGTGCGTGATACGATCATATCACGACGGTTACGCTTTAAGCACCGCTCGTGATATGTTATATATCACGACGGTTTTAATGGAAACCGCTCGTGAAATTAGTTTCACTGCACGGTTTCAACAAAAACCGCTCGTGATAGTGAGTATCACAGACGGTTTTGAATCGCTCGTGATAACCGCTGTTATCACAAACGAACAAATATAGACGGTTGGAAACTGTTCGTGATGACGGATTTCAACCGCTGCGTGATGAGGTGTTCCCTAGTAGTGTATGTGTTGCATGATGCATGTTTTGACTAACGTGGGTCAAGTTACGAAGAACTTGTTCCCGGAAATGATTTCTTGGTCTATTGCTGTGGAGGTTGCTTGGCAGTCAATTGCGGTCAACGGTGAGGATGGTCGGGACTAGGCTTAGAGAGCTGAGGTCTAGAACGATCGAGGACGCCAGGTGAGGTCAATGGATTCAAGCATGGCGCAAAATGGACAAGGATGACCGAACGGGTAGTTCGGTGCAACGGGTTGGATCAAGCGGCGCGGGGGTCGGTGCAAGTGCCATGGTGGTTTCGGTGGGAGCCGGATGGGAGAGACTTGTCGACATGATGAGAGCCATTGATCAACCTACACGTGGCGAAGTATGGAAGTGCTTCATGAAGATGGAACTTGATCTTTAGAAAAGGATCGAGAAGGGGTATTTTGGTAATTTTACCAAAATAACGCCTTGGTGACCTTTTGCTAACCCGTGGAGCAAGACGACCAAGGAGAAGCGGTTTAGGTCAAGAGGAGATGGAGACTATGCTTTAAAATACGTGCGTAAGTGAAACTCATTCGTGTGTGGGCTTAACGAGTGCCCATTAGGGTTTACTCTTCTAGAAGCTAGCCTCCACTATAAATAGGGGAGGGTGCTGACCAGCACATCCCTTAACCAAAAACCCTTTCATTTGAGAAACTCTAGTTTGTGTTTTTAGGGTTTTGAGAGATTAGTGGGAGGTTAGGGTTCTAAAGAGTTGGATTGATTGTGTGCTCATGTGTTGAGTCTTTGTCCTCCTAGTTGGAGTGGCTATAAACCAACATCAATCTCGATTCAATCCAAGAAAGATTTCACAATATGACTCTTTTTGTGTTCTTACTCTCTATTTCGTGATTTTGGGTCTTTCTTTGATCCACGAGTTTTCCTTTGGTTTCTGGCCTAGATTTAGCTTGTTGTGACATGTGGGAATACATCTAGGATCATCTTGATCATCAACCACCCACGAGCAAGTTTCTAGATCATCTTTTGGTTTTGACTCGGTTTTGGAGCAACCTTCTCTAAAACGAAAAAATGTCAGAAATTTGGCATGGATCTTCACGATCCTTGATTGGAATAGGTTCATGACATCCTAGATAAGGTATGTCTCAAGTTTGGTAAGCTTTGGAGTCACAAATCAAAAGTTAGACCTTTTTGTGTTTTTGAGTTTGGGCTGATTTTACTGTTCATTGGCCTGGAGGTCAGACCGATTTCTAGTTGGAGGTCAGACCGCCAACTAGCTAGAGGTCAGACCGCCAACTAGCAAGCGGTCAGACCGCCCAACTAATTTGGATTTTAGTTTTTCTGTTTTTGGTCTGTTTGCTTTGGGGTTTTGATTGGATTTAATACAAGTCTTCCACTGTGCTTGTATATTGATCTTCATAGCTTTCATAGCTATTGGAGTCAATTTAGTATTGAATTCAATCAAGGTGAAAAAGAGATCGTACTCCTATTCACCCCCCCCTCTAGTCGCCTTTTCGGTCCAACAGTATTCATTCGCTGGGCTAGTGCAAGGTTAGGACTAGGTGACATAAAGGCTTTGTTACGTGCTCTGGACTGCATACTATAATATTGTGTGCGATGGTATCGACGGATGCCGGATAAATTAGAGAATTTGTATACTATAGGTAAAGTTGTACACCTCTTCAGAGTGTAAATCTATTTAAATAGCCTTACTCGCAGTCATGAGCATGCTTAGTGACAACTCATTGGGTATAGTCTCTTCTTTTGTAAAAACAGTCTTATCGGGAAAATGATGGGATATATTTTTTCGGTGTTGTTTATCTTGAGTGACATGTTTATGGTTGAGAATAAGATGTTGAGGGTTATGAATTTCTATTTATCAAGTTACATACTTATTGTTCCTTTATTATTTAATTGCTCTTTAAACTTCCATTGCAAAATACTACGTATTCATAGGCAGACCCTCAAGGGGTCATAGGTGTTCAGCCGAACACCCATTTTTTCTTCAAAATATCTGGTATATAATAGGTACATTAGATGTATATGTTATTAGTTAGGTCAAAACTATATATTTGTGTCTGCAAATGAATTTAGCTCGCACTCCCCATGTAACACATTAGGCCCATTTCCCTTCCTACTTTAGCCCACCAAACCTTAACCTCTATTCTCTCTCTCATCCTGTGGTTGTCTGTGTGTGTGTGTGGGTGGGGGGGTGGGGGGCTCCGGCCTCCAAGTGGCGAACGAGCGGAGGCGTGGGCTACGAAGGTGAGCGACAGTCGATGGACATGACACTATGACACGACGACAAGCAGGCGTGAGGCGGCGCAGGGCAAGCGTGCGGCAGCGCACCTGCGTGGGCGAACAGAGATGCAACGCGAGCAAGTGGGTGGTAGCACGACAAACAGGGAGGAAGTGAGCGGACGGCACCAAGGGAGCAACGCGGTGGCCAGGAGGGAGCGTGGCGGCGGGAAGGGAGTATTATATCCAACTCACCGTCATCGTCCTCTCTCCAGATCTAGGTGTGTTATGCGCACTCCACTTCTTCTCCTTAGCTCTGCTCCACTCCAGCTCCGGTTCTTTCTGAAGTCTAAGCTTCTTCCTCTGCTTTCTTGGTTCTTTCCAATGGATGTTGTACAAAAATATAATATTTGCCTTGGGTAATAAAAAGATAGTTGGGCCCTTATTACATATGTTTACATGCTAATTTTTGCTCTATGGAAGGAACATTCTTAGATGGTGTTCTTGTTGATGGGGGGAAAAAGCAAAAAAGAGCAGGATCAGCAAGGTGTGTATCTGTCAAAAAAATTTTGAAAAAGAAGGCATGAGCTCTACCGATCACTATTAGAGAAAGAAAATAAGTTTTAGCAGTCTAGCTGCTATAACCTGGAACAGAAAAAAGTGAGAAAGCAATAATGACCAAGACCAAGCACAAGTTTTTTTTTTGAAAAAGAAGACATGGCATCTACTGATCACTATTAGAGGAAGAAAAATAAGATTTAGCGGTATAGCTGGTACAGCCCAGAACATAAAAATAGAGAAAACAACAACGGTCAAGCACCGAGCACAAGTCTTGGCCGCACGCTGCAACAACAACATAACTCAGCAAAATAAGAAGCCTGGAGCAAAAATAGCTCCATTCCTAGTTTCTACCTCCTCAACTATTATTGATATCTATAATTTGCTATTTAATTTATGCTATTATGCTTACCTTATATCACCCAATTCCTCGTATGAAATCATTAATTTCTATATTTTTTTGTATTTTATTATATATATGCGTATCGTCGTATCAGTGTTTTGGGGGAAAATGACATCTCACAGTATCAGCGTATTGGTATCGGTATATCTAGACAACCTAGCTCTGAAGTCTGAACACCCATCCTAAAAATCCTGGGTCCGCCACTGTACATATTGATATTGCAAATATAACTTGCTTAATGCTGAAAATAACTTGTAGCATAGAGCCTCATCTCTTATTAGCCATGCATATATAATAAATTTTCAATACACTACAAGTCTTGCTAAGTACGCATTGTACTCAATCTTGCTTAAATTGTTGTTTAGAGGATGAGGATGACTAGTTTCTGGACGACCCCTTCTTCGCTCCCGATACCCGACGCGGGGGGTATGGGGACGAGTCTTTATAGGGTTTAGTTCTTGTCGATTGTCTGAGGGTTTGAATAGACATACCGCTAGACTTTTGCATTTAAATTACTATGTTTCTACTTTCTACTGCTACTTCTGATATTTGATCTTTTATTTTACCGGTCGGCCCTTGTAATGTAAATTATGCAATCGCTTAAGTTATGTACCATAGTTATTTCATGTTGTATGTAATTACGTATGGATGTGTATGTCAATGTTGTGGATGTGTATACTAACCACTAATCATGGGACTAGTACGGTACACACACGAAGATTTCGGGTATTCAACGCCCGTGGTCCGACATTATCTAAATATTTTAAAAAATATCGATAGCCAAAGTATCCAAGTTTAACTACATAGATTTCAAAACGACTTGTTTTTGTTAACCGGAGGGAGCTGTGACATCCCAATTTGGCACTTTGCCCTTCAAAAGCTAAGCTAGAATGCACGCATCACACCAATGCTTGTATGCACCGTTGAACCGGGTATCACATAAGCCACCAACAACTGTGCCGGCCACCACACGGTCGAGTACTCGAGTAGTATGCCGTTGTCACCGTAATTGGCCTTATTTCCAGACACATACAAGTATTGAAGTATCCCTCCCACCCTTATTTCCAGACACATACAAGTATTGAAGTATCCCTCCCACCCCTTGTGACGAGCTAGAATCCAAATGGTTGTGATCCAACACTTGCCACGTACATCCAAGGTGATGATCCCAACCTCTCTCCGGCCGCGCGCCCCGGAACCCTACCAAAATTCACAGCTCCCTCGGCGATCTGCGTCCACGGAGAAAACGTCAATCAGTCTACGCCATCGTTGCCTCCTCTCCCAGCAACAGTACAGCACGCGAGTGCATCCTTGACAGCGTCTCCCTGAACCTGACCAGGTCCAGGCTCACGTTCTGGCCGCCCAGGTACACGCGCGCCACGAAGTCCCACCCCTTGTTCCGCTTCGCCTTCTCCGGGTCGGCCACCACCACGTCGTCGGGCCCGTACTTGCGGCTCAGCGAGCTCTCGTGCCCGCGCACGTCGTACTGCTCGTAGTGCAGCCCCATCCTCGCGGACGCCGTGCCGAAGCAGCCGCGCGCGATCGGGCTGATGCCGAGCGGCGCGATCTGGAGGAGCGCCGCGCCGGGGCGCAGGAACAGGAACTTGGTCAGGTCCGCGCCGTGCACGCCCACCAGCACGTCGCACGCGCTCACCGACGCGTACACCGCCGAGAGCGGCATCCCGTTCGCCGTCTCGAGGATGTCCACGTCGAACCCGACCGACTTCGCGAGCTGCGCCACCGCCGCCTGGTTCTCGATCACCCGCGTCCCCTTGCGCGACACGATCCCGAGCCTTGGCCGCCGCCGCACCGGTCGCTGTATCTCCAGCTTGCTGTCTCCGGCCTCGTACACGTCGGCGAGAAGCTGGTGGAAGTCTACGATGGTCTTGTTGTCCCGGAGCCTCGTGGGGTCGACGGCGAGGATGTCGTGGAAGCGGGTCCCGACGATGGCGCCCGGGAAGCAGTGCGTCCTCTTGTCGTGGAGCAGGTCGATCACGTGGTAGTCCGAGAGGCCGGAGATGATCTCGCGGAACGTGCCTGCCCACCACGGGTTGTACGAGAGGACGGAGAGCACGATGCGGCGGCGGAGGTGCTGGACCGTCAACCACGCCGGCAAGAACCCGTCGTTGAACGCGTGGAAGAAGTTGCCGGTGTAGCCCCCCGCCGTCATGACGAGGACCGGCGCGTCGTGGCGGACGTCGCACCGGTGCTCTGACGCCTCCTCCGGCCGGGCCACCCGGAGCCGCACCTCCTGGATCTTGCCCATGAGGAGGCGCTCCCACTTGCGCGGGTAGGGCCGTATCCGCTCCTCCACGGTGGCGTTGCTGGGCGGCGGCGCTTGCGGCGGGAAGAGCAAGAACGACAGGGACGCGGCGTCAGTGCGCACGTCCCCGGCCATGAAGCACACGTCCGTGTTGAAGTCCGAGCGGTCGCAGCAGATGGATTGGTTGGCGAGCGACGAGCACGGGGATTGCACCTGGTTGTCAAGAATTCGGACGTCGCCTGCATTGCCGCCACCGTCTAGTCCCAGTACTCTACTCGATATCGACTCTTGCGATGGCCGCGCGGCTTGCGGTGAGAAGAAATCGAGGCCATACGTCGACGTGGGCACGAAGAATCGCGGTGCGTAGAGGAGCACGCACAGGATGACGGAGAGGAGGAAGAAGAACTGGACGAACCCCGGCCACTTGACCTTCTTACCGCTCCCGACGTCTTCCATGGTGCCGAGGTTCTTCAGGTCGGGGAGTTTTGAGGCCATCTCCTGCGCTGGTCTGCGGGGAAATGGGATCGGACGCTTGCGTTCGACGTCTCGCGTCGGGTTTTAAAGCCCAGCGATACGAGTCGCACAGGCCGGCGCGGTCATATATCGATGTGCGTGCGGAAATGCTAACCAGCAAGTCAGGCTGCTCCCAGCGCTTCACTTTTGTTGATATCTTAAGTATGTTACGTAGACAAAATAATGATGTAGTATCATAGTTAATGAAAAGAGAGGGTACTCTAGTATGTAATCTGGATACTAGTTCGGTCTTGAAATCTAACACATAAAATTTATTGTGATTGATCCCGTGCATTGGAAAGATCATGCATGCATTAGTTTAGTACATGCCACAAATAGACCACAATGCTCAAATACTAGTAAAGATCATACATGTAATTAAATGAAACAGTCTAAGATACTACACTATAAGAAATCATGCATTGAGAAGATAGTATCCTAGCACTCCCCATGTACTAAGAGCATCTTTAGTGTAATGAACTGACGTCGATTCAAAATCATGTCACGTAAGCATTGTAAGAACTGAGCTTGTTTTTCTCCAATGTATTGAACCGATTCCTACTATTAACTGGGACCCATGTTACATTAAAAACCACAAAATATTATTATCATCTCTCAACCGCACTCTCTCCTATATAGTTGTTTAATGCTCATATTAGTTGTTTAATGCTTCGAATCGACTCCTAAGTAGAGTCTAGTTCTATACATTTTTTTGTTGGAATCGATCCCTTCAATGTATTAAATCGATTCAATGTCTTCTCTTATTTGAACCGGCTAAAACATAACAACGGAGATAGTCTAAAGAAACTGCACAGCCTCAGGTGACGGCCGGGCTCCATCTCGCTGGCGTCGGTTTCTGTTTCGGTGTTCACAGACGTCCATCGATTTGGCAATAAATTTTGTACGCCATTCCAAGTAGTCCACATAATTCAGTCTTTCTGGTATACGTTTGTAGAAAATACCACTAGCTTGCATTGCTCTGGGATGGATCGTTGTGCCTTGTGCGTCCTTGTCTTCCACCGGCGTACGTTTAAATGCGTCAACATTGGCCGGTAATCTCTTTCTGGAATATGTGCTGTCCACACTTATTTAGCTTAATCACTTTTCTGTAATCGTGGTAACGTCTAGATAGCAGCAATAAGTGCTTACCAATCCAAGGTGTGCATTCGACCGGGCAGTTTTGGTATGGCGACAAAAGATATAAAACAAGCAGTAGCAATTAGTAAGCAGGTTTATGCAGGTTCTTCTTCAAATGGTATGCATATAATTAAGGTAAATAGTAAATTAAATTGCGAGTCATTAAACTTGTAGCGTTGGTTCATCTGGGCCATGGTACTTTGAAAATGCACATTTGCAAGGGTGGACCTAACTGGATTCAAGGGTGTTCAGTTGAACACATAAAATTTTTAGACAAAAATTCAGTATATATAAGGTATAGTACATATATATACTAGAAATTGGGTTAAATCAACATGTAATATCGTCAAAACATATTATACTTTGAAAACTTCCAAGTATCCATGTGGAATTATCAATGGATAGAAAGATTCTAAGTAATAACAAGCTAATTGTAGCATATAATGGAATATCTAGACCATTTTAATTTTTACCAAAGCAACTAAATGTTCAGCTCAACTGAGAGCATGAGACTAATAGATAGCTCTAGATTTAAGTTAGATTATCATGTTGTAGCAAAAGATGGTGACATACTTCAGCAATATGAATATAAATTTATCCAGACATGCCTATATAATTTATTGATGATCTCAACTTCTCAAGTTATACAAATTTATGTGGCCAATCAAACCTGCAAACTACAAATTCGTAGGCCAGCGAGTTAGGCTGCATACGTCAATAGCAGGACATGTACATCCCTAATTCTCCATTCCTCAACTCCTCGGTCCCAAATCCCAAATTCTCATTTCAATATTTTTTTCTTAATTATTTTGTAATTTCTCTCAATTCTTTGTTGTGTTATTTCTAGTACGGAAAAATTATGCTTTGTTTTTTGCTAGCGTGGACCTTTAATTTTTTCCATTAAATAATATTTTATTAACTCCGAACACCAATCCGATAAATCCTGAGTCCGCCATTGCATATTTGGAGTCACTAAAGTGCATTATGTGGTTCATCAAGAGGTCACAAACGTACACATTGGCGACTTGTGCCCACATGGCATGCCATCTCAGCCGAGTGGTGCGACTTTAGAAATGCATATTTATCTCCCTTCCATTTCTTTTCTTTACCTTCCTTTTAGTTTTCTCTCTCTCTCTCTCTCTCTCTCTCTCTCTCTCTTCCGCCGCCGCCTCAGCTCGCACAATCGTCACGCCCTCGCCCTCACCCTCACCAGTGGGCGAGCTCCGCCACCTGTGATGTCCCTCCTCTCTCTCTCTCTCCCCCCTCCTTCCTCTCTCCTCCTCCTCCTCCTCCTCCTCTCTCTCTCTCTCTCCCGCGCTCCAGTGCTATCACCTCCATGCGCCATCGCTGCCATTCGGATCTGGCATGGCAGAGTTCAGTGAGCTCGGATCTTGGCTGGGCTCCCGGAACATGTCCCCTACGATGAGGCAGAGCGCTGCTGGTGACCTCCCCTGCTCCTAGTTCGCTTCCGTCGAGCATGGTTCACGTGGACAACCCGCCACTGCACCATATCCATCGGAACCAGCGCGAGCACCAAGGTCATTGTGACCCACCATTGCTCGCCCACCTCCCAATTGTGTCGTTCCACTGTTGGAAAATCACCGACGGTGAGGTCTCCTTCTCCAGATCCGGTCCATGGTCGCCATGGATCCACGGAGCTCCCTAGTTCAATCAACCACCATAGCCGGCTTCACCCATCTCAGGAACGTGCGGTGCTCCTACTATCTTGGTAGTGGCGATGGTGGTATGGGGCTTAGGTGTGGGGAGGAGGCAGCCTTAGGGGCTAGGCAGTGGTGGCGTGGAGCTTGGGTGCGAGGAGGAGGTGGTCTCAGTGTGTAGATTTGGGTTGCGGAGCAACGACGACGAGGAGCTCAGCTGCGGCGGCGTGGAGCTTGGTGGTGGAGGAGTTGTGTTTTGAGGAGGAGATACCATGTTTTCTTTTTGAAAATTTACAATACACTCATGTTCATATGGCTGACGTGGCGTTGTCAGTTTGAGCATTCATGTTCGCCTAGTAAACCACTTAATGCACTTCAGTGATCCAAATATGTATTTTTAAAGTACTGTGACCGAGGTGAACTAACGCTACAAATTCAATGACCTGCAGTGTAATTTACTCTTAAGGTGAATGAACATGCAAGCGATAAAAATGGTAGGGAGCAGAGGATCGATTACACTACAGCTAGCTAGAAGAACAACAAAGGTTGGTGCTTAGTCTCTCTCTGCCACGCCCATCTCTCCATGTTACCGGCTCCTTCCATTTGTTCCTCTTAACTGTATTGCCTTCGTTGACAGATGACAATGCGTCCTGGATGGTCAGAATTCATAGTACGTACTATGCAATATCCCATTGTAATTAATATACAAATCTGTGTACAATTGTCAATGGCATATTGGACTTACCGCATCCAAATATATTAATTCCTGCTAAATTCATGCGTTTCCAAAGACCAAACCAAACTGGCCTTAGCCAAGCAGTTCATTTCACCGCGTGAACCATCTGCACCGAAATGGGTCGCGGATGGCTGCACCGAAATGGCATTGAATGCACCTTCCAGACGGGCCGCGCGGTCGCTGCCAAAAGCTGCATCGTTCGAAGGTCACGTACGTACGTCCCAACTCTGAAAACCGGCTGCACCCGCCGCTATGACAGCATCTCTCGCACCGAATCGGCGGATAGGTCGTCGTTGCCGGCCGGTGAGACACGAGTCTGCAGCTTCTGCCTGCCAAGTACTCTCGCCTCTCGGTCTCGGTTCGTCGGTGGATGGATGCCACGCAAACGCGCGCGGGACTGCGGTTGCGTCTGATACTTTGATTTGTTTCTTCCGGTGGTTGGGCCCTTCGGGTCTACTACTACTAGTAGACTAGTACTAGTATATATACTTCAGTTTATGATACATTTCGTGTCGTGTGCTACTACTATATCAAGTTTGTGGTCCTCTAAACCTTTCGAGTGCGTGACGTCTGAAAGGTGTTTTGCAAGGTCAACAAGGTGGCTGGCTACGTACTAGTAGCAGCTAGCCTTTGATTGAATTGAACACACGAACTATTAATCTCCCAACAAGCTAGCAGAGTCTAAAAACAAATTTTAATTGTTTTATTTGCTACACGCCTACACCACCACACAGCGGCTAACCAAAGCATCAAACTTTTTTTTAGTTTCACGCGCACGAATCCGTGAAGTGATTTAAGAGTATTTAATTTAACTAGTCTAACAAGATTTCACAATGATGTCACGCTTTTGGATCGATGATTAGTTTATGCATGAGCTCCCAACTATATATGCAGGCTGCAGTTCAGATAGTGACTGCAGACACGGGAGAGAAGAATCTGAGGCTGAGGGACGGAGATACAATGACATTGCACAAGGGCCTGAATAGTATATGTGTGTGTGTATATATATATATATATATATATATATATATATATATATATATATATATATATATATATATATATATATATATATATATATATATATATATATATATATATATATATATATTAGATGATGATCAGGATACAAATAAGGTGTAATTGGCCATATTGGCACTGTTTGCGACGTTATTTGCAAAAATAGCACTTGTCGCATGGTATTTGCAGAAATGACGTCTCCACCGCACTATCACCGTGCGATCGTCACCAACGAGGCGACACGTTAGCGCTGCCGTACGGCCACCGTGCGGTGGAGTGTCTGCCGCATGGTCGACATGCGGTGGAGGCACTCCCGCACAACAGCCGTGTGGATTCCCTCTCATCCATAATCGTGTTTTTTAGGAATTTTTAAATATAGAAAATGAGCTCAAAAAATTATGAATTTTTTGTGGAGCCTTCCGACATAGTGTAATTGTTTGTGCAATTTTTCCATAATTTTATTCGTTCTGAATTTTCTCTCAATTTAATTTAAGTATACTGTTTGTAGGAATTTCTAAATATAGAAAATTAGCTCCAAAAATTATGAATTTTGTTTTGAAGGCTCCTTACACAATGAACTTGATTTTGTAATATTTCTATAATTTTATGTGTGTTCTGAAATTATCTCGAAAATTAAGGGTTTAAGTCTCGAAAATTTGGATTTTAGGTTTCGAAAATTAGGGTTTCATGAATTCCCACGCAAAGTACTCCTAATAGAATAGGCTTGTCGCATGGTATTTGCAGAAATGACGTCTCCACCGCACTATCACCGTGCAATCGTCACCAACGAGGCGACACGTTAAGCATGCTGCCAAGACGGCCGTCTTGCGGGTGGAGTGTCTCGCAGATGGTCGACATGCGGTGGAGGCACTCCCGCACAACAGCCGTGTGGATTCCCTCTCATCCATAATCGTGTTTTTTAGGAATTTTTAAATATAGAAAATGATCTCAAAAAATTATGAATTTTTTGTGGAGCCTCCCGACATAGTATAATTGTTTGTGTAATTTTTCCATAATTTTATTCGTTCTGAATTTTCTCTCAATTTAATTTAAGTATACTGTTTGTAGGAATTTCTAAATATAGAAAATTAGCTCCAAAAATTATGAATTTTGTTTTGAAGGCTCCTTACACAATGAACTTGATTTTGTAATATTTCTATAATTTTATGTGTGTTCTGAAATTATCTCGAAAATTAAGGGTTTAAGTCTCGAAAATTTGGATTTTAGGTTTCGAAAATTAGGGTTTCATGAATTCCCATGCAAAGTACTCCTAATAGAATAGGCTTAATCACATCTAACAAAATTAGGATTTCGGAAATTAGGGTTTCATGCCAAACATTTCTCTCAGTTGGTTCATGGACAAGCTTAGCTAGCATGTGGTACAATACAGTATTACTCAAACTCCACAGGCGCAGGGTCCTCCTCCTCGACGTCCTCCTCAATGTCCACCCCAATGATACTAATTTAAATAATGAAGGTAAAGACAAGAAAAGGATACTAAAATAGAAAAGAAAGTATCAAAGAAACTTAATGGTTCATAAATTAATTTTTAGAAAATATAAATCTTTAAGGCCCGTATGAGTAAGTCTTGACATCTAAGTAATTCACACTCAATTAATTATGATTAAGGTAACTAATTAACTACGAGTCATTATGTGCCATCAAATTTATTATGGTAATGTAAATTCGACCACTTATCATGCGCTAATGTAACTAGCACTACTCAACTACTAATTAATTATAACTACTTAACTAACTGATATATGAAAACAGAGAACAATGAGTGTCGACATTTCTAATGAAGTTGCAATGTAACTAAATTGACGATATTTTAAGCGTTACAAGCATTACATGATACACGCGCGGGTTTATTGCAATCGGGATGAAGGATGAGGGGGTATTATCACATATACCCCGAACAAATAGGACACTCTTTGTTAATTTATCAGTTTAATGTGGATGATATTCTTTAATACTGCATTGTACCACAGACTAAATAAGCTTGTACATGAACCAACTGAGGGAAATACATGGCATGCAGATCATATAACAATATATCGTAGCCTTCGACTCGTGTGCGTTTCGAATGCTACGGTATGTTGTTATATGATCTGCATGCCACGTAATTCCCTCGGTTGGTTCATGTACAAGCCTATCTAGCATGTGGTATAATACAGTGTTAAAGAATATCATCAACATTGAACCAATAAATTAACAAACAATATCTTATTTAACAATGTTATTCATGAGGGTAGTTGGATCTATCATCTATACAATGATGTCTGCAACCAGTCTCTATGGCGCCATAGCCATTGCCCCTTGTCTTGGGGGCTGCCCATGGTGGCGACGAGTGTCGAAGTCATCCATATCCTGCGATTCCATGATGCAAGTGGATCGTACAATAACAACGTAACAAGGATGTAAATTGTATATAACTCATGTTTTCGATACGGAGTGCGCCCGGGCAACTGGATACGCTACGACGTCGACCGGTCTCAGTCAAAGGAGTGTTCCCATTCCCCTTGTCGCGGGACTCCCCACGTCGGTGTCGTATGTCGAAGTCATCCATGTCCTGCGATTCCATGATGTAAGTGCATCGTACAGTAAAAAAAGTATCGAGGATGTAAATTCTACATAACTCATATCGTTGATATGGAGTGCGCTCGGGCTACCGGATACGCTATGGCGGCCAGCTCAGTTGTAGGAGTCTTCCCCTTCCCCTTGTCTCGGGACTCCCCACATCGGTGTCATGTGTCGAAGTCCCCCATGTTCTGCGATACGGGCTGGACGACTGCATGTTGTTAGAAGAACGAAAGGCAAATACAAAATCAGGACGTAAATTGTACGTAACTCACCTCTTCGATATGGAGTGCTCCCAGGCGATGGGAGAAGCTACGACGATCGCCGGTCTCTGTAGCAAGAGTCTTCCCCTTATCCGTCAGGCGAGTTCTGAGCTCCTCCGTTGACTCATCAACAGGGTCCGGTACATAAGGTTTCCATTGCTCGAATGTATCGGCCCGCATCAAGTAGTTTAGCATGTACTTCTGTTGGATGAACGCTCTGTCGTACATCTCCGGGCTGTCGATCCACTGGAAGAAGTGGTAGCGCATCTCGGGCTACCATTACACGGGGATGAAGTTAAAAAATTTATGGAAATCAACGTATGGAGAGGAAAATCGATGTGTGCTGAAGAAACGCTTACGAGGTGGTGCCTGCATGTGTAGTATACCTGGCCAGAGATGTCTGGGTGTGTCGACTGAATGATCTCCGCTAGCTCATCACACACACACTGTGGGACCGAAAACCGTGGTGGTACTAGAGCATCTTTCATTAAAAAATCTGGATAGTGTAGATGTTTGGCCTTCTGTGCAAGCCGCTTGCGCTTCTACAATATTCTTGCGTAGAAGTTTGCTGATGAGTTTGATATATTTGGGTATCGTATAAGTTTCAATGTACATAACAAAACAAGGCGGACAATACATTAAATTACAACACTGAATGATGACCAGGTGAGCTCGGTATGTTGGGGAAATCCTTCATTGAGTGTTCAGGGGTCTTGCATATCCTGCACTTGATTGTGCGGCTAATACTGGTACGTTGGCTAGCATCCATGTCGTTTTGAAAGCGTCGCGTCTGTCGTAGTCCCTTCCCTGTTGTCTTCAAGGCCTTGTTTGGGCTCCATTGCACCCTGTTCGACAAAAGATCATTGTAGTTCATGTCCAAGCAGTACGAGTGAAACTCTGTACTCCACGTACCAAAAATGTGTTATATGTCGTAGTACTCGGAGATGTACGGTGCAGACATCTGCCTTATTTGCGCACATGCCTTGTACACATGCAAGCATGGCTTGTGCACGAGCTTCGGCTTGTTGCATGTGCATGTCGCCACATCACCCAGGGTGCATGCCTGTTTCTTTTCCCCCTGGCATGATTGTTGATGTATTTCTGCCGAAGTATGATCTCGTACTTCCTCCGGAGGCCATCGATCACCCGGATGTCATGCATTTGAGCCTTCTCCATCTTCTAGTCCATGTGCCTCTGCATGTTCTCGAACCACTGCTTGGCTTCCTCTATCTATCGCTTGGCTGCGGCGGCTCTATTGACGAAATAACCAACAATATGAGTCCATGTCTCCTCGACGATCACGATGATAAGGTGGTACCGCACACCTTTGAGGACACTGTTGTACACCTCGGACACGTTGGTCGTCATAATCCCGTACCTCGCACCGTCTGTGTCATAGAGAAGGGACTATTTCTCCAATTCAGGAGCGTGGCGGTGAATCTACTCCGAGAAACT
This sequence comes from Phyllostachys edulis, assembly GCA_036346405.1. Lineage (NCBI taxonomy): Eukaryota > Viridiplantae > Streptophyta > Magnoliopsida > Poales > Poaceae > Phyllostachys > Phyllostachys edulis. The sequence continues at coordinate 21,500,019 of CM070545.1, read as the reverse complement.
TATGGCACTACTGGGTTGCTCTCCCTCTAGCACCTCCGGAGTGGACTCCCTTGTATGCCTCGTAGTCTGGTGTTCGAGGTCTCTCCAGATAGACTCAAACTTCTGCCTCTAGTTCCGCACACATAATGCCTTGAACGTCTTCACAACTTCCTGACCGTGGAACCGCGTGAACAAGTTAGATGCAAGATGCCTCATGTACCACCGGGTTTGCATGTCGTTCCACTAGTGAGTGGTTCTGTCCCATGCTGCATGGCATTGAGGGCCACCAGCAACCCAGCATTGCAGTCTGTGAAAAGGCATATGTTGTGTCGGTCTCCCACCACCGCCCGCTTCACATTCGCCAGAAAAAGATGGTCATTCATGTCGGTTGCCATCGCAGTGAGAATGGTGCCCTTGTACCTCCCCGTGAGGAAAATTCCATCCATCGTGAGCACTGGACGACAAAACTTAAATCCCCCAACGACCTAGGTGAAAGCTCATAACACCCGGTCCAGTATGAAGCAGTTGGGCCCTCCGTCAGTATCTTCACTCTCAAGCTTGTTTATGTATGTGCCGAGGTTTGATTCGGCAATCTGGTCAAGCAATCTCAATACAAGGTTGTACGCCTCTTCGTATGTCCCGTACATAGACTCAATGACCTTCTGCTTGGCTCGTCGGACCATGTTGTAACTGATTGGATAACCAACCAGATTGGCGACTTTCAACATCAGCATCCTAGGGGAGATGGACACGTCCACCACAACTAGATGGCGGATGAAGCTGGCCACATATGCGGAAGTCATGTTCTGATGTTGCCGCAGGGGCTCGCTAAGCTCGCAAGTGTGGTCGGTCAGCGCCTTGACCGCGAAGACCAAGCTAAAGATCTTTGCTCATTGAGCGCTGACATTGCCAGGGCAGTCATCCACTACGCACTTCACCACATAATGTCCTAGGTTGGACCGATGCACTCGGTACACACGGCTGATAGACAAGGCGTACCATACTATAGCTTGTTGCGCAGCCACCATGTTAGGGAAGCGCTATCCAACTAAGAGAGTGTCGGCATCAAACCCCCACCAGGACCCTTCTTCTTACGGCAATACAAGGGAACGCACTGTGATATCATCAAGTCTCGATGCCACGTAAGGCACCTCTGATGACACAAATCCCCTCGGTTGGACCACCAACCTGGTGTGCGTCCTCGTCAGACTCCAACCCGAGAGGCTAGTCCAGCAGATACTCGTGGCAGTCAATGCGGGCCAACCACCACAATTCTGCCCCCTCATTTCACACAAAATTATGTGCGGGTCTTCCCTCCGAGACAACACATTCTGTGCTATCGTCTTCAAGCTCGGCCTACGATTGCCCGCTTATAGAGGCCCGGCATCATCAAGGTTTCCCTGCGCCCTGCGTACGAAATTCATGTACACAATCGGCCTCCCGTAAATGGCCACCAAGTTTCTTTGTCATTGCCTCCGTGTCGAACTCCATTTGGATGCAGCTTCGAAGCTCGTAAATATTCATCGTGTCGAGCCCCTCCGCCCGGACCACCTTTTACTGGCATCTCGACAGGTCCAACCCATCGGGTCCGGCCCGTACAAGACCAACGCCATAAAAAAACTACCAAGTCTTACATGTTCAAAATTACCTAAGCCACAACAACCCCATCCGCGGTACACGGTATTGTTGGAAATATGCCCTAGAGGCAATCATAGAGACGATTATATTTCATTATGTTCATGACATTGGATAATATGTTATCTTGTTCCTAGAATAATATTGTTAATATTGATTATCAAGTATGTGACTTGATTGTGAAACTCTATATTTTTGCGATAATTATTCTTATACGATCCCTGGTCGAAAACATATGAGGACACATATGAATAGACTAGCATATGTATTGGTTGATGACTATGTTTCACGGGTCATGGATATGGAGATATCAAACCAATAATATGGATACATGTTAGAGAACATGATGTTGGATAAGACCCACCTTGAGACACTATTGAGATTGTTATGATTCTATGTGTCGTTAGTTGGTCTCAAGCAATGATGATGTATAATCCTTAGACCTGAGATCAGCATGGTTTCCTACATATGTAATAGCACTCTTCGGGTTGCCAAACGCCGTCAGAATCGGGTAGTTATAAAGGTAGCTGGGTATGCTATGAAACATGCAGAGGAATGTGATCGTCGATATGAGATTTGCCCTCCTAACATAACAGAGAGATGTCTTTGGGCCCCTCATTGTGATCGGATAAAGAAAGTGCATGGCCATGCCACTAGTAGTCGAAGTATTCGACCACGTAAAGTAATCCGACACTCGATCGAGAAAGTACTGAACAGTCCATGGATGACACAACATCTCACCTAAAGTTCAACCAGACATCGTGAGGCAAAGGGAGTATACACGAGTAGGTCGCTTAGTTCGACGAGCTGATTTGATCGGTCGTATGGAGATACGAGCTGGTCGTAGACTAGTCGAACGTAGTCACAGAGTGATCGTAACCTGGTCGTAAGGAGTTATGAACTAGTCGTGACCAAATACGAACTTGTCGTATAGAGATAGGACCTGGTCGTAAGTGATGAGGACCTGGTCGTAGATCATATTATATTAAGGTTCGTCCGATATAATTTATGTGCATTCGGGAATCGCTATGTTCTACTATGAGCCGCTACGACCCGTGATCTGAAAGGGTTTCCGAGTCACAACCGATTATGCATGAACCTATAGGATCACATACTTAACGGGTTGGAACAAACCAGTACGGATACGATTCGTCAAACGTGTTCGGATAGGATCCGTCACGAGTACTATATAAGGAGATGCATGAAGCTGTTGGAAAAAAAAAAGAACAGAGGAGTTGACGTAAGTTGCTCTACTGAAACCATAGCCGCCATCTTCCTGTGAGCTCTACCGTGCGACTTGGTGCTAGTACACCAGCGTACGGTTGTTCCTTCCCTGGACGTGTGGGTACCGTAGAGGCGCTACTGCGACTGTTGCACTTGAGGACGATCCGCGATCTTCACAAGGAACCGCAGGGGTTGCTGGAGGAGACGATCGACTCGCGAGGACGCTGGACGATCGACTACGACCACTGCATCGACGTGATCGACGTTGGACGATCGACTACGACCACTACATCGACGCGCTCTATGTTGGACCAGGCTGCTGCAACCCTTCTTCCACTGCTCTGCGCGTCTGGTGGTAACGATCTGTGATCATCTATTTTCTTGGCTTCCTAGTTTGCGTGGTAGAAATTTTTGTTTGTAGCTATCGTAGCCTACCCGTAGCCCAATAGATATAACAAACAACGACGATAAATTGCATGCAAGTGATCGATTACATATGTGTAATTAAATATGAATAATTAATTACCAACAATTTGATTACTCATCCGAAAATTAATTACGAGTAATTAATTACTACCGTGCTTACCACTATTAAACCACATGTTCATTACCACTTAATTACTTACGACAATGGCAATTTGCACTAAATTAGTTATGGCTAACTAATTTCTAGTAAACTAATTATAACTGATTAATTACCATTAAATTAATTATGAGTAGTTAATTTCCACTAATTTAATATGTCGGACTGATAACCACTAAACTAATTACGACTAATTAATTGTCACTAAACTAATTACAACTAATTAATTACAGCTATTTAATTTCAACTCATTTTGAACAACTAGTTCATACAGAAAATAACAAAGCCTATAAGCATTACGACTGATTAATCACCACAAAGTATCATGCGCTAATAAATTACAAATACCGTAACTATAACTATATTATAAACGTTACAAAATAAGCTGCATTAATTACGACTAGCTGACTAAGATGAATTAAATACGACTACGGTAATAACGATAAAAGCATCCAACAAATTACCTGCCCTTCGGGGTAAGCAATAAAAAAAACCGAGCGATGAGAAGCAATCAAATAATTACTCTCCAAAAAAAATTTAATTATCTTACGTTCTCTGAGTTCTCAGCAACAAGCGTGAGAACGTGAAGTGATACACAATTGAGATGAGCGATGAGCAACTGTGAGAGTTTGATATTTATAGCTGAATGAAGAAGGAGCCGTTGCGTTGGTGCTGGGAATTCCAGATATGTTGTCTAGGCGCAGCACTGCGGGCAAGGGGGGACAGCAGCGATGGGACGACAGATGTGCGGAGAAGGGAGGCCAGCCGGTGGGAAAGGTGGCCACCCCACGGTGGTCGTGCGGATTCTCCTCCACCGCACGACCACCTTGCGGCAGCCTCCTCCACTACACGACCACCGTGCGGTTTCTTCTCCGACGCATAGCCACCATGTGGTTTCTCCTCCGCCACATGGTGGCCATACGGTAGCCTCCTCATGTCAGCGTCAGGAGCTCGTCTGCATGGTCACCGTGTGGCACAGCACCATTTTTTCAAAAAAAAAACAAACGACGACGGCTACAATTGCACATATGCGGCGGAAAGCTGCCAATACGGCCAAAAGCTCTACAAATAAGATATATATAATCCTGTTAGGTATATGCGCTCTTTTGTGATTATTATAATTCCTAAAACAATAATTGAATCAACAGTAGCATATATACTAGGCAAAGCCTAGAATAAGAACACTGCTAACAAAAGTAGACATCAACATCATCACATGATAAATATCTAGGAAGGAAGGCCTAGCCATATCAAATGATATCACCACGACTTACAATGAATCGCTCCGTCGAAGGTCACGGTACAGTCTGATCCGAAGAAGAAGAAGCGAAGCGGATGACGAAGGAAGTCGTGAGCAGTTACGCGAACGCTTCCCAAAAACTTGATTCGCCCTAACCCGTGCAAGATCACGAGGGGCGCCGGCTTCGAAAACACTGCTCTCACCAGGTCGATGCATGTCGAGGAAGGGATGGAGTAGTCGAGGTTGTGCAACATAGAGGAATAGGGCAACAATCTTGTAAGGTTTTTGTCTATTCTGTTCTATTCTGGGAGGAGAGGTCTCTTCATATAGAATCAGCACAAGAAAGAAACTGTTGCAGTAAAGTCACAGAAACATTTTGGAAATTGTATTAAACATGGTTAATATGTGCCATAAAAGACCCAATGAATTAGTGTAATTTAAATATTCAGTTTCCAATTCGTATTCATGTATTGCATAGTTTTGAGATGCAAAAAGAAGCAACAGCTCTACAGCCAACCGGACACGAAATCACCGAACCATTCACGCGTGCGTGCGGGCGATGGCTTGGCGTGGCGAGGCGAGCGAGCGCGCGCGCATGTGTTCTTCTTTTGCTTGCTTCAACTAGGTAAGACCAACTCTACCTTATATAGTGGTCTCCTCCCACTTAGACTAGCAATATGGTACTATACTTCCCACCTTACATCATGCATCAGTGGGCCTTTGGGGTTTTCCTAGGATTTAACTAGAATATTGAATGGGCCAAGCCTAAAAAGTCCAACAATCCCCCACCAGATCCCAAAAGCACCACGAATTTGGCCATAATTCCAAAATATTGTTGATATACTAGTTTTTCGGTGAAGACCGGTTAAGGTTGAACAACCACCTAGAATCTCAAGCTACACTCGCCCACAACTACACAATGGACTAAGCCTTGAATTGATAGTTTTGTGCAGACAAGTTTCGCCTAAGGCCTTTGTTGATACTTGGCCGCCGATAGGCTACTCCTCTGGTGGAGCATATAGGTCATACTCATATGTCTCTTCATGAGCTTCTTATAGATCACCCACATCTCATGGACCGCGACAAACAGTTGGGCTCATATATGTGTGTTCTTACACAAATACCCTGTAGGACGATATTTTATTGTTAAGCCTCAAAACACATTAAGACAAAATAATCCTACCTTACAGTGATTAGAGTACTACATCTCCAACGGAGTGAGATATAAAGTAAGAAAGTACTCTACTGTTACCCAAACAATTTGTTTTTACCAAGGCATATTTCACGGGATCTTCGATCACATAGGTTTTGGTTACCACTGTGTGTAACTCACGTATGTCTCATTCCCATCTCCTTCGATGCAATTTCAATCACATTCCATGATAGTCCCTTTGTAAAGGGATCTGTTAGATTTTTAGCTATTTGGATATAATCCACAGCTATCACTTTGGAGTTTCTCAATTTTCTGACAAACTTCAACCGCATTTTCACATGTATTAAGGATTTCATATTATCCTTTGCACATGTCACCTTTTAACTGTTTGGTTATCACAGTACATAAGGATAGCTAGAATTGGTTTTTCAACCACCAGTAAATCCATCAAGAGTTCTCGCAGCCATTCTGTCTCAATAGTGGTTGTGTCTAATGCTGTGAGTTCTGCCTCCATGGTTGACTTCGTCAGTATGGTCTATTTGTAAGATCTCCATGAGACAGCAACACCGCCTAGAGTGAATACATATTCACTCGTAGCCTTTATCTCATCAGCATAAGAAATCCAATTGGAATCACTATATCCCTCAAGTACACCAGGATAACCAGTATAGTAAATTTCGTAACTCATTATACCTTTCAAATAGCGCATAACCCGCTCAAGTGCGCGCCAATGATAATCTCTCGGATTAGTGGTAAACTGGCTCAATTTGCTTACAGCAAAAGAGATTTCAGGACGCGTAGCACTAGCCAAGTACATGAGTGAACCAATAATCCGAGAGTACCTCAATTGATCCTTCCCTAGTCTTCGATTCTTTCGAAGTATTAGACTAGGTTCATAGGGTGTTGGAGAGGGCTTGCTTTTCATATAGCCAAAACGGCTCAAGACATTTTTCACATAATGAGATTGCAGCAAGATAATCTCATTCTCACCCTTGATCAACTTGATGTTTAAAATAACATCAGCCTCTCCTAGATCTTTCATGTCAAAACTTTAGGATAAAAATGGCTTAACCTCGTTAATCACATCAATGTTTATCCCAAAGTTAAGTATGTCATCAACATACAAACATAGTATTACTCCTTTACCCCCACCATAGCGGTAATATACACATTTATTAGCTTCATTTATTGTAAACCCCGTAGATGTCAAAGTTCTATCAAACTTCTCATGCCATTGCATAGGTGCCTGTTTGAGGTCGTACAAAGATTTCAATAACTCACAGACCTTGCCATCTTGTCTAGGTACTACAAATACCTAATCCATCAAGTTGATCCATGTAAATTTTATCATCCAACTCCCCATTGAGGAAAGTTGCCTTTACATCCATTTGATGGACAATAAGACCATATGAGGCAGCCAAAGATAGTAGTACTCGAATAGTGGTTAACCTGGCAACATGTGAGTAAGTATCAAAAAAGTCATCACATTCTTTTTTAGTACAACCTTTAGCCACAAGCCGAGCATTGCACTTTTCGATTGTACCATCAGACCTAAGCTTCTTCTTGAACATCCAATTGCATCCAACTGGCTTGCAACCAAATGGATGATCAGTGACTTCCCAAGTTCCGTTAACGATAATGGAATCCATTTCACTACGAACCGCATCCTTCTAGTACTCTGCATCAAGAGATGCATATGCCTCTGAAATAGATTTGGTAACATCATCCACAAGATACACAGTGAAATCATCACTAAAAGATTTTGCAATCCCTTGTCTCTTGCTCCTTCGAGGAGCTATAACATTGGCATCCTTCTCATGTACGTGTTCGTGTGTGTGTTCAAAATACTCAATTGGAGCGGTAGGTTCAGGAGTTAAATCATTTGTTTGACTAGAAGAGCTATGCGAATTCTTCATAGGATATATATTTTCAAAGAAAATAGCATCTCAGGATTTCATTATCATATTGATTGGCATGTCAAATATCCCGGATTGAACTACTAGAAACCTATAGCCTATACTATGATGAGTATATCCTAAACAGATATAGTCCACTATTTTAGGTCCAAGTTTGCGCCTTTTAGTTATTAGAACATTAACTTTCACCAAGCACTCCAAGTACGCAAATATGAGAGTGATGGTTTTCTCTCTTTCCAACCTTCGTACGGAGTTATCTCACTATTTTTAGTGAGGACTCTATGTAGGACATGACACGCGGTCAACACAGCCTCCCCCACCATGCCTTAGACATACCCGCAGTATCTAACATGGCATTCACCAAGTCAGTTAAGGTACGGTTCTTTCTTTCGGCAACCCCATTGGACTGGGGAGAATAGGGAGATGTCCTTTTATGGATAATACCATGTTCCGCACAAAACTGATTGAACTCATTAGAAAAATACTCTCCACCATGATCGGACCTAATTCTTTTAATCTTTCTATCTAATTGATTCTCAACCTCAGCTTTATAAGTTTTAAAGTAGCCTGATGCCTCATCTTTGTTTTCAACAAATACACACAGCAGTATCTAGTGGCATCATCAATTAAAGTCTTGAAATATCTTTTCCCTCCTTCTGTCAATATATCATTCATCTCACACAAGTCTGAATGTATGAGTTCCAATTTTGCCGAATTTCTTTCCTCCACAACCTTGTGAGGCTTTCGAGGTTGCTTTGCTAGCACACAAATTTGGCATTTGGAACATTTGACTATGGAAAAGTTTGGAATTAAATTTAAACTGGAAAATCAAGACATACAATCAAAATTTATATCACATAAACGTGTGTGCCACACATTGGCCCCACCACCATTCGTAGAGTCATAAATATGGTTCACAACCTTATTACAAAAATCTGTAAGGGAAAAATGGAACAAGCCTCCGCACTCATAGCCTTTACCAATAAAGAGTCCAAATTTTAACACGACTACTTTATTCGACTCGAAGACCAACTTGAACTCATCTCAACATAGAAGGGAACCGCTGATGAGATTCTTATTTATTGTAGGGGCATGCTGCACGTTCTTCAAGTGCACGATCTTTCCCGAAGTGAACTTTAGATCTACCGTGCCAACACCAAGAATAGAAGTATGTGGCCCACTCTCCATTAGGACGGAAGAACCCCATGTGACCTGGTAAGAAGAAAACAAAGTTGCATAAGCGCATACATGAATATTAGCCCCGATGTCAACCCACCAATCAGTAGATTGACATGCCAAAAAGACACTAGGTAAATTAACATACCCAGATGCTTCGGCCTCGCCAACAATCACATTAGCAGACTTCTTCTGCACTGGATGATTTTTCTTGCCCATCTGTTTGCGGCATTTCTTTGCCCAATGACCAGCCTCGCCACAAACAAAGCAAGTAATATCCTTCATGTTCAAATTCGCCTTAGTGTTGTTGGTCGTTTTGAAGTTGGTGGTCGAAACAACCTTACATTTCCCTTTGTCAATATGTTGCATGATGTTCGCTCTAGACTGTCCATTGTGGATATCATGGGGATATGCCCATGATCTTAGGATGATGAAACAATTGGCAATGTGGCTTTTGGTTTGAAGTTTCACGTGTTTTCGACAAAGTTTCAGATCTGTCAGGTCAGCGGCGGTCTGACCGGCTTTTGTGCTGAATGTTAATATAAGTGATGAATTGATTTTGGATAGGTCATATCCATATTTGTTAATGCATATGTGTTGCATATTGCATGTTTTGGCTAACGTGGGTCAAGTTGTGAAGAACTTGTTCCTGGATTCGTGTTTGCTTGTCTATTCTTTGTGCGGTGGCTTGCAGGTCAATGACGGTCAACCGGCGAGGAGGATCGGGACTAAGCTTGGAGAGCTGAGGTCCAGAACGATCAAGGATGCCGGGTGAGGTCAGGTGACACAAGCATGGCGCAGAATGGACAAGGATGACCGAACGGGCGGTTCGGCTGTTGGTTGGATCAAGCGGCGGAAGTCGTTACAAGTGCTCGATGGTGCGGTGGGATCCGGACGGAGAGACTTGACGACATGGAGCCGTTGATCAACCTACACGTGGCGAAGCATGGGATTGCTTCGACTGGATTGGACTCGGTCTTCGGAAAAGATCGAGAAGGGGTATTTTGGTAATTTTATCAAATACCGCCTTGGTGACCTTTTGACTAAGCCGCGGCGCGGGTTGGCGCATGGTGAAGCGGTTTAGATCAATCGACGATGAAGACGGCGCTTTGAGATGCGTGCGTGTGTGTTCCGTTGATGTTGGGCCTTAACGGAAGCCCATTAGGTTTAGCTCTAATTCTAAAAGGGTTTTAGGGTTAAGAGCTATCATATAAAAGGAAATGGAGATAGGACATTAGGGTTGACGCTTTGGAGCCATTGTGGCTGCGTCCTGTAGAGTTGCTGGAGAAAAGAGCAGCCATTGAGAAATGTGAGGCTGTGACCTCTCTGCCCTGCAAGAAAAAAAAAAGCAGAGGCTTTAGGTTGGGCGTTTTTGATTCATGGTGTGGCGGCGCCCCCAAAAACAAAAAATGTGGCTCCTGTTGTTTACTGTTGATTGAGTTTTTTACTTGCTGTCTTCACTGCTATGATTTGAAGTGATTTGACTGGGGTGTTGGTGTTTATCTTCATTGTTTTGCTGCTCCTGGGTGGCGCGTGTGTTGGTCTGTAGATCTGTGACGGCTCCCTTCGGTTTGTGAAAATCCGTTTCTTGCTGCCTCATGCGCGAGTGTTTGATTTGGCTGCTTGATTAAGACGTCCCGGAAAAACCGGATCTGGGCGTTCAAGAGAAAAGCCCTTGGCGGCCTGTGATGCGTTCGTGAATGGCGGCGTGCCTCTGGAGACCAAGAAAATCAGTTTATGCAGTTTTTTCCTTTGTCAGTTTAGATCTGTTCGATTTGATGTTGAAACAAATCTTGTTTGGCTGCTCCCGGAAAATCCTTGGCGGCGCCTGCTGAGTCACCGAAAAAATCTGGAGCTCGGCAACAGCGCCTCTGCCTCCAAAGATCTGAGCCTTGGTTTTAAGTTCTAGCAGTTTGCATTGATTCCTGTTTTAAGCTTTTTATTTGAACTGCTAGTTGATCGGATGTTTGCTGCTTTATAGTGCGGCGGCTTTAAAAATTTCTGTGATTGCCTAGAAGAGCGGTGCGGCTTGTGCTGTCCGTGAAAACAGGAACTGTGGCGCCCTGTTGTGTTCGCTCTGCAAGAACCTGACCTGGGCGGCGACCGGATCTGTGGAATATTTTTATTGCTTCGCTGTTTTTCATTGGCGCGTGTGTTGACCGGTAGAAAAATAGATCTTTCGCTGGTTTTTGCTATCGTTTTGTATTGCTGCATCTAGTGTCGCAAAGATCTGGAGAGGGCGGCTTGTTTTCTTTTTCTCCTGCGCTGAAATCATGAGCTTTGGCGGCCAGACGCTCCTGGGTGGTAGAAATTGTGCTGCTTGTTTGCCTGCCCACAAAAACCGGCATCTGGGCGATGGCTGCATGGAGCGCCTGTAGGAGCTTGGCCGGCGGCAGCTGTTTCTTGTAGCTCCATTGAAAAGCAGTTTTATTTCTTGTTTGCTGCTCCCAGAAAAATCTGCTTTGAGTTTTTTTTTTTTAATTGCCGGTCGGCTCGGCACTTTCTATGATGTGCATTCATATTTGATCGGACTCTTTTCTTTGTGTTCGAGTCTGTGGCGCCTGAAGAAATCACGGTCAAGATGGCTTTAGTCCTTCCTTTGTGCGAAGTTGAGCACCCTGCTCGCTTTCGGTGTCACAGAGTCCTTGGCGGCTGCTGTTGATTTGCCGGTAGAAGCGAGAAACAGAGCCTCGGTGGCTTTTAGCCTTGGTGAAAAATCTTGTTCCTTTGTTTAAGTTTATTTCTTGGTCGCAACTAGGTTTTAATTCCCATTGCAATGGGTCGCTTTTAATGATCCAACCGAGCCTTGTTCTTTTGTTCGGCACATCCTTTGAGTTGATTAGGCTTTTGTGTTGGGGTTTGATCGGATTCAACACGGGTCATCCATTTGGTTCAGATCTTGATCTTCATAGCTTTTATAGCTATTGGAGTAAAAGTAGTGTTGAGTTCGATCGAGGTGAAGAATAGAGAAAGCGTCTATTCACCCCCTCTAGTCGCCTTCCGGTCCTACAATTGGTATCGAGCCAAGTTTGCTCTTTTGTGATCTTAGATCTTTGAGCATGGCGACAAATATGAGGACTTGTGGCGTTTTCTTGCATCTTGTCGTAGTTCTTTTACCAATGGTGTTGGTCGTAACAAGACATTTGAACTTATGATAAGTCTAATGGCGATGGAGGAGGAAGTCTCCTGTGATATCTGTGGCAAATCCTTTTGTTTTGATTGTCCTAGTTTCAGGGATGAGTCACTTTTAGAGCCTGAGGAGAAGAAGCCCAGTGGCGTATGTGCAGCAGCGATTGAGGATGATCATGATGACTTTTCCGAGGACGATCCCCTACTCAAGCTAAGCAAGGTGAGCAAAGAAAAACTCATTGATAGCTTGATTTCATATGAATACAAATTGCATACTCTTAGGGAGAAAATGAAATTGCTGAAAAGAGAAAAGAATGATTTGTCTTATGAGCTCTCTGAATTGAAAACCTCCATGAATGCTTATGATTCATTGCTTGTAGATATGGAGAACTTGAACAACTCTCTTGCATGCCTAAAAGCTGAAAATGAATTATTGAAATCAAATGCTTCTATGCCATGTGATTCTTGTGTTGCCTTACATAATGAGCTTGATAATGCTAAGTTAGAAATAGGCAATCTTAGATCTATGGTTAGAAATGATTGTGAATCTTGTGTAGGCATGCTTGCTGATTTTGAGAAGTTGAAAGTGACTAATTCCATGCATCTTGAGCAATTAGAAAATGCTAGGGCTGAGATTATTGAAATTGATGCTAGGCCTTGTAGCATGTGCTTAGAATATGAAAAATTGCTTAAGGATGGTTTAGTCTCTTGCAAGAATTGTGCTTGTTTAAAAACTGAAATTGATGCCTTAAAGCGCATGCTTAATTGAAAGCATCTTTAATCTCTTGCACATCTTGCATTTCATTGAAGAAGCGAAGTTGAGTCTTTCTTGCGATGATATGGCGCCAAATCTTGTGACTCTTGTATTTGCCTTCACTCCGAGATTGATGTTTTAAGATTTCTCTTGCTTGTTTACATTGGAGTTGAAGTCTTCTTGTGCTAAGCGTAAGTCACTTGATGTTGGTTTTGTGGCATCGCTTTGGATAGCTCTTCTTTGGTGAGTTCGACTCTTTCGGACTCTTCTTGTGTTGTCCAAAGGATTTCAAAGGACAATGGTGTTTCTTCTTCAAATGGTACTACATTTTCAAAAGGAAGTACCATTGCACCTTTAATAAGAAAAATGGACACACTTTGAGTTTTGCTTTTCGCCGTTTGAAACTTGGCGTCGTCGTACCTCTAGGAACACACATAGTCTTTCTCATGGCATGTGTGGTACTAGTGCTAATCTGAGGGCGAGTCATGATGTTGATTCTTCGAGGATTTCTTCTTTGGCGACAATGGTGCTTCGTCCTCTAGGATTGTGTCTCTTAGTAGACCTTTTCACCATTGCTCATTTTGTGGAAAGAATGGATATCATGTAGATTTTGTTTTCGGCGTGCAAAACATTTGTGTCGAGCTCATGCTTCTAAGTCTCCTAGTGGGCATAGTCTTTCTCATGACATGCACACTATAGAATAAACGAGGACTCGATTTGTTGATGGCTTCTTTGACACCTTTTCTAGTGGTGTCGGACTGACCGACCGTGGACATAGTTTGCATAGTTTTGGTTTTGGCCCACGAGCAGTGTCCGGCGAGATTTCCGCCGTCTTCAAGTGGTGGACCTCGTTTTGTTCATCGAGGTACTCACCCCAGCGAGTTGTGTGAGTTCTTTTGATGCTTCTGTTGGTTCTCATCTTGGTGCTTTCAAGCTAGGTCATTCTGCTTTTCTAGAGATGGATCTCGTTTTCCTCTTGAGTTGTCCACTCATGGCGTGTCTCAAGGATGAGATTGGATCTTCTTGCATGGACCATCATTTGCATCATGCTAACTCACATAATGGTTCATGCCTCTGGTGGTGGTGTGTCCAAGGTTTGGGTTCCCAAGCATTTGCTCTCTAACCCTTGGGATCCAAGACTTGGACACCTTGCCTTTCTCATGTGTAGGTACCAAGAACACGGGTTGGAGAACATGGACTTAAAGATTCTGATCTTTTGCTTCATCACATGATCGGGACACTTGATGGTTCTCCACCTCAACGATGGCCTCCAAGAGGCATGTGCTTTAATGATTGGCATCTACACCTGTTTGGTGAGCTATCTTATACCTTCATGCCCTTATCTTCATGATTATTCATACTTGGCATGTTGTGCTTGTCTTTGTGCTCACTTGTACCTTTTTGGCATGTGTTACTTCTTTGATATCCGTTATCATGTCTTTTCCTTGTTTATGTATCCATGGGCCAATTTGCTATTCATTATTTCGATGGGTGTATAAGCTTGATTTTGTCAACATGAGCTTGTACTCTCTTATACCTTTATTATCTTGCTCTTGTTGATTCGTGCTTATATATCCATGTATTATATTGTTGTTCCTTTGTTTCCATGGTTATGTGAGCTTGGTCTTGTCAACATGAGTTTGTACTTTCTTGTTCCTTTATTATCTTGCTCATGATTGATTCTTGCCTATATATCCATGTATCATTTTGTAGTTCTTAATTTCCTTGGATGTATAAGCTTGGTTTTGTCAGCGTGAGCTTGTCTTTATCTTGTACTCTTATTATCTTGCTCATGTTGATTCTTGCTTATGTATCCATGTATTAGTGTTGTTCATTACTTCCATGGGTATATAAGTTTGAGTCAGTCTTCATGAGCTGTGCTATCTGTACATGATTTATCTTGCTCGTGTTGATTTTTCTTTGTATGTATCCACATGTTCATTTGATATCCATGTTAGCATTCCTTATCCATGACTTGTTCTATAAAATGCTTTATGCTTACATGGTTATTGTGCCTTACTGTTAGTTGTGGATGAGCTTGCTTTCGACTGTGTATATGATGGGTGATATGCTATGTGCTTGTTTGGTTGCTCCTATGCCTTATTGTGGATTAAGGATAGGTTGAGCTTTATCATATCTTGGATAGCATGTGCTGAAATTATCTTGTCTATCTCCATGCTCATATCTTAAAGCTGTTGATTATATGCTTAAATGAGCTTTGGATCATCTTTTGCTATCCTTGCTAGTCATGTGTCTTGGTCTTGTTTCTTGAGATATTGTCTCACTAACCCGATACCAAGGCATAGACTTTTCTGTCTCTTTGGTATAGTCTTTTAGTTGAGAAGAAGAACATGTGACTCATGATTTCAAATTTGTTGGTTCTTCTTCATTTGTGCCTTCAATGATGACTATCACTTCTTGGAGCGAAGGAATGTGAGATGAGGATGATGGGTGGCGCAACTATCTTACGAAGCTTCAAGGATTGGATCTTCATCCATCATGACTACATCTCACTACCAGCGATGGGACTCGAGTTCGAGCTTCTATACCTTACTTTTGTGTATGGTATCCTAGTCTACCTTGCATTGCATCGATTAGTGTCGGTGTTGGGTTTGTTGGTTCGGGGTAGATAGGAGGCTCTGTTCTATACGTGTCCTTTCTAGGCACTCTTCTTATCCCATGATTTGCTAGAATGCATTCTTCTCCTGACCTAGGTCGAGCTTGTCTCCCAATCACTAGTGTTAGCGGGTTTTTGAGTTGCTGTAAGCTTTTTAGTGTTGGTGTTTAGCTCCTAGCTTTTGAGTTGCTTTTCTAGAGATCTTGTGGTGTTTGAATTCCTTGTGCTAGTTTTTGTGGAGTCCAAGGCAAATTGGCGAGATCTCCCTCAAAGCTTTTGACCCAACAAGGTTTGCCACCTTGAAATCTTGAGTAAGGATAATTTATACCTATGGGTTGATTTGAGGGAGTTGGTTCTTTTGGAACTTTCTTAGTTCTTTTCTGAACCTTTTCTATTCATCTGAACTTTCCTTGTTCATTTGAGCTTTTGTGGATCTTCTTGATACCTTCTTCAAGTGGTATCTTCTTTGGATTTTTTTGATCCTTGTGATCTTTTTAGGCTTTTAAGTATTTTGCGCATCTCATTGTATCATATTGCATACAAATGAAAAATCCAAAAGATGCATTGTTATATAAGCTTTCTTTATACATCTTTTAAATTGATGAAGCTTTGCTTATTACCCTCTTGAGCTTTTGTATTTCAATTCCTGCTCAAAGATCGTGTCTAGTTCTTTGACTTGCTAGAATTATCATACTTTTACTTGTGTAGCAAAGTCTTTGCTAAAATGAGCTAGCACTTTAAACAACTTGAATTGAAAACTGCAATTTGTGGATCTTTTAGCTAGTTGCACTATTTGTGATCTTTTTGTGACATTGGCCCTGTCAAAATTGCTTTGTTAGCTTTGGAATCTAGAATTGAACATCTTTGAGCTTTCAGTTCATTAAAGAATCTAAAACAGCCTTTGTGCAAAATGAAAAATGATATCTTTTGTGCGAAAAAACTGATCTCACCAATTCTTTCTCATGAGACGGCTTGCCATTGTACTAGGCATGAACTCAGGGGGAGCTTTGGATGACCTAGACCACTCTTTTAAGCTTTTGTTGCTTGGGATGGTCGTAGTGAGGCTTGAGATCTAGCACATGGCTAAAAATGCAAATTGTCAAAATTGGTTGAAGCTTAGGAAGAGGTTGTGGATGGCTCCTAGTCCAGGATCTTCTTTACTAAGATAGACCTTTTATCAACTTGAACATTCATTGCAAATAAGAAATAGTTGAGAATTTGGGCTTTTGACAAAAGTTGAGCTAAATGATTCAATTCAGAACTTTTTGTCTCTAAGATGGTCTTTGCTAGCTACGGATCTCACAATGACATTACGATATAGCCATTATCACTTTAGGATAAGCTGTTGTTGAACTTGCTAATTTTGAGCGTTGCTTAATTTTACCCAACAACATATGATATATTGACTCATTAGCCTAGCTTTGTTATATATGTCTTATCATGATCTTGCTAGCTTTATCGGGCTTGTTGTATCTTGAGTAATGGTAGAAATGCTAGCTTTGTTCAATTGAGTAATCTCCAAAGCTTCTTTTACCTAAAAATTGAAAAATCAAAACAAAAATGAAGCCACCCATTGCATTTCATGCATGCTCTTT
Organism: Phyllostachys edulis; assembly: GCA_036346405.1. Lineage (NCBI taxonomy): Eukaryota > Viridiplantae > Streptophyta > Magnoliopsida > Poales > Poaceae > Phyllostachys > Phyllostachys edulis. Next base: position 21,483,018 of record CM070545.1, on the reverse strand, counting down.
CTTTTGCTTCTTCCTTCCTTGTGCTTTTGTCATCTCTGGATAAGAGGAAGGGATGATTCCTTGATGAATCCATTGTCAAAGGGGGAGAAGATATAACGAAAATGTAATGTTAATAAAGAGCTTTTTGGTTATGGGGGGAGAAGTTTTGTAAGGGGGAGAAATGGAGAAATTGAAATTTCATATTCTCTCTTTTAAATTGGTGATCATAGTGAGGGAGCATTCATATTGCATTCTTTTGGTCTTATTGCCGTTTCTGAACTTGAAGTGCAAATCTTGAAGCCTCACAATGATCTAAGGTCAAATAGAACAATTGTTCTTTTATATGGACCATAAGTGAGATTTTGTCACTTCTCTGGAATTTGAAGCTTTTCTTGCTTCTTCTGCTAGTGTCTCACTTGCTGAAACTTTTTGAAGCCAACTTGGTCTTTCTCATTGCTTTATCTTGCTAATGGACCAAGTTGTGCCTTTGTCTTAACGTCAGTATTTTACTTTTCAAACCATAAACTTACATTTTCGAGAGATTGCCAATGTGTTCATCAAGGGGAGATTGTGGATATCATGGGGATATGCCCATGATCTTAGGATGATGAAACAATTGGCAATGTGGCTTTTGGTTTGAAGTTTCACGTGTTTTCGACAAAGTTTGAGATCTGTCGGTCGTGGCGGTCGGCCAAACTTTTGTCTTTGAATGTTAATATAAGTGATGAATTGATTTTGGATAGGTCATATCCATATTTGTTAATGCATATGTGTTGCATATTGCATGTTTTGGCTAACGTGGGTCAAGTTGTGAAGAACTTGTTCTGGATTCGTGTTTGCTTGTCTATTCTTTGTGCGGTGGCTTGCGGTCAATGACGGTCAGCGGCGAGGAGGATCGGGACTAAGCTTGGAGAGTGAGGTCGGAAACGATCAGGATGCTTGGGTGGTCGAGTGACACAAGCATGGCGAGAATGGACAAGGATGACCGAACAGGCGGTTCGGTCTGTTGGTTGGATCAGCGGCGGAAGTCGTTACAAGTGCTCGATGGTGCGGTGGGATCCGGACGGAGAGACTTGGCGACATGGAGCCGTTGATCAACCTACGTGGCGAAGCATGGGATTGCCCATTTGGATTGGACTCGGTCTTGGAAAAGATCGAGAAGGGTATTTTGGTAATTTTATCAAATCCGCCTTGGTGACCTTTGACTAAGCAGCATGGCTGGTTGGCGCATGGTGAAGCGGTTTAGATCAATCGGCGATGAAGGCGGCGCTTTGAGATCGCGCGTGTGTGTTAGTTGATGTTGGGCCTTACGGAAGCCCATTAGGTTTAGCTCTAATTCTAAAAGGGTTTTAGGGTTAAGAGCTATCATATAAAAAGAAATGGAGATAGGACATTAGGGTTGGCGCTTTGGAGCCATTGTGGCTGCGTCTGTAGAGTTCTTTGGAGAAAAGAGCGACCATTGAGAAATGTGAGGTTTGTGACTCTCTCGCAGAAGAAAAAAAAGCAGAGGCTTTAGGTTGGGCGTTTTTGATTCATGGTGTGGCGCCCCCAAAAACAAAAATGTGGCTCTGTTGTTTCTTGTTGATTGAGTTTTTACTTCTTTGTCTTCTTTGCTATGATTTGAAGTGATTTGGTGGGGTGTTGGTGTTTATCTTCATTGTTTCTTTGCTCTGGGTGGGCGTGTGTTGGTCAGTAGATCTGTGGCTCCCTTCGGTTTGTGAAAATCCGTTTCTTCTTTGCCTCATCTTGCGAGTGTTTGATTTGGTGCTTGATTAAGGCGTCCGGAAAAACCGGATCTGGGCGTTCAAGAAAAAGCCCTTGGCGGCTTTGTGATGCGTTAAGTGAATGGCGGCGTGCCTCTGGAGACCAAGAAAATCGGTTTATGCTATTTTTCCTTTGTCGGTTTAGATCTGTTCGATTTGATGTTGAAACAAATCTTGTTTGGTTGCTCCGGAAAATCCTTGGCGGCGCTTCTTTGAGTCCCAAAAAAATCTGGAGCTAAACACTTGGCGCCTCTGCCTCAAAGATCGAGCCTTGGTTTTAAGTTCTAGCAGTTTGCATTGATTCTGTTTTAAGCTTTTATTTGAGCGCTAGTTGATCGGATGTTTCTTTGCTTTATAGTCTTGGCTTTAAAATTTCGTGATTGCCTAGAAGCGGTGCGGCTTGTCTTGTCGTGAAAGCGAGGCTATGGCATACTGTTGTGTTAAGCTCTGCAAGAACGACTGGCGGACGGATCTGTGGAATATTTTATTGCTTATTTGTTTTCATTAGGCGTGTGTTGACCGGTAGAAAAATAGATCTTTCATTGGTTTTTGCTATCGTTTTGTATTCTTGCATCTAGTGTCGCAAAGATCCGGAGAGGCGGCTTGTTTTCTTTTTCTCTGTATTTGAAATCATGAGCTTTGGCGGCGAGGCGCTCTGGGTGGTAGAAATTGTCTTTGCTTGTTTGCACCTTACAAAAAAGCATCTGGCGATGGTTGCATGGGCGCTGTAGGAGCTTGGCGTGGCATTGTTTCTTATAGCTCCATTGAAGCAGTTTTATTTCTTGTTTCTTTGCTCCGAAAAATCTGCTTTGAGTTTTTTTTAATTGCGGTCGGCTCGGCACTTTCTATGATGTGCATTCATATTTGATCGGCTGCTCTTTTCTTTGTGTCTCGAGTCTGTGGCGCCCTGAAGAAATCCACGGTCGGCGGTGGCTTTAGTCCTTCCTTTGTGCGAAGTTGAGCACCTGATTACCTTTCGGTGTCCAGAGTCCTTGGCGGCATACTGCTGTTGATTTGCGGTAGAAGCGAGCAACAGAGCCTCGGTGGCTTTTAGCCTTGGTGAAAAATCTTGTTCCTTTGTTTAAGTTTATTTCTTGGCTGCAACTAGGTTTTAATTCCCAGCTGCAGTGGCTGCTTTTAATGATCCAACTGAGCCTTGTTCTTTTGTTCCGGCACATCCTTTGAGTTGATTAGGCTTTTGTGTTGGGGTTTGATCGGATTCAACACAGGTCATCCGCTGTGTCTGTATACTGATCTTCATAGCTTTTATAGCTATTGGAGTAAAAGTAGTGTTGAGTTCGATCGAGGTGAAGAATAGAGAAAGCGTCTATTCACCCCCCCTCTAGTCGCCTTTCCGGTCCTACACTGTCCCTCTTGCACCATTGGTGTCATGTCCTTTGTCCGAGCCTTCTTTTCAACATCAAGACTAGTAACCAAATCCTCGACAGAAATATTTTGCCTCTTGTGTTTCAGAGATGTGGCAAAATTCCTCCAGGTTGGAAGTAATTTGGCAATAATGCAACCAGCCACAAATTTGTCAAGCAATTGACAACCAAGGTGGCCGAGTTCCCTCACAACGAATTGTAGTTTATAAGCCTGCTCAACTACATAACGGTTATCAACCATTTTTTAACCATGATATTGCTCCATAACATACAATTCATGTCCAGCATCTGAGGCAGCGAACTTGTGTTCGAGTGCACGCCATAGATCCGCAGCGTTCTTCATGTGCATATACATATCACAAAGCTGGTCAGACAATACGCTTAGAATGCACCCGGTAAATATTATCATAGTTGTGTCGTACTCTGTTTGTTGTGCAGTAGTACGAGGTCCTGCAGAACCTAGTATCACGACCCAAAATACATTCATAGCTGAGAGCCACAATTGGACCCTTGTCTGCCATCTCTTGAAATTCACTTCTCATGTTTCATTGCCTCGGCAAAACCAGCCATCACAAAGTGCCTATCAGGTTTTTAGATTATTAGGCATATGCGCACTTTTGTGATTATTATAATTCCTAAAACAATAATTGAATCAACAACATCATATATACTAGGCATATTTGGGACTATGAACAGTAGCAGAATCATCAACTCAAATATATATATCTCATATATATGCACTAACAAGGCAAAGCCTAGAACAAGAATACTACAAACAGAAGTAGGCATCAACATCATCACATGACAAATATCTAGGAAGCAAAGCCTAGCCATATCAAATGATGTCACCGCGACTTACAGAGAATCGCTCCGACGAAGGTCACGGTAGAGTCGGATGCGAAGAAGACGACGCACAGAGGATTTTGAAGGGAACAGCCAAATAAATATTCAAGCGGAATGACCGGCTCCTTGAACGGTCATACCGCATAGCGGTCATTCCGTATTTTAGTTGGCGGTTCAATAAAACCAGAAGCATTGCAAATTGCCTCAGACTCTCTCATGAAAATCGGTTGTACCGCTCATGGGCAGCAGTGATCGTTCGAATTTTGTGGCGGTTCAATAAAAAGCAGAACAAGTGCAAATCTGCTCTAAAACTCAATCTGAAATCGGACGTTCGCTCTTAGGGAGCAGTCGTCAATGACTTCTTGGTCATTCCGATGTTTTTACGGCGGTACAAAAATTCGATACCAATGCAAATCTTCAAAAATCGTGAAACCCTACGAGCGGTCGTATCGCTTCGTATAAGCAATCTGACAAGAACCGTCGGACGTCTGCAGCGTTTCTACTATGATCGTTCATTTGGGAATTCAACGGCTACCTTTTTCCTTTTTTAGTATCTGTTCTAGCCGTTGGTGTGCTCGATCGAAGTGCGGTTGTCTGCACTTTGTCTTCATGATCGTTCGATTTCGCTTTGAAAACTTGGATTTCGTCTCCAACGGTCATAATTGATGGTGGGGGCTATAAATACACCTCCACCTGCTCAAGTCAAGGCTGTTAGTGCCCATTTGACATTCATAGAGCCTTGAGAGCCCTTGCATTCACTCAACACTCAAAAACACTCTTGTGCATTCATTGTGAGCTTGTTGAGATACATTCAAGTGCATTCATTCTCCTAGTTGATCCATGTGCACTTGAGTGCCGTCAAGTGAAGACTTTGGTCTATTACTCTTGGAGTGTTGCCGCACTCCTAGACGGTTGGTGGTGGAGCACGGTGATCTCTTCAATGAAGATTGTGAAGAGGCCCGGTGCAAGCTTGTGAGTGGTTCGGTGTTCACCATCTCCGGAGTGGAGGAAGAACAACCATAGTGACTTGAGGAAAGGCTTAATTCGTGGAGCCGGCTTGAGACGTCAAGCTCCCTCAACGTGGACTAGTGAAGACCGGCAAGTCTTCGATACTACGGGAAAAACATCGTCGAGTCTTTGTGGTTATCTCTAGTCTTTACTTTCTATATTTATATTTCTAGCTTGTTTATTGTGATTAATTTGCCTAGCTAGAAGTATAACTTGTTTAGACTAAGTTATAAATTGTCTAATTTGTTAAATTGTTAAAAAGTTTAAAAACCTCCTATTGACCCCCCTCTAGTCAGTTATCCTTGATCCTACAAGTGGTATCAGAGCTTGGTCTCTCATTGATTTAGACTTAACCGTCTAAGAGAGAAAATGATGGCTAGTGAGGGAATTGCTATAGGAAAGGCTCCTTTATTTGATGGCTCAAATTATGCTTATTGGAAAATTAGAATGTCAATTTATTTAAAGGCCATGAGTCCAAGCGTATGGAAAATCGTAAATGAGGGTTACGTCATGCCACTTGATCCCCTACATCCCACAGATCAAGAGACGCATAATGCTCATTTAGATGCCCAAGCTATGAATGCTCTCTTTGGCGCTTTGAATGCGGATGAGTTCAATAGAGTGAGCAATTTGGAAACCGCTCATGATATTTGGACCACTCTCTCGGAAATCCATGAGGGTACATCCACGGTCAAGAAGCAAAATTGCATAGGCTTCGGATCAAATATGAGACATTCATGATGTTGCCTCATGAAAACATCAATGAGATGTATTCACGACTCAACAACATTGTGAATGAGCTCAAAGGCCTTGGGACTAACCTTCTTGATGTTGATGTTGTGTGCAAGATGCTTAGGACTCTCCCGGACAAATATGAGACGTTGGTGACTCTATTTCTCAACTCACCCGAGTTGCCAAGGATGACACCAACGGGGCTCTTGGGCAACCTCATCACAAATGTGTTGTTCAAAAAGGACAAGGAAGAGCTTTTGGAGACATCTTCCTCAAAGAAGAAGATCACCGCTTTCAAGGCCAAGGCGGAATCAAGTGATGATGAAGATGAAGAAGGAGATTCCGATGAGGAGTATGCACTCCTTGTGAGAAGGATGAAGAGGGTCATGAAGAGACGTCCCAATAGAAGTTACAACTTCGACAAATACAAGAAGGGGCAATCCTCAAGTGATAAGAAGCGTTATAGCAACATTCGGTGCTATAATTGCGAAGAGAAGGGGCATATTGCTTCTCATTGTCCCGAAAAGAAGGATGACAAGAACAAGTTATTCAAGAAGAAGGAGTACAATGGCAAGAAGAAACTCTTCAAGAAGCTTCACAAGGACGGGAAGCATGAAGCCCACATTGGAGAGTGGGATTCAAATGATGAGTCAAGCGACTCCGATTCCGATGAGGAAGAGTCCCCCAAGAAGAAGGGACTAGTCGGCATCGCCATCAAGGAAGCACCATCGCTATTCTCCACTCCTACTTGCCTCATGGCAAAAGGAGATAAGGTAAAATCCATTATTAATGATGAACCAACATATGATGAATTAATGGATATGCTTAATGATTTAAACGAATATCTTGGAAAAGAAAAATCAAAATATAAGGTCTTAAATAAAGAATACAATACTCTAAAAGATTCCTATATGGAGCTTAAGGAAGCTCACAACTTGCTTATTCAAGAATACTCACATAAGTCTTGTTGTAGTGTAGGAATCACATGTGATATTATTGATAAAATGCCTAATATAGAAATTGCTAAGACTAGTGCATCTACTTCATGTGATGACCTTCTTGCTATCCCATGTTGCTCTAATGTTGATGCTAGTCATAATATTGTTGAGCAAAATGATTCAAAGCTTGTTCATGAGAACAATGAGCTAAAAGAACATGTGACCAAGCTAAGTAAGAGCTTGGAAAGATGTTTCAAGGGAAAGGCCACTCTTGACAAACTTTTGAGTGAGCAAAGGTGCTCATTCAACAAGGAAGGTCTTGGGTATGTGCCTAAGAAAGGTAAGAAACCGGCAAACATGCCCACAAGATTTGTGAGGCAAAATGGTAAGTATTGTTATAAAATACCGGGAAATAGGACATGTACAACAAGATTGTCCTAAGGGTAAGACTCCATCCATTGGAATATATGATTCTTGCTATATGCTTAAAAAATCTAAGGATGGTAAAATAATTGCTCGTTTTGTTGGCACTTCAATTCTAGGTGCTAAAAAGAATGCTATTTGGGTGCCTAAATCCTTGGTTACTAACCTCCAAGGACCCAAACAAATTTGGGTACCTAAAAGGACTTGATTTTGTTTTGTAGGTGAATTATAAAACCGGTGGAAAACAATGGGTGCTTGATAGTGGATGCACACAACATATGACCGGTGATAGAAAAATGTTCACCACATTCGAGAATGGCCAAGGAATGGAAAAGATCACTTTTGGAGACAATAGCAAAGGGAAGGTATTAGGATTGGGTAAAATTGCTATCTCAAATTACCTTTCCATTTCTAATGTTTTTTTACTAGAATCATTAAATTTTAACTTGCTATCCGTTGCTCAAATATGTGATCTTGGACTAATTTGTTCATTCTCTAGTGAAGGTGTAACCATTTCTAATGCAAAAGATAGATCTTTAGCTTTCAAAGGCTTTAGATTTGGAAATCTTTACCTAGTTGATTTTAGCTCAAGTGAATCTTGTTTAAAAACTTGTTTAATGGCTAAAACCTCATTGGGTTGGCTTTGGCATAGAAGGCTAGCTCATGTTGGAATGGTTCAACTCAAAAAGCTTTTCAAACATGATTTAGTTGTTGGCTTGAAAGATATGAAGTTTGAGAAAAATAGACTTTGTAGTGCTTGTCAAGCCGGTAAACAAGTCGCAAATTCTCATCCTTCCAAGAGTATCATGTCAACTTCTAGACCATTGGAACTCTTACATATGGACTTGTTTGGGCCAACAACCTATAAGAGTATTGGAGGTACTAGCTATTGTTTAGTCATTGTGGATGATTACTCTAGGTACACATGGGTATTCTTCCTAGATGACAAAAGTGAAACCTCCGGGATTTTCAAAAGATTTGCAAAAAGGGCCCAAAATGAATTTGATTTCAAAATAAAGAAAATTCGTAGTGATAATGGTTCCGAGTTCAAGAATACTAAAGTTGAAGACTTTTGTGATGAACTTGGAATAAAGCATGAACTTTCCACAACCTACACTCCGGAGCAAAATGGAGTAGTAGAAAGGAAAAATCGTACATTAATTGAAATGGCTAGGACAATGCTTGATGAATATAATACTTCCGATATCTTTTGGGCGGAAGCCATTAATACCGCTTGTCATGCCATAAATCGTCTTTATTTACACCATCTTTTGAAAAAGACTTCCTATGAGCTTCTTGTAGGAAGAAAACCGAACATCTCTTATTTTCGAGTTTTTGGTTGCAAGTGTTATATTTTAAAGAAGGGTGTTCGTCTTTCAAAATTTGATAGTCGTTGTGATATTGGTTTCTTGCTTGGTTACTCTTCAAATAGCAAGGCTTATCGTGTCTTCAACAAAAACTCCGGTTTGGTTGAAGAAAGACACGATGTGCAATTTGATGAGACTAACGGCTCTCAAGAAGAGCATGAGAACTTAGATTATGTAGGTAATGAAGCCTTAAGAAAAGCCATGGAACATATGCAAATAGGCGACGTCAAGCCCGAAGATGATCCAACATCTTCCACTCAAGTTAAACCACCCACCTCTTCTACAAATCAAATACAACTTAGTGAAGAGAACAACCAAGAAGATGATCAACCATCAAATCATCCAGTAGATCAAATATTGGGTGACGTAAGTAAGGGTGTCCAAACTCGCTCTCGTGTTGCTTCTTTTTGTGAACATTACTCGTTTGTCTCTTCTATTGAGCCAAAGAATATAGAAGAAGCACTTGAAGATCCGGATTGGGTGAATGCTATGCATGGAGAACTCAACAACTTCACCCGGAATGAAGTTTGGACATTGGTGGAACGACCCAAAGAATACAATGTCATTGGCACAAAATGGGTCTTTAGGAACAAACAAGATTAAAATGGGTTGGTTGTTCGGAATAAGGCAAGGTTGGTCGCTCAAGGGTATTCACAAGTCGAAGGTTTGGATTTTGGTGAAACTTTTGCTCCCGTAGCTAGGCTTGAATCAATTCGAATATTACTTGTTTTTGCATCATGCTTTGATATTAAATTATTTCAAATGGATGTTAAAAATGCATTCTTAAATGGTAAAATATCCGAACTTGTATTTGTTGAACAACCTCCCGGTTTTGAAGATCCAAAGAATCCAAATCATGTCTATAAACTCTCCAAGGCGCTCTACGGTCTTAAACAAGCTCCTAGAGCATGGTATGAACGCCTTAGAGATTTTCTAGTCTCAAAAGGATTCAAAATTGGGAATATTGATTCAACTTTATTCACTAAAGTCATAGATGATGATTTCTTTGTATGTCAAATCTATGTTGATGATATTATTTTTGGGTCTACTAACCAAGATTTTTGCGAGGAATTTGGTGATATGATGTCTAGGGAATTTGAAATGTCCATGATTGGAGAATTAAGCTATTTCTTTGGACTTCAAATCAAGCAATTCAAGGATGGGACTTTCATAAGTCAAACCAAGTACATGAAGTATTTACTTAAAAGATTTGGCATGGAAGATGCAAAGCCTATCAAGACTCCCATGGCTACAAATGGTCATCTTGATCTAAATGAGGGAGGTAAACCGGTAGATTTAAAGCTTTATAGATCCATGATTGGTAACTTGCTTTATCTTACCGCATCTAGGCCCGATATCATGTTTAGTGTTTGCATGTGTGCACGTTTTCAAGTAACTCCTAAAGAGTGTCATTTAATGGTCGTTAAAATAATACTAAGATATTTAAAGCATTCCTCTAGCATTAGCCTTTGGTATCCTAAAGGTGCTAAATTTGATTTAATTGGATATTTGGATTCCGATTATGCGGGTTGCAAAGTGGATAGGAAAAGTACCTCAGGTAGTTGTCAATTCTTAGGAAGATCTTTAGTATCATGGTCATCCAAGAAACAAAACTCCGTAGCATTATCCACCGTCGAGTAGAATATGTTTCATGAGGAAGTTGTTGTGCTCAATTGCTATGGATGAGGCAAACTTTGATGGATTATGGAATCAAAATTGATAAAATGCATCTTTTGTGTGACAATGATAGTGCCGTGAAAATTGCTAATAACCCTGTTCAACACTCAAGAACCAAGCATATAGATATTCGTCACCATTTCTTGAGAGATCATGTGAGCAAGGGAGATATTGAAATTAGCCACATAAGAACCGAGGACCAATTAGCGGACATTTTCACCAAGCCATTAGACGAAGGTCGCTTTTGCAAATTGAGGAATGAGTTAAATATCATAGATTATTCAAATGTTGTTTGAACTCTTGCCTCATGTTATGGGTTTATTTGATATTATTTGAGTATTTTATGAAAATATTTTTTCAAATCTTTATTAAGAATAGCTATGATCATAGAAATTATGTTCCTAAATAGACAATAGTCTATACTTTGCATAATGATCCTTAATGACATTTAATTGAGTACAAAACTAGGGATCATTTGCAAAATAATCTTATCTCTAGAAAATCCAGAAAGCCCCAGGATAATCGGAACAACTTGACATTATCTGGCGTGAATGCAGCAGATTGGCGATACGGCCGGCGTTATAACAATGATATGACCAGTCTTGAGCGACCAAGCGGCTTTTGGTCGGTACGACCGCAATGGTTTGAGAAGGAAAATTAACTCCCAGCAGTTCCTTTTCTTTTGTCTTAACTCACTCGCGCGGTTCGTCCGCTCCCCTCCCGTCAGTTTCAACCGCTTCGCTTTCTCTCTCTTTCTCTCACCCGAGCGACTCAACTCCACTTAAATCCACTCAAAATCTCCAATGTTTCTTGATTTCTCCGTGTTGCTAGTCTCTCCAGGGTTCTCCTCCTCCAATCCGAAGGTAAAACTCAACTTTGATTCAGGTTTTATCTCTTTGGAACCCTAGAACATCCTTTTTAGGGTTTGTTGAAAATGTGATGAATCTCTGTAGTTCTAATTGGGCAAATTGTGATATTTGGTGTCTTAAGGTGTTTGCACATCAGATCCATGGATTCAATCCATGAAAAATCACCAAAATTGCGAGAAATCAATAGCCCTAGAACTCGGTCAGGAAAATTGGAGCAGCCAGGTTCTTGAGCGCTGATGCGATCGCGGTCGCGGTAAATGCAAAGCCAATGAACGGCGGTACGACCGATTGTCCTGACAGAAAACAGAAATGTCACTTCTTTTTCAACTAAATTTAATTCCAATAATTCTCTTGAGTATCTTGTAACCTTTTATCTATTTCTAAAGATGCATAGGATGAGGATTGCGACAAGGAAACCTCATGGACCTCCTCGAGGACAGTCATCTCCTCAATCCTCTGCCGCTCCTACTCAGTCACCTCTTAAATCGACGACAGTCGGCTCAGTCGACAAACACGTTGATTAAATCGACGGTCACTCATGGTAAAGGAAAAGGGCGGCACAAGATTACGAGGCGAAGCAAGTGAGGACTACGTCTCTGATAATGATGAGACTCAATCTGAGCACGACTCTCAAGAAGAAGGTACATTTGATAATTTGGGTGATCCTCCAGCATCTCCTATAGATTTACGCCTCCTATCAGCTGATGATTATGCAATTAAAAGGCATGTAAATCAGTACCTCTTAAGGTCAGACAGTGTACATCTGGTTTTCTGCTTGTCTTCGAGAACAAGTGTTTGAGCGACTATATGGTCCTAACAAGAAATTTGCTGATCATAAATGGATTAAGTGGTCTCATTTAAATTCTTTGGACAATTATAGTAGCATTTATCGGCTCTTTCTTGGTAGGAGTGCATGACCTCGTTGCCTTGAAAGCAAATTATGATGACAAAGCGATCAGACAGTTTTATGCTACAGTGCATGTCTCTCCAGACCTAAAATCTATTAGATGGATATCAGCCTCTAAGTATGTGGAGAGCACCAAGGAAGAGTTTGAGCAAGTTACGGGAGTTCGATGCGGAACTTGGGATAAAGTCATAAGAGGCACGCTTTATTGTGTCTGCTTGGGTGATTATTATGATTCTTCATCAAAAACAAGTTAGGCACAATTCTTGGATTGAGACCAATTCCTAGCATGATCAACAGGATCATCAATCATACTTTCTACCCCAAAAGTCGTAATTTTGATGCGATTCATGGTCACGCTGGAATATTATTGATAATATTATGAGGGCATCAAGTTTGATGTTGTGGATGTGATACTTGAAGGCATAGTCTCCTCTAAGAATGACAATTAAAAGGATTTATTATGCTCCATATATCATGGCATGGATCACACACAAAATGGAGTATCGTGGTGGTTTGGGCCTTTGTTCACAAGTCTTCTGAGCCACGAGATGGTCTTCCTCCTCGGCGTGACAGTCTTTGCGGATGCTGGTGAGGCTCTGCCATCTTGCTATTCTTTGGTGATGCTCCTCTTGATGGCACTCTTGCACAGATTCTTGAATCGTGACTCATTCTTAGTTCTTTGCAAGAAATAAAAATTTGAACAATTTGAGTTTGAGTGAGACTCGAGGGCGATTACTTGAGATGGAGCGGACTCGAGAATGATTTCTTTGATGAGACTCATATGAGAATATACTTGCGATGGAGAAGCATGGCTGAATTAGAAGGATTTTGAAGACTCCTGGCGCTTCTCTCGGCGTCCTCCTATTTCTAGGACATCTTCATGCCTCCTGTACCTCCTCCTACTCCGGTGTAGCACCTACATCTCGGAGATCTGATTCAGCCTGCTCCTGTTGCTCCTCCAGCTCCAGTCACCGAGGTCATGACTCAAGATCCAGCTTCAGCTTTAGAGATCTCTTCTTCGGATCCCGCTCCTCCTGTTTCAGTTCCTCAGGATTAGATTTCAACTCCTCGGCTCGAGGCTCTCGGGATCCGCTCTGTCCCGCTCCTACTCCGGCCTGAGATTGACTTCACAGGCGTTACTCCTCCTCCTCGAGATCCCATCGTCGAGTTGTTTTGGTATTTGATGCCAAAGGGAGAAATCTGAAGACAAAGAAGAAAGAAGTAAAAGATATAGAAGACATAGCTTTAGGGGGAGCAAGCGCAAGCTTTTGCTACTATACTATGGACTTATATGTGTTAGATATGTTGGACTTATTATGTAATGTTGAACTTATCAGTGCTTGTAATAGTTTAACTTGTTGAACTTGTGGATGATGTCATGTTATTACCTTTTTATGCAATCCCTATTATCGTCACATCTTGCTATTGCATTTCCTCAAGTTTAAATATGCTAAAGAAACTCCGCCCAAATTTCTCAAAATTTCCTCCAAATGTTCTATCTTTATATGCACATGTTTAGGGGAAGCTTTCTTTAAATTAGACTTAACAAGAAAATAATTCTCATGCTTTCATTTGTTCCTATTGCAAGAATTATCTTATTGTTAAGCCATCAAAAGAATATACAATTATAGTATATTCAAATCAATCTTTTCACATATTGTTAGTGTTGTCATCAATTACCAAAAGGGGAGATTGAAAGCATCTAGGCCCCTAAAAATTGTTTTGGTAATTAATGACAATATGTGAATATGGGATTAACATGTTTATTGAGTATTTACAAGGTAAAATCCCATTGGTGAATGTGTTGATGCAAAGTGACATGCAAAATGGACTACACAAGGATCTTTTGGCTCAAAGACAAGGTACAAGTAGTCTAGGATCTCTTTTTCATTTTACCGGTTTAGGAGTTTTGGATGAAAGACCGGATTATAGGATAGACACCGTACTATTAAGAGGGATCATGGCTAGTAGCTTGATAGCATGTTCTTGTGCAATATGGATCAATTTAGGATCATGCATGCATTTGAATTTAAACTTGAAATAAAATTGAAAAGTTCTAAGTGCTACATCCAAAATCGGTAGTCTAGTAGTTATACTTCGATCGTCTTCGCAGTGTGATATATGGGACTTTACTTGGCGGTAATCTTGCATTTTGAAGAACGACCAAATAAATATTCAAAAGAGCGAATGGCTCCTTGAACGGTCGTACCACATCACGATCATTCCGCATTTTAGTTGGCGGTTCAATAAAACCAGAAGCATTGCAAATTGCCTCAGACTCTCTCATGAAAATTGGTTGTACCGCTCATGGGCAACGGTCGTTCCGAATTTTGTGAGGCGGTTCAATAAAAACAGAACAAGTGCAAATCTGCTCTAAAACTCAATCTGGAAATCGGACGTTCCGCTCTTAGGGAGCAGTCGTGCAAACTCTTGGTCATTCCGATGTTTTTTTACGGTACAAAAATTCGATACCAATGCAAATCTTGAAAATTGTGAAACCCTCTGAGCGGTCGTCTGCTTCGTATAAGCAATCTGATCAAGAACCGTCGGACGTCTGCGTAGCGTTTTCTTGATCGTTCATTTGGGAATTCAACGGCTACCTTTTTCCTTTTTTAGTATCTGTTCTAGCCGTTGGTGTGCTCGGTCGAAGTCTTGGTCGTCCGCACTTTGTCTTCTTGATCGTTCGATTTCGCCTGAAAACTTGGATTTCGTCTCCAACGGTCATAATTGATGGTGGGGGCTATAAATACACCTCCACCTGCTCAAGTCAAGGCTGCTAGTGCCCATTTGACATTCATAGAGCCTTGAGAGCCCACGGTTGGTGGTGGAGCACGGTGATCTCTTCAATGAAGATTGTGAAGAGGCCCGGTGCAAGCTTGTGAGTGGTTCGGTGTTCACCATCTCCGGAGCGGAGGAAGAACAACCATAGTGACTTGAGGAAAGGCTTAATTAGTGGAGCGGCTTGAGGCGTCAAGCTCCCTCAGCGTGGACTAGTGAAGACAAGGCAAGTCTTGATACCACAGGAAAAACATCATCGAGTCTTTGTGGTTATCTCTAGTCTTTACTTTCTATATTTATATTTCTAGCTTGTTTATTGTGATTAATTTGCCTAGCTAGAAGTATAACTTGTTTGGACTAAGTTATAAATTGTCTAATTTGTTAAATTGTTAAAAAGTTTAAAAACCTCCTATTCACCCCCCCTCTAGTCGGTTATCCTTGATCCTACAGTTGGGAGTGGTGAGAGAGAGGTTATATACATTTTAGGACGATGAGATCAAATCCGTTAAATCTTGATCCAACGGTCCAAAAGAGAGAAGGTATTTAGGGGATTCTTACCATGTGGTTCCCACATGCGATCCCATCTTATTCCATCCCTCCAACCAAACACAAGCTTATAAAAGGATGGCAATCGGGCACGGCAGGCACCGGTAGTGCTCGCCCATACCCATGCCCGCAACCCCGATCCCCCCCCCCCACACAAGCATGCTTGCGAAGAGCGATGGGCAAAGAACCTCGTCCATACTCGTCGCCCGCGGGCATGCTCGTGTAGCCGTGAACAATGCATCACAGAGATCGTAACAAAACTATGAACAAAACACTTTAACCATAAAATGAATGACATTGCAACATACCTTAAATGGTTTTAGCTGCAAAAGAAGCATATAGAGAGTCTGCTTCAAAGAAAAGCTGTGGCAAAGCAATGGAAAAGTTCTTGCCCTCCAGTACTTCGAAGCCATGCATATAGCCTCGTCATACCCGTAGGGCTAATGCATGACTCGTCTTATTCAAGCTGTATAAGAGACGGACAAATTTCTTCTAGCTAGTGCCAAAACGGAGGAAGAAATTGAGCAAGACACATTATACTTGTACGCAACCTGGAACAAACTCGATGCCTGCTAAATTAAAGAACGTTTTTCTCGCGCGTGTGCCCACCTTGTTTTGACGAGAGAAAAAGGTGACCAAATAACGAGTTCATCCTGGAACGTACATTGTATACCACCACCTATGCGGTGTTGCAAGTGGATCGGGCCGGCCCAGCTATCCCACTGGCTCACCCGGAAACAAATGAAATGGGACGTGGTTTTTAATTGTTCGGCAACCCTCGGCCGAGACCGGTCCAACTCCAACTCCAAACCATGTGCCGTACGTCTCTGTATGACTCTCGATGCCTGGCCGGCCCTAGCTGGTTAACCAACGGCACCTTGCTGCTAAGAGCATCTATAACAGTTCACGTCAGTTGTTATTGAAAAGTTACCATATTAGTATTTAGGTGATACGGGAGAGAAGGTGAGGTTGTTTTAGATTAAGAAACTAGCAAATTGTTATCCAAGACACGAAACAACCAAATACTCTATTGAAGACTTACTTATTCTTAAAAACGCGTTTTGTAGGTCTCACTATCTTAAAGCATAATATCCATCGATTATTTGTGCGGTCCATTGTATTATTGATATGATAAATGAAATTTAAAATATATAAGTAGCAAAGTTGTCTTTATTATTAATCATCAAGAATCGTCTGACCAGACATAGCGATTAAAGTCTTAAATCTAACTCGAAACAATCTCTTGAAAACATTTCTTTTTATTAGATCGAGGAATCCCGCTCCTCCTACTCTCCTCTTAGTAAAGAAACAAACCCAAACCATGGCGCGGCGCGCGGCGACGACCTCTCGGTGCATTGCCCCCGAAAATGCTAGCCAACGTCCGACCAGCGCGCCGCGCAATGCGTTGTGAGCGTTGAATCCGCCGTTGCTCCGCCGCACACCACACGCCTCGCAAGTCACAACGCGACTTCCTTTTCCACTCTTCTTTCCTAGAAGTCGCAGCACGGCTCGCTGTCTGTCGCTGACGCCAAGCCAGCGCAAACAGGGGCGCTGTCCTCTTCAAAGTCCACGGGGGGAATTTCCCATGGCAAAACCTGTGGCCATCTCTGAAATTTCCAGTGAAACCCCTCGCGTCACAACCATCCAACCAACCTATATAACCTGCGGTGCCATTTCTACTCGGTCGCAGCCGAGAAACACAGATTGCCCATTACGCGGGGGATCATGCTTTGATCACAAGGTACGTGCACATCCTCCCTTTCGTAGCCTGCAACAACACCCCGTTACTACTTGTTGGTGGCGAAATCCCGTGTCTGTATTTAGTCGTGGCAGTTTGTTCTGAGGGGCGGTGACGTCGAATCGATTTGAGAATTTGAGACGAAGTTGTCATGTCATTTGTTCCTCCAGTGATCCACAGGTTTCGGTTGATACCTATCCTATTCCTCTGATGTCGATTCCTCATGCGCTTACGAGAAGGGCATTCTGTCTTTGTTCAGATGCCCGCCATGTGCTCGATCATTTGCCCATGAAGTGTTAGGCTCCTTTTCCACCGTCAGTTTCAGTTGTATAGTCATATGTCTATTCAATTTTTAACAGGAAACAAGGGTATGGAGGATATCAAGTTGCTATTTTTAGCTGTTTTGGACCCATGATCTAGCATTTAATGCTAGCACCGTGCCAATTATAATGGTCTTGTGTTGTGTGTGCAACTATGTCAAGGATTCGTGATAGTCGTCATTCCTAGATATAGAGGGGCTAGCACCGGAAAATAGGGTTCAAATTGTACATGAGAAAAGTTGGATTAGTGGGTGCAAGAACAGCACCCCGAAATGCCCGCATAAATAAAGTTTACTGTTTCCCTAATAAAATAAAATCAGCAGTGAACAGTGAATTTTTAGGGTAGTTTTGGAGCACTGTATTCAGAGTTCATTTAAATTCCAAATTCATTCAGTTCCTAATTTGTTACCGCTGGTAATTCACAGAAACCAATATCATCAGCTTGGAGGAATTCAGTCTGGGACCCATTTCATAAACCTAGACAACGTTTTTGTTATAGCAATCTTTAACTTCATATGTTGGTTTATCTACTGAAGAAAAGCACTTTTATTCTGATTTTTTTTTATAGTTCCCAGATTATAATTAGCAAATAGGATGTGAGAATTCACCACATGATGGAGAAAATTTGAAAAGCATATAACTATATAAGTCCATTTCTTTTCATCTTTTTCTACAGTGCACGTATGATCATATTTTTTGCACAAATTGTTGCATGTGCACATGTTCCGCATCTATGATTTTCTTGAGAATTTTTTGAAGCGCACAAGTGTAACCATAGTGCATATGAACTTGAGTTCATAAAATTCGCATTAGTGCTTTACATCTCTGTTTATCTCATCTTTACATGGTAGAAAGTAGAAACACAAGTGCCAATCTATATTGCAAGATTTCAATTGATTGATCATTCTGACGAGGATTAAAACCTCTATGTATTAATTTAATATATAAAAGACCATACGTCTTTATGGTCGTAACCCCTAAGACTAACGACCTCACTGGTCGTGAGGATTCCAGAGGTTACACAATGGGTACCCTGGTCGGACAAGGCTTTGTGCCTATGCTCCGACCAGGTAGCTGCTCGGAAAAGCTATGAACTGACATTTCTTACCGTATGATGAATGGAGCACGTGTTATATGTTCCAAACCGTGCGATGATATAATCCTGAGACACTGACAAATAACTACCCTACGGTTAAGCATCTCACGAGACAACCGCAAGGAAGTTGGCTGCTTATTAAGCGCCTTACCGTTCGACCGGTCGTAACGTTTCACGAGGCGCCTTCTCCGAGTAATGCGCCACCTCTTCGAGGAGTTATTTAAGGGTGGAGCGCGAAGCAGAGAGACAAGAGGCGAAAAATAAGAGAACGAGGAGAAGACAAACACGAAGTCTAGCGGTGGAATTAGAAGCAAGATAGTCGATCTTAGACTTAGAGTTTAAGCCTGATTACTTAGTTAAACATTCCTCACATTCAGTGTATTTAGGGTAGTTCCTAGTCAGGTCTTGTAAATCCAGTTCATATCAATAAAGAGCGGCCCCCATTCCATCCCAAGATATTTCACGTTATTTTCCTCTTTCATTTTCATAAGATCAGCGATTCGATCATCGACGGTTGGCGCCGTCCATGGGGAAGAAGACGTAAGTTTCTTGAAGGAACTCTTCGCTCATAAAAACCCTCGCCCAAATTCCTGCAATCGCTCATGCGACTATGCCCGGAGTTTGGAATGAGGAGAATTGGTTCGACTTGGCGAACTAGGCCGACCTCGACTTGGAAGGATGCATCCGTGCCATGGAAGAAAATGGCATGTCATCCTCCTCCTCCTCCTCGCCGACTTCGCGCGTCGCCAGCGTTAGCGAGGTCGGCCGGGATGGACGAGATCGCCACCACTACCGGTGGTGCAATCGAGAAACACGCCATTCCGATCATTTCGGAATGTCGAGGACCTCTTCAAGCCGGTCGGTCAGGCCGAAGCAAAGCAGTGAAGAAATTTGGCGCCACCACTCGAAAATCTCTATACCATCGATGAAATCATGGTGAAAGATACTCTCCTACGACCGGCAATTCCAGAGTCACCGACACAGTAGCGGTGTCGATGAAACCTCCATTGATGCGTAGGCCATGTGGGGATGATCACGCTCAACATACTGATCGGCGATTCGTCGGATCGGTGAAGACTTGAGGAGGTGCTCATTTCCATTGCTCTCCGTCGTGGAAACTTGGCGAGCAGCGAGAAGCTCTCCATTAGTTACGATGGAAGCTCATCGGAAGATCAATCTTTGGAGCGCGAAGTCAATGCGATCGGAGATGAAAATCAAGATGCCTGCGGTCCTACATTCTCTACCCGCCATCACGTGTTGTTAGAGATGTTAAGACCATCGAGCACCAACCGGAGAATAACGGAGCCGTCGGCGTCAATCGGTTAACTCGCTGGCATTGCCCCACCTAGAGTAATTGATAGGGATGAGAACAAATCCGAAGGTCGGGGAAGGTTGGACTTGCGTACACCTCGACCGGTATGAACCACAGAGACCTTCGATAGCTATCTAAAACTTACGACATGTTCAAAATATGTTAAATAATTACGATCCTACTTTAGCGAAACTCCGGGTTTTATGCGGCTTGTAGGTCAAGTATCCGAAATTCTCCAGCAGACCATGCGATTGCGAGCGTCAAGGGAACAAAGGGTTCGAGGAATCAAACTATGACTTCATCCCAGCGTTCCTCCCTCGGCGAGGGACAACATGGTCATGCTAGGGAACAATCGATACCAAGACCCTCAGCGATTCCGACAAAGGAGTCACGAGGGAGAAGGCTATTCGGTAGCCACTCCCCGTCACGTCAGAAGAACCACCACTTGGACTCAACGATCTCGACATCATCCGAATCAAGTGGCGGTCGGAACATCACATCAATGTCCACGATCGGATCGACACACCGGAGTTCAGCGTTCCAATCTTAGGAACCGGTCTCCGGCCGATTACAATCCGGCACCTTCGAGAAGCGCCATGAATCAATCACAAGTTGTCGAGTCTTCTCTGCGGGGCTCCAAAGGCGTGCGTTAGCCCTAACGGTTCGGCAAGCCAACAGACAAGTTCAATGGGACTCAAAACCCATTGGAATTTCTCCAAATATATACCACCGCCATCGAGGCTGCTGGTGGCGATGAGAATGTGATGGCCAACTATCTACCAGCGTGCTCGAAGGGTACGCGTGTCGTGGTTATTGAACCTACCGGTCGAATCAATCTATACTTAGGAGCAACTCTGTGATCTTCTAATTGCAAACTTCGAGTGCGTATGACCACCACAGGAAGGAGGATAATCTCCACCGAATCGGCGGGGTTCGATGAGACTTTCGTCAATACATCAAGAGGTTTAGCAGTTCGCAATTCTATACCGAAGTCGCGAGTCATCATTATTCGGGCTTTTAAAGCAGTCGAGAAATCGGCGGTTTCACGGAGGATATAGCAATAAACCCTCCAAGAACAACAGATTGAGCTTTTGACATAGCCGACAAGTATGCCCTGACTAAGCGAAACAATCGAGTGGTCTTGAAACCATTGATCGGAAGACAAGATTCTGACCCGACTGGACAAACCAATGAAAAAGAATAAAAATCTCTCAAGAAGAAAAAAGAATCATGAGACAGGCGACAAGAAGATCTAGCAAGTTCATGAAGGGTAAGAAGGACTACACCTGTCGAGGCAAGACAAAAGCTCCGGCCAGGGGTTCGAGAAAAACAAGAAGTGGTCTCCTTCACCGTGACGAGGGCATGATCTGCGCTGTCGAGTCTGGCAAAAAAGCGGAGGATTATTATGCGGGTAAGGACCATTTCCGCAATCTGAGGAACGGGAAACGAGCTCCAAAAAGGACAAGGATGGCGGCGAAGAGATGGAGTACCGGGATCCCCGACACACGGTCAACATGATTTTGGAGGATCTTCTTCATCTGAGTCAAATGTCATCTGAAGGTCATGGGCGGGAGGTCAACCTCGTCGAATCTCTGACCATTATCAAGCAATTGAAGTGGTCAGACACGGCAATTTCCTTCAGCAAAGACGATTGCCCCATCCCTTCGACTCGATCAGGTAGGTTCTCTATTGTTGTTGAACCAACTATTAATAATTGTAGGGTAAATCGAGTCTTAGTAGATGGAGGTAGTTCTTTAAATATATTATTGCGGGAGCTTTAGAAGAGATCTGAGTCCCGTGTCAAAGGTGAAAGCCGGTGAAATATGCTTTTCATGGCATAGTTCTGGCTCGCGCTAAACCGAATAGGACAAGTTTCCCTCTTGGTTACGTTAGGAAGCCACGATAACTTCGAGCAGAAAAAATTCCGTTTGATGTGGTAAACTTTGAATCGCGTACAAGCGGAATCCTTGATCGACGGCATTAGCAAAGTTCTTGATAGCCACGTATTACGGTTATCGAGTTTGA
Organism: Phyllostachys edulis; assembly: GCA_036346405.1. Classification (NCBI taxonomy): domain Eukaryota; kingdom Viridiplantae; phylum Streptophyta; class Magnoliopsida; order Poales; family Poaceae; genus Phyllostachys; species Phyllostachys edulis. The sequence goes on along the minus strand of CM070545.1, from coordinate 21,461,312 downwards.
AAATGCGGGGCCAAAAGGTCATCACTATTCGGGGAGATCGGAAAATAGCTTACGTATGTGATCGAAAATCCTTTGAAGCGTCGATGAACTTCCGGCCAGAAGAGGCTAATCCATCTACCATGCGGGCCAAACACTCGAGGCCGAAGATGACACCCAAGCCCTCAGGCGGACAAAGTACTCCTCGACAAAGCGCTTCCGGACGACATCAAATCGCCACAGGTGAAATCTTGACTCATTTACGCAAGATGCAGTGAGGCAAGACTTGACCCCAAATAGGAAGAGTCGCTCGTCTCTTTCCTCCGGCGAATCGGGGCGTGTTTGCACAGCAAGCGTCCGATATGCTTGAGTCCCCGAGGTGATCGAGCCGAGCTAGCTCTCGGCTGATAAAAAACCGATCAAGCGAAGTTGCGGCGTTTTGCACGATCGGAAGGAAGCAATCGATCGGAGATTGACAAACTCCTCAAAATTTGGGTTTATTAAGTGAAGTCGACCACCCTCGGTGGCTTGCCAATCTGTAATGGTTAGAAAAAATAATGGGAAATGGCGAATGTGTATCGACTTTCTGGACCTTAATAAAGCTTGTCAGAAGAATGATTTTTCCTTCACGCATTGACCAACTTGTAGACTCTACCTCTGGGTGTGAGTTACTAAGTTTTCTAGATCGTATTAGTGGTACCACAGTTAATATGTGTAAAGAAGATGAGGAGAAAATTTCCTTCATCACCCCATATGGCACTTACTGTTATGTTAAGATGCCATTTTGGTCTCAAAAACGCTGGTGCAACTTTTTAAAGGTTGATGCAAAAAACCTTTAATCCACAAATAGGTCGGAATCTAGAAGCTTACGTTGACGATCTGGTCGTAAAGACCACCAACGCTAGCAATCACATCCCTGACTTACAAGCTTTCAACAACTTGATAAGGCATAACCTCAAGTTGAATCCGGAAAAGTGTGTGTTCGGAGTTTCTGCTGAAAAATTGCTCGGTTTCCTAGTCTCAGCTAGAGGTATTGAAGCAAACCCAGTTAAAATAGCGGTCATCGACCAGATGCGCCCTCCGACCACAAAGAAGGAAGTCCAAAAACTAACCGGCTGTATGGCAGCATTAAGTCGTTTCATGGCAAGGTTAGGGGAAAAAGGATTACCTTTCTTTATGTTAAGAGTAGTGTATCTTGTCTTTGCTTTTCTCTCTCCTTGTACTTCTTATATCCTTTTGTCTTGTGTGAAAGTATACAATACAATTTAGGTCTTCATCACATTAACATGGTATCAGGCAGTCGCTTCTCGCCTCGGCCGTGTCGCCTCGCGCCCTCTCTGCGCCAGCCGCTCGACCGGCGCCGCTGTGTCCCAGCCCTAAGCGAGCCGTCCCTCGAGTCTTGCGCCATCTCGAGCTTCCCAAAGCTTTGGTGGCCTCGCCTCCCATCGCCGCCTCTCCCCAAGCGCCGCTCGTCTTCGTCTTCCCCTGCGGCCACCCTCCCGGGCCGCCCGCTTCTCGTCTTCGTCGTCGCCACTAACTGCGGGATTCAAGGGAATCGATTCAAGGTCTGCTTGTGGCTGCCTTGGCAAGATCGTCGTCCGGAGTGGAGGACCCGGCGAGTTCTTGCGACTCGCCCAGCTCTGCTGCTTAAAGCTTGGCGTTGCGCTCGCGCTCTGGTCTACTCCTTGGTGTAACAAGGGCTTTTCGCCATCATCATCTCTTTGTGCCTTCCTCTGTTGTTCTCTCTTGCTATTTCTTTTGTTCTGCTCATTTACGGGGTGAAGGCTGTTTCCAGCATTGTCTATCTCATTAATCTCGGCCTTCTCTCGTCTTGAGGGCAAGTGCTCTGGTGAGATTTTGTTTAATTCTCCTCCCAAGTATGACCATCTTCGTGTTTTTGGTTGTACTGCTATGTTCTCTTAGCACCTCGTGGCGTACCAAATTATTTGCTCGATGCATTGAATGTGTTTTTCTTGGAGTGCGATCTTGAGCACAAGGGTTATCGTTACTATGACCCTTACGCTTCGTCGCATTGGTTTTCTCGAGATGTCACCTTTCTTTGAGATCGACCTTTTTCTATTCTTCTTCTACTCAATCATCATCCTCAACTTCCTTAGAGTCTACCTCATTTCTTTCTCTTCCACCTATCTTCTCTCCGGATGAGTCGGTTTCGACTGCCATCATCATCTCTGTCACGAGCCACCTTCACAAGTTCCTTCCTCTCCTCGCGGCTCTACCTTGAGATACACTACCTTGAGATACACTTCCTTTCCATTTTAGTAAATGCGTCCTAGAGTCTCATCGATTACGAGCTTCCTATTCCTTCAACTTCGCTCCTCGGCAAGTACTAATGATCCTGCAGCGACTCCTCTCGAGACATCGAGGTATGCTCTTCGTGACCGTTCTTCCATTAAGATTCGAGATAGATATGGTTTACGTGCGAGGAGCGACTCATGAGCCTAGTACTTATCGGGAGGCGGTTCTACTACGAATGGCGGCTAGCTATATGCGATGAGCTTGCGACTCTAGAGAGTCTTGGTACATGGGATTTGGTGCCACTACCCCTCGATCGATCCTATCACATGCAAATGGGTGTACAAAGGTAAAAACAGGTCGGATGGTTACGTGGAGCGCTATAAGGCTCGACTTGTTGCTAGAGGTTTTCAGCGAGCTCATGGTCGAGATTATGATGAGACTTTTGCTCGATTGCTCACATGATGACGATTCGCGCTGACTCTGTAGGCTGCTTTGTTTGGTCGAGGAAAATTTCTCAAATGGATGTTAGAATGCCTTCCTTCATGGTGATCTACATGAGAAGTCTACATGGAACCACCTCCGGGTGTTGAGGTTCCATCTGGGCATGTATGTCACCTTAGCAAAGGCTCTCTATGGGCTCAAGCAAGCCCCTCGTGCCTGGTTTGGCCGGTTTAGCTACGTGGTTCGATTCTTTGGTTTCTCTCCTAGTGAACATGACCACGATGGATAAGTCTCACATTGTGTTGGCTTTTGCTGCCCTTCAAGGACAGCATCTCTTTAGGACAGCTTTTGACTAGCATCTAGGACAGCATCTTAGACTAGCATCTAGGACAGCATCTTTAGAACAGCTTTTGACTAGCATCTAGGACAGCATCTAGGACAGCATCTTTAGGACAGCTTTTGACTAGCATCTTAGACTAGCATCTTAGCATATGCTTGGCTGGTTAACAGCCTATAAATTTGTATCCCCAACCCCTCAGGATGGGATGGCGTTGTGTGAGAAATAAACAAAGAAAATTGCCCTATCTCCAAGTGTCATCCTCTCAATGAGAGTAAGGATCTTGCTATCACCAAGAGCAAGAATCGAGCGACTAACAAGTGGTATCGAGCCGTACTATCACGCTTTGAGCATCTCTGCTCAATCCCTTCTCGACCTCGCTTCGGCCAAGACCCAACCCGATAAAGCGACTCTCTCTCCCGCGGCCAGTTCCCGATGTACGCCATGTCGCGGGGCGATCTCGGCCTTCGATGCGCCTCGAGCCTGAAGAAGCAAATTCGGTCGTGGGCGAGAACGCAGCAGCGGCGGGCGACACAGCTGCTGGCGGCAGAAAAAAGCGTCAAAAATTTGGCAGCAGCGAATGGCAGCGGCAAGCGGAGGTGGAAGCAGCGGGCGGCATCTGCAGCAGCGTCTTGGCGGCAGCGGAGGTCGAGGTTTCTGGCGGCAAGAATAAAGCAGCTCCATCTTTTGCGATGATAGCCGCCGCGGACCTTGAGCGGCTGGAGAAGGAAGCGGCATGCGGCGCGATGAGGCAACGCGCCGCGCCGGCGGCGGCGGCGGCGAACGGTAGCGGACCTACGCCGTGGCGCTCTGGGAGGCGTGCGGCGGCGTCTGGTCGGCGGAGAGCGCGGCCTTCAAAGCGACGCGGCTCTCTCTCCGGTTGATCACCGTGGTCACCACGAGTACCAGTGTCGTCGAGGGCGTCGGCCCGTGGCGGAGTGGCCTACCCTCACCAAGACCAACTTCGTCGAGTGGGGCTGCGGTGATGAGGTAAAGCTCGGTCGCGGCATATGTGGGATCTTGATCCGTGCGGAGGCGTCGACTCGACCGGGATCGGCGGTATTTGGATGCTCTCAGCTGCGATCCACTTTGAGATCACGATTCTCGCTTACCAAGCGCGATTGCCAAAAAAGCAGGGCGCCATCGCTGCAGACGCGCATCGGCGGCCGCGCGCATAAGTCTACATTGCGAGCACTAGCAAGGAGTGGGAGAACACGGCCTTCAAGCGGTGAGGGCGTTGATGACTTTGCTCTCGTCTCAACACTCTATTGCGAAGTTAGTGCGATTCGGCGGCGACACCCACGGCGAGAGAGAGCTGAGAGAAGCTCTTCCATTGCGTCCCGAGAAGTACAAGCGGATGGCTCGCTCGTCGAGTCTCTGCTGGACCTCTCCACGATGACGATCGAGGCGTTAGGTCGCCTCAAGGTCGTTGGCGGCGATGAGCCACGGCGTCTCTCGGGACCCGTCACCATTGGCGGGAAGCTCCTCCTCGCTCGGGAAGCGATGGGGCTGCCGGCCAAGGTGACGAGGAAGAAGAGCCTTCTTCTGACGACAGACGACATAAGCGTGGCAAAGCGCGGCAAGCGCGTAAAACGCCGAACGGTAGCGAGGGCGTCTTAGGGTGATAATGATGGGCGCCAGGCGGGCTGGCGGCAAGGAAAAGCGGCCGAGGCGACTCTTGCCACAAGCTGCGGCAAGCTTTGGTCATTGGGCCAAGTTGTCGGCGACCGCAGCAGCGGCGAGCCCGCGTCAGCGGCGGAGGAGGAGGAGCGGCGGCTCTGTTCATTGCTCATCGCGAGCATCGAACTACCTCGGCGGCTGCCGACGCGGCGGCTCTCCTCCACATTGGCGAGCCAAAAGCACACGCCCTCGGCGGCGGTTAAAACAGCGACAAGACCGACGGGTGGTGCCTCGACACCAGCGCCACCCACCACATGACCGGGCGGCGGGAGTTCTTCTCGAGCTCGACTCGAGCGTTCGAGGCAAATCAAGTTGGCGACGCCTCGCCGTAGAGATCAAGGGCGTCGGCTCTGTCATCTTTATCGCGAAACGGTGAGCACCGGTGCTCACCGGTGTCTACTACATCCCGCGTTGAGAACTCCATCATCGGCTTAGGGCGGTGGATGAGAACGGATCGTAGCGTGGAGATTGAGCACGCGAAGTCTTCGCGCATCAGGATCATCGTCATGGCTCCTCGTCAAGGTAAGCGAAGCAACCGCCTCGTCCTTCACGCAGCGCGGTGGCGCAACCTCTTTGTCTTCTGACCGCGCGACAACGGCGTTTGGAGGTGGCACGGCGCTTTGGGCACCTCAACTTTGAGGCCACGAGGCGGCTCGGCGGCAAGGAGATGGTCGCGGGGCATGCCGCCGCGTCGACCACGTGGAAGCGATTCTGCGACACTGCGTCTCGCCAAGCTGCGGCGGCTTCCCTCGCCCGGCGAGCTTCGCGCCAAGGAAAAGCTGGAGCTCGTACCACGGTGACCTCTGTGGCCCGTGACACCGGCTACACAGGCCGGCGCTACTTCCTCCTCCTCGTCGGCAGCGTGTCCACTTACATGTGGGCATCTGCTTTCGGCGTCAAAGCGGCATGGCGGGCGCCATCAAGTGCCTTCAAGGCTGCTGCGGGCGGAGTCGCGACCATAAGCTTAGGGTCGCTTACGGACAACGGCGGTGAGTTCCGGCGGCGAGTTCGCGGCGTCTTCGCCAACGTGAGGATCCATAGTCACTTCTCGCGCCCGTACACCCGCGTGAAGCAGCGTCGTCGGCCATAACCCGACGGTGGTGGCCACGCCGCGCCCTCCTCAGCGAGAGGATCTGCGGCATTCTCTTGAGGTGGCGATGATATGGCTGCTGTTCACTTAACCGCTCCTCGCTGAGGCCCTCGGCGGCAAGACACCATACGAGGCACGGCGGGCGCAAGCGGTGAAACCACCTCCGTGTCTTGGTGCTGGCGCCGTCAAGTAGCTCAACCCGTCGGCAAGCTCGGCGGCCGAACCGCCGAGTCTTCATCGGCTCGGCGGGCGCCAAGGCCTACCGCGTCCTCGATCCTCGACACGGCGGCGTCGCATCACAGCGTGGCGTCGTGTTCGGCGAAAAGCGGTGGGCGTGGGACAAGATGGTGGATGGCGGCTCGACTCGGCGACCAGCGATTTCGTTGTCGACTCGTCCGCCGAGGAGGGGGAGCCAGCGGCTCGTCTTCGCGAGCTCGTCTACCCGCGCCCGTTCTCCGCGCCTCCGTGAGTCGCCGCACCGCCACCGCGGCTCGGCAAGCCCACGAGCTCCGGCGAGTTCACCGCCGGCACCGCCGTACGCCTCGTTCTCCCGCGCGGCGCCTACTCCTTGAGCTCGGCTTGCCGGCGGCCCACGACAAGCAAAGACACGGTGGAGTTCGCCGCTCCGTGTCAGCAGCGAGATCGCCATCGCGCCTACTACGGCGGCGAGCCTCTGCGCTCTGCGTCACCGTGGGCGACCTCCTCGGTGGCGGCCGGTCCACTGGCTGGCCTTGCGCGACCGAGCAAAGTTGCACCTCGCAGAGGGGCGGCAGCGAGCCTCGTTCGCCAGCAAAGCGAAGAAGCAGCGGCATGGCGTGCGCGATGCATGCGAAGAGATGGGCTGTCGAGCGAAACAAGAGCGTGGGGCTGGCCGACCTTCGGTAAACCGCCCGCCATCTCTCTCAAGTGGGTCTTCAAGCTCAAGAAAGCGAGGTGGAGAGGTGATCAAGCACAAAGCGCGTCTCGTGGCACGAGCCGTCGGCGAGGAGAGTCGACCGGCGATGCCTTGGCGCTGTTGTTGCGGATGGAGTCGTCGTCTCCTCTCGCCTCACGGCCGGGAGGCAGTGCGTCCATCATATGGGCGTCAAGTCTGCTTTCCTCAGCGGCGACTTGAAGGAGGAGGTCTCGTCACTTGACCGCGGGATTCATCATCCCGGCAAAAGCAAGGTCCTCACTGCGCCAAAGGCCCTCTACGACTTGCGGCGAATCGCAGCAACAGAGCATGGTGGACTCACCCTCAAGCAAATGGGATTCGGCAGAAGCGCTCACGAGCCAGCGGTCTCTGCGGCGGGCAAGGAGGCAATGCCTGGCGATAGGCGTCTCGTCGGCGACCTTGTGATTCTGGTACCAAGGAGAAGGAGATCGGCGTTCAAAGGCGGAGATGAAGGCCACCTTCGGATGGCGACCTCGGGCCCTCTCTTTCTACCTCGGGATCGAGGTCCACGAGACGACTCGGCATCTCTCTTTCGCCAGGCCTCATGGCGCGCATCGTGGAGGTGGCGGCCTCCGCGGCTGCAACCCGGCCCACGCTCCTATGGAGGAGAGGTGAAGCTAAGTCGTGAGAATGCTGCGGAGGAGGTGGGCCTTGACGCGATCTGCGGCGCATTAATAGGCGACCTTCGCTACCTTGTCCACCTGCGGCCGGACTTAGCGTTCGCCGTCGGCTCGTCGGCCGGTTCATCGGTGGCAAACGGCGGAGCACCGGCCGCCGTGAAAAGGATCCTCCGCTTCGTCGCGGGCACCTCAGGCTCTGCTTGCACTACCCAAGGTGCCCGTGGTGCGCGCTTCATCGTCTGGCGGCAATGACCACGCCGGCGACATCGACACGAGCAAACACCGGCGGGATCTTTGTACTTCCTCGGCAAGTGTCCGTCGGTGGCGATCGGTCAGCGGCGGTGAGTGGCTTTGTCTAGGCTATGACGAGTCCATATGGCCTTGGCGAAGAACCACATCTTCCATAGTAGCGCAAGCTTTGTCCGGGTGAGGTATCACTTCATCGGTTGCTGGATGAAGGGGCGTCAAGACCAACTACATCAACACCCAAGACCATTTCGCCGACCTCGACCAAGTCTCTTGGGCGGATCAAATTCGAGAGCTTCGGCGCCCGGGATCGGGATAGCTCGATTCTCGCAAGGAGACACACAAGACTTAGGGGAGAGTGATGGATAAGTCTCTGTTGTGTTGGCTTTTCTTTGCCCTTCAAGGACTGACATCTCTTTAGAACGACTTTTGACTAGCATCTGGGGCGGACATCTTAGACTAGCATCTAGGGAATGACATCTTTAGAACGACTTTTGACTAGCATCTAGGATAGCATCTAGGACGACATCTTTAGGACGACTTTTGACTAGCATCTGGGACTGACATCTTAGACTAGCATCTTAGCATATGCTTGGTGGTTAACGACCTATAAATTTGTATCCCCAACCCCTCGGGATGGGATGGCGTTGTGTGAGAAATAAACAAAGAAAATTGCCCCATCTCCAAGTGTCATCCTCTCAATGAGAGTAAGGATCTTGCTATCACCAAGAGCAAGAATCGAGCGACTAACAGACCCTGCACTCTTCATTCGCACCTCTAAGCGTGGGCGTACATTGCTTCTGCTCTATGTGGATGACATGTTGATTACTGGAGATGATTCAGAATACATTACCTTTGTTAAGCAAAAATTGAGTGAGCAGTTCAAGATGTCAGATCTGGGGTCCCTCAGTTACTTTCTGGGAATTGAGGTTGATCATACTGGTGATGGCTACTATATCTCTCAGCATCGGTACACTCAGGATTTGATCTCTCGCTCAGGTCTTACTGATACATGCACTGCTGCTACACCTATGGAACTCCATTTGCAGCTGCGTCCTACTGATGGGACCCCCCTTGAGGATCCCACTCGCTACAGGCATCTTGTAGGCAGCCTTGTGTATCTCACTGTGACTAGGCCTGATATTGCTCATGCAGTACATGTTCTCAGTCAGTTTGTCAGTGCTCCTACCTCAGTCCATTATAGTCACTTACGCCCGTGTGCCGGTGCTTGAGAGGACAACATCTCGTCGTTTGTTCTATGCTCCTCTAATCGGCTTGACTTCATGCTTACTCGACTCCACTGGGCGATGATCACTGTTGGTATCGCTCGATCCTTTGGATATTGTCTTTTCTTGGCACTTCTCTCATTGCTTGCAAGTCAAAAGCAGACTACTGATGTCCGTTCAGTGGCGAAAGGTGAGCTTGAGCTCTTGCCACTACCACCTCGAGAGATTGTGTGGCCGGTGGCTTTTGGTGATCTTGGTGTTAGTGTGATGCACCCACATTCATTCTTTGTGTGATATCATTTGCTATTCAAATTGCAAATGATCTGTCAAGCATGAGCTAACCAAACATATTGGTGTGGATGCTTCATTCACGCGTTTTCATTGCCAACAATCAACTATTTGTCTCCAATATGTTCGCTTGACTTCAAGTGGCGAACTTCTTCACGAAGGCTCAAACTAAAGAACAACATAGACTCCATATCTTCAAACTCAATGTGTTAGATCCACCTTGAGTTTGAGGGAGAATGTTAAGAGTAGTGTATCTTGTCTTTGCTTTTCTCTCTCTCCTTGTACTTCTTATATCCCTTTTGTCTTGTGTGAAAGTATACAATACAATTTCAGTCTTCATCACATTAACACTTTAAACTTCTTCAGAAACATGGGAGTTTCGAGTGGACTAAAGAGGCAAGCGATGCCTTTGAAGAACTTAAAAGTACCTTCTGAGTACCGGTCTTAGTCTCTCTGAGATCGGGAGAAACATTGCTAATTTACATGGCGACAACACCACAAGCGATGGCGGTGTCTTGGTCGTGAAAGGATAACATCCAACGACCAATTTATTACGTGGCGAAGTCTTATATGGACCAAGGAAAGATACCCACAGTACAAAAGTTGCTTTATGGTCTCCTTATGTCTTCAAGGAAGCTAAGGCATTACTTTCGAGCCCACAAAGTGGTCGTGCAAGCCGGATATCCCTTGGTCAAGTCCTTGAAACAGGAATCATCGGGGCGAATAGCAAAATGGGCGGTTGAGCTAGGGCGTTTGACCTCCATTTTATTTCACGAACAACAATAAAGTCCTGACAATAGCGAATTCATTGCGAATGGACAAACCTGAACCCACCCAAGGGCCGAGTACGAACACCACGAGGAGTGGACAATGTAATTTGCGGTTCCTTGATGTTAAAAGGATCGGGGTGGAGTGGTCTTGATATCCCTACTGGCGAACACATCAATCGCTATCGATTAAATTTTTACGCCACAAATAATGTAGCGAAATCTGAAGGTTCTTGGCGGGACTCGGCGATTCGTTAAGCTCGGGATTCATGATTACTAGTGAAAGCGATTCTCAACTAGTGGCGAATCAAGTAAGGAAAGAGTATCAATGCTCGAGTACCAAGATGTCATCTTATCTGGCGAATGCAGAAGCTTCGAAAAGAACGGTTTCGGATCAACATATTCCTAGAAAGGAAAACTTTCGGCGAGCGGTTAGCACGGATGACCTCCACAAAGTCGACCATCCCGCCCAGAGTTTTTCTCGAGCAACTCGATTCACCCTCGGTAGTCGAGCCTTCCGAGAACATACATGATTCTTCTGGTCGTACAAACTAATCAAAAGAACATGGATGCTCTATAGGTAGTTGACGGTTGGTATTTATCACGATCAAGGTAGAGGCGGATGACATCGATCTACAATTATCTTGACATGACATAATTAGGAAGATGATGTAGAGGCCGATCGTATAGCGAAAAAGCCAAATCATACACTCTAATCGAGCGTACCTTGTATAAGCGAGGATCTCATGGAGTGTTGATGAGATGCATATCTCAAGCGGATGACATTAAGTTGCTAACAGAAATCCATGAAGGAATCATGGAGCACATCATTCCTCTGAGAACTACAGTCGGTAAAGCCTTGAGCAAGGATATTACTAATAGCGCCCTTCATGATGCAAAAGAGCTTGTGATGAAGTGCGTACAATATCAGTTTCATAGCCGACAAGTACATCAGCCAGCACAAGCCTTACAAACAATTCCTCTTTCTTGACCTTTTGCAACTTTGTGAATTTGGACATTACGGGACCTTTCCCAAGAACACGGGGTTTCAATTCCTTTTCATCATGATTGACACGTTTACAAAATGGATCGAGGTCGAGCGGTTGTTAAAACAACAAGCGAGGCCGCTAAGAGATTCCTCATGAAAAATGTGATCACACGATTTGGTGTACCCGATCGTATAATCACGGATAATGGTGCCCGATTCTCTAGCGATCAATTCCAAAATTTGCGATGAACTTGGTGTCAAAGTTCATTTTGCTACATTGCTCATCGCGAGCAGCGGAGGCGATTAATGAGTTAATGGTATCACTATGCAAGGGATCAAGCGCCGAGTATTGACCGATTAATCAAGCGGTCGGGAGCTTGGGTTCAAGAACTCCCATCGTATTATGGGGCGTCGAACCCACGACCGGTCGTGCGGCCGGTGAAACACCATTCTTTTTGTTTATGGTCTTTGAAACCATGCTCCTCGAGAACTCAAAATTGGCTCTGCTTTCGGCCGATTGTTTTAAGCGATCGAGAATGAGCGAACTTCGGCAGCGTCAATTTCCTTGAAGAACAGCGAAACCAAGCCCTTGTACGATCAGCAGTCTATCAACAAGCCATGCAAAGGTACCATAGTCGTAAGGTGCAACCTCGCAGCCTTGTTGTAGGTGATCTGGTTCTCAGAAAAATTCAGAACTAAGCAAATCGCAATAAACTTTCTCCTAAGTGGGAAGGTCCTTACACTGTGGTCGAAGTTACCCGACCAGGTTCCGTACGACTAGCTATGTCTGATGGGTAAATTTTGTCAAATTCTTGGAACATTGATCAATTACGTAAGTTCTATGTTTAATTATTTTACATTCTTTCAATTCTTTCAATTTCAATAAATTCATTTATTTATTAAGAAGAGTAACCTTGCTTATGTATATATACCTATACTTTGGTCGTTCATTATTGTTAATTTAAACTGGTCGGAGAAGAGAATATTCTCTCCGATATCCTTTTTCAAGGATCTCTGTTACTCTATGGCAACGACTTCTATGTCATACGCTGTATTGGTCCTAGTCGTGAGCATTCTCTAAATGATTGCCACGCGCGACAACATTCTTTTCTTAAAGAAATATATGAATAATCAGAGCATCATACAAAATAACTTTATATACTGAATGATATGCTCAAGATTATGAAGATTATATTTCATTATTTCAAGATTCTGCTATGCTCTTGTCTGGCTACTGGTCGGGACACGGAAAGCCTCCTAGTCGAAGTCTCTCCTTTTTCGCATGTGGTTCTGCCCACTGGAAGGAGCTTCCTAGCGACGGTTCTTTTCTTACGATCCTCGCTACCAGTCGGATAAAGAGCTTGAACACGTTTCACGAAATATGTTATATGACTTCAAGTCTAAGCATTCCCTCCGACCAGACTTTGGGATAATAGATATAAGCAAAGTTCACTTATAATTTGTTGCATACATTTTTGCATTTCTTCTTATGTCGAATACAACAAGGTTTTTTTTTCCGACCATATACAATTTTTGATTGGTATTTCGATTATGACAAGCAAGGATGTATAACTAGTCGAAATCATACGCTAGTTCCGACTATAGTGATTTCCTAGTATTACAACGATCAGTTTTGTCTTACAACCAGCACATACCTTCAAAAAAAATGGTTTCGACTTTCATTCTCTTTCTTGGCTACCTGCTTGTATAGTAAAGTTCTTCTACTATAAAGCGTTGAGAACTAGGAAATATATGAGAATTTTAAAAGTCAAGCAGGATAAACAAAAGCATTGTTAAGCGACATAAAATGTAAGTTTTATACATATTCAATATTTTTTTCATTTGCGAGGGCCTACTCTAGAAATATTTCCAGACTAATTACTGCTTGATGGAGATCCGACTTCCATCTCCTCTACAACTTTGTCTCCGACTGCCCTGAGTTCTTCCATGAATTTGGCCGCCTCGTCAGGTAGGCAGTTGAAGTCATTCTCAACAGCTTGGAGATTAATGGAGGGGTCGGAAGCCTTTAGTTTTGCCAAAGCAAAACTAACTCCACTAGCAACGCCTGCTTTCATGGTCTGGGCATAGTTCTTCCAAGTAGTCTTGAGCAGATTTTTAAGATCCTCTAGAAGTTGACCCAAGTAGTTCATTTTCTCTATTGGATCTCTTAAAGTAGGCAGACTTGATCCTGATCCCATATCAAAGACCATCTTGTTCAAAACATGAATCTTTTCATCAATACTTTGTACAAAAGCCGCCTCCTTATCCTGCTCAAATTTCAGAGTCTTCTCTACTCTGTCCAGCATTTGCGTTTGCTCTACAAGAGTGAAACGATTGATAGCACAAACATAATTGAAGGAAGATAATAAGTCAAGTTTACGACATATTACCTTCAATTCTTTTGTTAAGTGTTTCATTGCTGGTCGTTGCTTCGGCGATCGACCGGTCCCTAGCTTTAATTTCTTCTTCAAGCAGAACTGTCCTGGCTTTCTCAGCCACGATCTTTTCTTTCATTTTCTCCAAATCTATCAAATACGATAAGGGAGAACAGTTAGAGAAGGGTACAGTTTTGAAGAAAGAAAAAAAAAGGTTAAGTGGGAAGTTCTTACTATCCAATTTGGAGTGTTTTTGCTCCAAGTCCTTAATTCGCTGGGTCAGCACTCCGACCACAGCAAAGTTCTCGACCAGATGCTGCACAAATAGTGTTTTTCCTCTTTAAGTTCCTTGTAAACTTTTGAGAAGTACTATGGAACTGGTCGTAGATACTTACCCGGATCGTCAAATCATTATAACCGCCAAATATTGAATCAGGATGCATTTTGATTTGATGATCCGATATTTTTCCTCATGCCTCGTCAAGCTCCTTATCCTCGATAAATCGGGGGTGAAAAGGGAACTTGTCAGGTTGAGAAGGATTACCAACATTGGTCGGAACCTATTGAGGGCCTTTAGGGGCATCTACCTCCTTGATGTTAGTCATTTGGATTCTTGCACTTGGTGATAGCAAGATCCTTGCTCTTATTGGGAGGATGACACTTGGAGATGGGGCAATTTTCTTTGTTTATTTCTCACACAATGCCATGCCAACTTTGAGGGTTGGGGATACAAATTATAAGGTCGCTAACCACCAAGCATATGCTAAGATGCTAGTCTAAGATCTTGTCCTAAAAGCAATCTAAGATCTTTGTCCTAAAAGCGATCTAAGATCTTTGTCCTCTAAGATCTTTGTCCTTGAAGGGCTGACAAAAGCAAACACACAAGACTTATCCAACAAGTCTGAGACTTATTCATCATTCTCCCCTAAGTCTTGTCGCGCGTCTTGTGGGAGAGTTGAACCATCCCGATCTCGAGCGGAGCTCGAGGAATTTGACCTCCCAAGAGGCTTGGTGAAAGCGAGTCATAAGGCGATCCGTGGTGTTGATGTAGCTTCGCCTTGATCTCGCCTTCATCCAAATGACCTCGGATGAAGTGGTACTTCACCCGGATGTGCTTGCTCCGTTCATGGAAAACGGGTTCTTTGCGAGCAGGCGGACTTGTCGCATCCCCCGAGCGCCACCGCAGATGTCTCTGCCGAGGAGATCACCAGCGGTCGAGCGAGCAGGCGCTGAGTCAAGCGGTGGAGGCCGCTATGTACTCGGCCTCCACGGTGGACAGGCCACCACTGGCTTTGCTTGATCGATTGCCGACTAACGAGGCACTTGCCGAGGAAGAAGAGAATCCGCTTGTGCTCTTCTTTGGTGTCGATGTCGCTGCGTGGTCATTGTCGTATGCAGATGAAGTCTTGTGCGCGGACACCTCGGGTAGTGCAAGCCGTGGTCGGAGGTGCATAGCGTGGCGGAGGATCCTCTTCACGGCTTCCGATGCTCTCGTCGTCGATGCATTGCATGAACCGTGGCGTGGCCGACGGCGAACGCCAAGTCCGGTCGGCGTGTGGACAAGGTAGCGAGCGCCCGCAATGCGCCCGTCTTTGCGTCGCGTCCGCCTCCTCCGCCGTCTTTGTCGCGGCTCGACTTGACCTCTCCTCCATAGGAGTGTGGGGTGGGTTGCGATCGGCGAGCCCGCCCGACTCAACGATGCGCTTGGCGTGGCGATGCAGCGAAGGAGATACGGGCTGTCTGGTGGACCTCGATCCCGAGTAGAAGGAGAGAGCCCCAAGTCGCTCATCCGAAGGCGGTCTTCATCTCCGCCTTGAGCGCTCGACCTCGGCCTCCTTGGAGCGGTGATCACCAAGTCGTCGGCGTAAGCGCCCGCCGCCAGGCGTTGCCGCCCTTGCCCGCCCGGTGACCCGCTGACCTCGTGTGCGCTCTGCTGGAACCCCATTTGCATAAGGGTGGAGTCGACTTAGCGTTCGGGCTCGTGGTGCTGCCGCCGCAAGCCGTGAAGAGGGCCTTGCGTGGCGGAGGACTTTGCCCTCCTTGGGGATGGCGAATCCGGCGGTGACGGACGAGACCTCCTCCTTCAAGTCGCCGTTGAGGAAGGCGGACTTGGCGTCCATGTGATGGGCGTGCCAACCCTCTGAAACGCAAGTGCGAGGAGAAGACGAACGGACTCCATCGCGCGACGCGGCGGGTGCGGCGTCGTCGAAGTCGATCCTCTCGCCGCATGAAGCCTCGTGCCTGGCGAGCCTTGTGCAGCGATGGCGCGGCTTCATCCCGCTTCGGTTTGAACACCCACTTAAGGGTGATCGCGTGGTAGCCGGCGGGAAGATCCACCGGCTCCCACGTCCGGTTCCGCTCGACGGCGTCCATCTCTTGCTTCATCGCGACCGCCACGCCGCGTCTCCTCGCCTCGGCAAAAGGCGGGGCTCGCCGTCGTCGCCGCGCCAAGTCTTGACTCGCCTCGAAATCGTCTTGCGCGCCGATCGAGGACAGGCGGCTTCGCGAGGATGTTATCCATAATGCGGTAGCGCAGAGGCTCGCCGTCGTGGTAGCGTCGACGCGATCCTCGTCGTGGGACGGCGAATGCGAACTCCACCGTCTTGTTGCTAAATCGTGGACCGGTTGGTTGGGGCCGATCCGGTGGTGTGGCCGGTGTCTGCAGAGAGTGGTGGCCGTCTTGGAGTGGCGGTGGTGAAGAGTGGGCGTGGCTGGTGCGAAGGTGGTGGAGCACTCGCCGGGCGGTGGCGGCGAGATGTCGAGCTCGGTGAAGGCAATTGCTAGCTCCCGGCTCTCTCGAAATGGACATAGTCGACAACGAAGTCCACAGGAATCGAAGTCAAATCGTAGCCCACCGCCTTGTCCCATGTCGGCCTCGCCCTTCGTCGAACCTGGCGTCACGCGAGATCTTGGACGCTTGGTGTGTGTCGAGGTCAAGGATGCGGTGAGCCTTGAGCCCTCGCGTGGCCGATGAACACTCCCGAGTGCTCTGTCGTCGAGCTTGTCGAAGTGGCCAAGCTCCTTGGCGAACGCGAGAGCCAAGACCCGCAAGTGAAACCGCCGGCTTGCGCCCATGCCAAACCTCGTCACGGTGTCTGTAGTCGAGTGCCTTGGTAGGCGGCGGTTGAGGATGTAGACATTTGTCACCACCGCCTCTCCCAGAAGGCAGTAGGCATCCCCTGCTGAGGAGGGCCGAGCCATCCCATAGCAAAACAGTTCGTTGCGCTCGGCAGACGACGCCGTTCTGCTGCTGAAATTTGACTGGCGCGAGTAGTGGTGTGAATGCCCTCATCGGCCTGAAGACGACGCGAATTCGGCCGCCGTGAATTCGCCGCCGTTCATCTGTCTTGAAGACGCTGTATGACTCTGCCGCGCTCTGCCTCGCGGCGGACTGCGCGGCGCTTGATGGCGTCATGACCTCTCCTTGCTGCCGAGGACCATCACCCACATGTAGCGGGAGAGGTCGTCGACGGCGGCGAGAAGTAGCGTCGTCCTCCGGTGTGGCGGTGTCACGGGCCACACAAGTCCGTCTGCGAAGCTCGAGCCTCTCCTTGGCTCGGAAACTCGCTCTTTGGGGAAAGAGTCGCCTCTGCCGTCAACGCCGTCAGAAGCGCTCCACATGGTCAAGGGACGGCAGCCTCGCACCATCTCCGTGGCAGGCGAGCCGCTTGGGCCTCGAAGTGAAAGGTGCCCAAAGCGCTCGTGTTATTGCGCACGCCTCGTCGTCCCGACGAGCAACGAGACAGAGGGTTGTGCCACTGCGTGAAGGATGTAGAGTCTATTTGCGCCTCTGGTTACCTTGGCAAGAAGGCGGCGAAGATCCCAAATCCGCGACACCCGTGCTCGATCTCGACATCGCTGAGCCGTTCTCATCCAAATTATCCCGGTGATGATGGAGTTCTGCAGTCGGGGATGTAGTAGACGCCGGTGGCGACTTGTGCTTTCGCCAGACACGGCGGTGAAGATGACGGAGCCGACGCCTTGATTTTCACGCGGGCGTCCCCAAACAGCGAGCCTCGAGCGTTTGAGTCGAGCTCGGAGAAGAACTCCCGCCGCCGGTCATGTGGTGGGTGGCGCGGTGTCGAGGCACCACCCGTCGGTCTTATTCTTGGGCGCCGCCGAGGAGGCATGTGCTTTTGGCTCGTCAAGGTGGAGGAAGGCGCTGCGGCCGGTGCGGTGGAGGTAGTTCGATGCTCGCGATGAGCAATGAACAGAGCCGGCCGCTCCTCCCTCCTTCTTGCGGCGTGGGCTGGCAGCGTCGTGGTTGTCGACAATCCTTGGCCCAATGACCAAGCTTGCCGATTGTGGCAAGAGTCGTCTCGTCTTGGCTTTTGCTTGCCGGCCATTGCCGCCACTGGCGCCCCACGGTCATCACCTCGTGGTCGCCGACAATCCTTGGCCCAATGACCGAAGCTTGCGCGATTGTAGCAAGAGTTGTCTCGTCTCGCTTTTGCTTGCCACGCTTGCGGCGCTTTGTCGTGGAAGAAGGCTCCTTCTTCTGTCACCTTGGCCGTGACCAGCGCTCCCAGTGAGGAGGAGCTTCCGCCAATGGTGACGGGTCCCGAGGGACGCCTGTGGCTCATCGCATCCAACGACCTTGAGGCGACCGCGCCTCCTCGATCGTCATCGTGGAGAGGTCAGCAGAGACTTCGTCGGCGAGCCATCTGCTTGTACTTCTCGGGGCCTTGACGGAAGAGCTTCTCCACGCCTCTCTCCTCGCCGTAGGTGTCGTCGTCGAAGCGCACCAACTTCGCAACAGAGTGTTGAGGCGGAGAGCAAAGTCATCAACGTCCTCACTTTGGCTTGAAGGCCGGTTCTCCCACTCCTTGCTAGTGCACGCAATGTAGACTTGCGTAGCGCGATCGCCGCCGATCGTCTTTGCGGCGATGGCGTCCTAAGCCTCTTTAGCGATCCGCTTGTTGGTAAGCGAAGCGCATCTCGGCGGGGCTGCGGCGATGAAGAGCATCGGCGCCCGTCGATCTGATGCGTGAGTCGGCGTCTCCGTCACCGGATGCATCCCACATATGCCGCGCTGGAGCTTTACCCTCATCACCGCAGACCCGCTCGGCGTAGTTGGTCTTGGTGAGGTAGGCCACCGCCGCCGGGCCGACGTCCCTGACGACGACTGGTACTCGTGGTGACCACGATGCATCAACGGGGAGAAACGCGTCGCTGTGAAGGCCGCGCTCCGTCGACCGTCTGACGCCGCCGCGCGGCGTCTCCTCGAGGCGCCACGCCGGCGTCCGCCTATCCTGTTTGCCGCCGCGCTCGTGGCGTGTCGCGGTTGCCCATCGCGCCACTCGCCCTCGCCGCTTGCCTCCTCTCCGGCCGCTCAAGGTCGCGTCGGCGCGCATCATCACCGAGATGGGCTGCTTTATTCTGCCGCGTAGAACCTCGACCTCGGCTTCTTTGCCGCCGCGCTGCTACATCTGCCGCATGCACGCTTCCACCTCCGCTGAAGCCGCTGCCGACTCGCGCTTTTTCGCCGCCGTGGCTGCTTTGTCTGCCCTTCGCTCGCGTTCTCCGCCACACCGAAGTTCTTCTTGCCGCGCCAGCGTCTTTCGAGGCGCACGAAGGCTGAGATCGCCTCTGCGGACATGGCGCGCCTCCGGGGAACTGCTGCGTGGAGAGAGAGCTGCTGCTACTGGTTGGGGCTGCTGCGGGGCTGGAAGCGAGGCTGGAGAAGGGATTGAGCAGGAGATGCTCAGGTTGCAGGATACTACGGCTCTGATACCACTTGTTAGTCGCTGGATTCTTGCACTTGGTGATAGCAAGATCCTTACTCTCATTGGGAGGATGACACTTGGAGATGGGGCAATTTTCTTTGTTTATTTCTCACACAATGCCATGCCAACCTGAGGGGTTGGGGATACAAATTTATAAGTCGCTAACCGACCAAGCATATGCTAAGATGCTAGTCTAAGATCTTTGTCTAAGCGGCCTAAAAGCGTCCTCTAAGATCTTTGTCCTCTAAGATCTTTGTCCTTGAAGGGCAGCAAAAGCAAACACACAAGACTTATCCAACAAGTACAGAGACTTATTCATCACGCAGAAGGAGTTAGAACCACCAATGGATCCAACTCGACCGTTGGCCTTGACACCTGCTCGGGGGCTTCTTCGACCACTTTTTCCTCAGGAGCTCTATCCTGGGAGGCATTCTGGTCGGGGACCTCCACGAGTGTCTGGTCCTCAGGAGGAGTCCGGTCGGAAGCAACTGGAACACCCGAAGACCTATGCAAAGCAAAGAAGGGAAGTTCAAAACATCAAATCATCAAGAAATTATTAGAGGTATGCGCTTATACGACCACTTTCATTTGTACATACCAAGTTAGTTTCCTAGATTTGACTTTGAAGCGTGGAAGAGTAAACTCTGTGCCGCCATCCTTCCTTTTCTTTTCCTCCATTTTTGCCGGTTCCGAACCGGCAGGGTTGGTCAAATCCGTTGCATCCTCCAACAAGATGTCGGAAGCGATGCCCTCGATCAGTTCGTCAAAGATTACGTCCTTGACCATCTGGTTGGATGGAGCGGTTTCACCAACCTCCAGATTAGTTGTTTCAAGATAACAAGCTGTCGATCGTGAACGGCCGTCTGGGTCTCTGACCTCTGCGATCCACGCACTGCCGGCCTTCACCTTCTCCACCTAAATCACAAAAGCGAATTTGGTTAGGTGATGAAATCTTTTATCTAAATGCATATATATATATATATATATATATATATATATATATATATATATATATATATATATATATCCATCTGAAATGTTCTATTACCTCGGGAAATTCATCTTCTTCCAGTGCATCCGGACACGAGTCAGTCGGAACCACGGTGGGATGTTGATCCTCACCAGTTTGTGTAATTTGCAATCCGACCGACTACAAAAATAGAGCATGATCAAAAATTTGATCGGAGAATATATATACATGATAAAAGGAATTTTTGATTATCTACCTTAAGCCTTGCCAATCTCTCTTCAGCAGGAGCTATGGCCAAGATTTCAGGGAATCCAGCCTTCTCTCCAGGCTCCCCTGCACAGATCAACCTGATCCGTTCTCTAATTTCCTTAGGGGAAAGACCTTTAAAAGAAAAGGAGAGAAAACAAAACTTGGACAGGTTTTAAGGTAGTACATTAATCAAATAAAAAATACTGGTCGGAGTTTATCTCAAAGACTTACCACCTCCTGAGATAGCTTCATCACGACCAATGGACCAAAGCAGGGAATGAGTCCGAAGCTTCAGAGGGCTAATTTGACGCTTGGTGAAATCCCTCACCACATGCCAGGAGGTCAAGCCCTTGACTCACAGGTCGTGGATGGCATCCACCCATCTTCCGACCACCCCTGCCTTCTCCACGGTTTTCCTCCACTTGGGGTTTTCATTTGCTCTAATTCCGGCGAAGTAGAGGCCATCGTCTCTCGTAACCGTCATGTAGAACCAGTTCTTCTTCCATGACGACCACGAGGATTTCGAGTAAATATGGATGTACTCATCGGCCTTTCCGTCGTGAAGGCGCAATGTACATTTTCCAGGAGTCGCCGTGGATCTCCCCATCACCATTCGGTAGAAATACCTGAAGAGCCTCAAATTCGGTGGCACTCCCAGGTATGCCTCACACAAATAGGTGAAAATACTGATATTGGCGATCGAATTCGGAGCCAAATTTACCAGTTCCACCCCGTAATACTCAAGAACGCGGAGGATGAATTTGTGTACCGGCAACCTCAGCCCACATTCGATGTAGGCGAGGAAAACGGGGATTTCCCCATCTTTGTGGCTCGGAAAGTGTTCTCCGATCGCCGATCTCCATTTGATCAAATTCTTGTTTGGAAGCATCCCGATTTTCTCTAACGCCTCAAGTTTTTTCTTGCTCAATTCTGAAGGCAACCACTTTGTGATTTGCTCCGACACGATGAAAATCCTTAAGGATGAGTATGGTCGTAGGAGGCTTTGTGGTCAGAAGAACAAGAAAGAGGTCTAAGGGATTTCTCTTGGCAAGAAGCTGAAGGGGATCAAAAGGAGATCTAGAAGCGTAAAAATTCTAAAAGTCTATCGATGGGGATTTTATAGCTTCTAATCTTTTAATTACGATCGGAAGTTTCCCACAAAAATCCAACGGGCAAAAGCTTCTTTTTTGTTCAAACGGACAGAAAAACTCTTCGGTTCCCAAGGCAAGTTCTCAACTTTAAAGTGAACACAGACCACTTCGTATATCACGACATTAAATGGGGATCTGCCCGATACGACTTCATCGGAAAAAGGTATACATACGACCTGTTCATTTAAAGTTCGGAGGCTAGGCGACGAGGATTAAAACATCGTGTATTAATTTAATACATAAAAGACCATACGTCTTCATGGTCGTAACCCTAAATACTAACGACTCACCGGTCGTGAGGATTCGAGAGGTTACACAATGGGTACCTGATCGGACAAGGCTTTGTGCCTAGGCTCACCGGTAGTGCTTTCGGAAAAAGCTATGAACTGACATTTCTTACCATATGATGAATGGAACACGTGTTATATGTTCCAAACCGTGCGATGATATAATCCTGAGACACTGACAATTAACTACCATACGGTTAAGCATCTCACAGATAACCGCAAGGAAGTTGGCACTTTGTTAAGCGCCTTACTGTTCGGCCGGTTGTAACGTTTCACTAGGGACGCCTTCTACAGGAGTAACTGCCACCTCTTCAGGAGTTATTTAAGGGTGGAGCGCAGAAGACAGAAAGACAAGAGACGAAAAATAAGAGAACAGGAGAAGACAAACACAGAAGCCTAAGCGGTGGAATTAGAAGCAAGATAGTCAGTCTTAGACTTAGAGTCTAAGTCTGATTACTTAGTTAAACATTCCTCACATTCACTGTATTTATGGTAGTTCCTAGTCAGGTCTTGTAAATCCAGTTCATATTAATAAAGAGCGGCTCCCATTCCATCTAGGATATTTCACGTCATTTTCCTCTTTCATTTTCATAAGATCGGCGATTCGATCGTCGACACATTCCTTGTCTATTGATGTTCATCTTTTCCATTGGATATATCTGGTTAAGGTATCTCTTGCTTTTCATTTGCAGGCACCAATTTTGGATGACCTTTGTAGTTCATATGTTCTCATTTTTTGATCTTGTTGCCAATTGAAGAAGTAGCAGCTTGACAAATTGTCACCCTATTCACCACCTCTTTTATACATGTCTGTTTCTAAGTTGTTTGATTTCATAACTCAGACTGTGGCATCCCACTTATGGAATCCTGTGATTACACGTATGAGCTATTTAATAGAAATGGAAGGAAATATTGGAAAGTTGGACAACACTGTAAAAAACCTAGAAGCCAGGAAACATGAAATCCAAATTCGGCTTAAGAACTCTGAAAGGAAGCAAGAAACATGTAGTCCTGAAGTTACAGAATGGCTAGAAAAGGTGGCAGCACTAGAAAGTGAAGTGAATGAGATAAAAAATAAACGGGCAGAGGAAGAGAAGACAACCTTTCAGTTATTGGTTAAAGTATGAAATTGGCACGCGGGCTGCCAAGAAACTGAAGGAAGCTGAGGTTCTGCATGAAAAGGGGGCATTCAAACAGGTATCGATTGAGGTTCCACCATATTTCGTCCAAGAAGTGCCCACTGTACCTTTAACAAAAGGAACAGACTGTAATTTAAGCAAAGTTCTCCAGTACCTCAAAGATGACAAAGTTGGAATTATAGGAATATGGGGAATGGGAGGAGTTGGTAAGACTACTTTGCTCAGAAAAATCAACAATTATTTCTTAGGTGCAATCAATGAAAATTATGGATTTGACCTTGTCATCTATGTTGTGGCATCTAAGGCCTGTGGAGTAGGGCAGCTTCAAGCAAACATTGCTGAAAAGCTTGGACTGTTCCTAAAACCAGGTTCTAGCACTGAAATACGGGCTTCATTCATGTTAAGTTTCTTAAGAACAAAGAAATTCTTACTCCTGTTAGATGATTTATGGGATTATTTGGATCTAGCAGAAGCTGGAATTCCATATCCTACTGGCCTAAGTAAGCAGAAAATAGTTCTGGCAGCTCGTTATGAGAGTGTTTGTGGATATATGGAAGCTCACAAGACAATCTTGGTGCAATGCTTGGACCAAGACAAAGCTTGGCAGTTGTTCAAAGAAAAAGCAACTGAGGAAGTTATTAATTCGAATGCTAGGATTGAAAAGCTAGCGAAGGAAGTTGCAGAAGAATGTGGGGGCTTGCCGCTTGCTCTAGCAACTCTTGGCCGTACAATGTCTACAAAAAGGACTTGTCATGAATGGCCACTTGCATTGTCATTGCTGAAAAAGTCTCGCATTCACGAGATTCCAAATATGGGGAACGTTAGTCATATATACACTAGCCTAAAAATAAGCTATGATTATCTGCAGGATAAACGGATCAAAGAATGCTTCTTATGTTGTTCTCTGTGGCCTGAAGGTTACTCAATTTGGAAAGTTGAACTCATAGATTGTTGGATGGGAATGGGTTTATTAGAGTATGATACTATAGAAGAAGCATACGACAAGGGTTACTCCATTATTGAGTACTTGAAGAATGCATGCTTATTGGAGCCCGGTGACTTAGAAGGTAGTGAGGTGAGACTACACGACATCATCCGAGACATGGCACTGTGGATATCTTCTGATTGTGGTGAAGGCAGCATGAAATGCGTTGTTCAAGCAGGGGTTGGAATTCATAACATTGGAAACAGGGACAACGAGAAATGGCGGTCGGCTAGAAAGATATCACTCATGTGCAATTACATTAATGAACTTCCCAAGGCCATCAACTGTTCTAACCTCCAATTTCTGTCACTACAGCAGAACTTTCAGTTGAAGGCACTATCGCCTTCCTTTTTTGAAAGCATTTTGTTCCTTACCTACATGGATCTGTCTTGGGTTCCCATCAAAGAACTTCCAGAAGAATTTGGCACACTAGTTGAACTCCAATATCTCAACCTGAAGAAAACACATATTAAATTATTGCCTGTGGGAATTGGACGGTTAAGAAAATTAAAGTACTTGTACTTGAACTATATGGATTACTTAGAGAAGATACCCTACAATGTTATTTCAAATTTATCAATGCTACAAGTGTTAAACCTATATGGTAGCAGGTATGCGGGCTGTGAAGCATATTTTGACTTAACAAACCACAGGGATTATGATGAGTTTAAAATCGAAGAGTTGTCTTGCTTAACTAAAGAACTAAAAGCTCTGGGAATAACAATAAAGAAAGTGAGTACCCTGCAGAGGCTTTTTGACATAGATGGAATCAACGTGAGATTGCTTGGTTTATATAAATTGAATGGAGAGACGTCTCTTACTCTCACTTTATCAGAAAGTGTCTTTGTTCTTAATGTAATGGACTGTTCAGACTTAAAGGAATTATCAATTATTAACACGCCACAGTGTTATGGAGATCATCTTCTTAGGCTGGAGTTTGTCACTTTTTGGGATCTTCCTAGACTTGAGAAGATTAGCATGGAGCATCTTCAGAACCTTCGTGTCCTTACTGTGGGGAAAACTTATCAACTGATAGACTTATCCTGCATTTTGAAACTACCGTATCTGGAGCATTTGGATGTGTCTTGCTGCGATAAAATGAAGCAGCTAGTTGACACACAGAATGCAATTGATATGGAAGTGACAGATGGCATACCAATCCAGAGATTCCGGCAACTGAGAATTTTGCAATTGAATTCATTGCCAAGCTTGGATAGCTTCTGTAATTCTAGATTGGATCTTCCTTCTTTGGAATACATTGATGTGTTTACTTGCCCAAAGCTAAAGAAGCTGCCTTTTGGGCATGAAATGGGTAAATTGAAGAGGATCAGAGGGGAGAAGACATGGTGGGATAATCTTGAGTGGGACAACGAAAGTAGTTCGCCGTCACTATTTCCATTTTTTAAAGCATCAGAAATTTGTTCAGCATCCTTTAGGCCAGAGTTAGATACTACCGTATCCTCACCAAAAGCTTTCTTCAGCAAGAGGCAGCCCTTATTGCATTCATCAGTTCAATTCACATCTTATCTAGAATCAATATTTGAAACAGAGGAGTTTGATGGCCCTTAGAAAATGGGATAGTTTCACCAATATTGGGTTATCAATATTTCTCTAGAAGAGGTGGATCTTAACTCTGATGAGCTTAAGGGCTCAAGGTATGTGTTTGATGGTTCACTTGCATGTTGACTCACTTGTACATGTTGCTTCACTGCACCATTGTTCGCCAACTGTTCAATACATTCTGATTAAACATATCATAAAGCTCTAACTGTCAGTTATATTTTCTTTTGGAGCCATATAGCAACTTCAACAATCACACCGTTCCTTTTTCTTTTATCTGCTAATGTTAGGTTCAGGGTTGGATTTTTCGATTTGATCAATTCAGTTTGAAATAGTCAGTTTCCTTGTGCACAACAATGTTAAAACCATAGTTGCAAGAATGTAAGGTGCGCCTTTTGAGTCTTAGTTGTTGCAATGTTCATACAAAAGATCTTACTGTGAGTCTGTGATACTGTCATCCTTTTGGACCAAGTCAGCTGTGTTTGATCTTGTTGCATTTTCGGTCTAATTCCCTTTCAAGTGTAGCTAGATGTCTCAAAGGCTAAACAACTTGTACTTGTTTCCTTGACCATTGTGAATTGTCATAGTGGTTGGAGCTAGTGAACAAGTCTGACTATCCAATGGCGAATACAGTCAAACAAATAAAAGTAAGTTTATTATCTCAGCAATTGAATGAGCATTTCTCTGTCTTGCTTAGCCCAGTGAGTGCTTACTAGCACAAGATAGCTAATGCAACAGCGAGTTGCTCACAAATAAGATGTACAATTCAATATAAGCTGATCATAGACTAACTCAGAGATGTGTTCTAAACTCCGCGTAGTTCTAGAAATCAATTGGCAATGATTATAATATAGAGGAGTTCTTTATTTACATGTGCAGGTGGCAAGTAACGACTAACGACAACACACTAGATCTGTTATTGGTCATTCTCAGTTTTGAGGGTCGATGTTACTCGTTCGACTTCGTGGGTCTTGACTAAATCAGTGTTATTTCCCATGAGCTCCTGAATCTAAATGAATTGGAAACTCGCGAGGATGAGAAAGGGACTTGAGGGGGCCTACTACCACCGAACCTGACAAGGAACCAGCAGCCTTCCATTCCGGCCTGGAGCTCTTTGCTACTGAAGTGGAAGGAGCAGATGGGCTATCTCACAGCGTGTGTATCATGAATTCAGTATTCATGATGCATTTGTGGGAACAAACAACATGTATCATGAAATATTCATGATTCTTAGATGTTATTCGTATATGACTGTAACATTATGCATACGATCAATATCAGTACAGATGTCAGAGGGCACAAGCGCCCAATGACCTTCAGATAGCATATCAGTGAATAGCGTTTCAGATAGCATGCATCATCTATCAGGGGGGAGCTGAGCAAGAAGCTGTGGTGCCTGTCTGAGTGTGAATAAGCCTGTTGTTCTGTTGTAGTAGTTGGCAATAAGCACCATGTCTCTTTTCCTAATCTCTCATTATTCAGTCCTAGTGGATGAAATACACGACCGAGGTTGCGTCGCCGGAAGAACACATTGTTCTCGTGACTCGCGTGATCTGCATCTGACAATGTCTCGTGATCTTGCGTCTCCCCTGTGCTTGGATTGGAACTTGGAAGTGGGAGTGGGAACCCTTCCCTACCCCCAATGCCTGGCTCCATCAACCATCAATCCATCATCGCGAGAGGCGAGTCGTGACAGCCACCAACGCACGCCCACCGCGTGCGCCGCGCTGCCACCGCCGCAGCGATGGTCCGCCCCGTTGAATTGAACCGCGATCTACTCGTCTGATCCGATCGTCTCCGGTCTCCGGTCTCCGACACATGCGATCATCATGCTCTCAAGGACTTCTCGCATACTGCCACTGCCACTGACTTTGGCATTCGGCTGACGACGAACGCTTTAACGCGTCTCCGCTTCGAAAAGACGCCGCAGGTGGCAACAAATGCGGCGTTTTGCCCCTTTTCTTTTGGTGCCATCAGCCAACCGCCAAAGTCAGAGGAGTCGTCCCGGCACGATCTCCGTCCCGTTTCTCACAGCGCCGGCCAAGCCAAATCCGGACAGCGAGATCTTTCCTTGCCTCGGTCCAGTCACACGTGCTTTCCCGAGTAAAAATCAACAATTCGTGGTGGTTGAGGTGGGTCAAGGACAGATTGCAAATTTACGGTTACTGTGCTGTGCTACACTGTACTTTGGAATAGCACTAGTTCTACTTCTACAGGATAACTTAGGAGTATATTTATCAGATCTAGTAAGAGTATGTTGTTGTAGCAAAAGTATATTCAGAAAACCACTGTAATGCCAAACGGAACTTAAGTAGTAGTAGTGTTGTGATTGCAGGATGGCTTGGACTTCGAGGTTCGGAGAATTCTGAAAGCGAAAGCCAACGCCGTGCGGTGGGATCTGAAACGCTTTTGTGTTGAGTTGAGGCAAGTCAAAGTGCGTTACTTTTAACAAGTCTAACGCTAGTAGCAAAATGGCATTCCTCTTTCTTTCATTCTGTTCCAGTGGCTAAGACTTGGGGTCATACCTTTGCATTTGCATGTTGTTGCCAACCACTCCCGAAAGCCCGTTGGCAGATTGGCTATTGTAATCACAAAAGATTTTGTCCTCGCCGACCTTTCCTAGCCGACGACCAAAACTTCGGGAATTGCTTTTGAGTTTTGAATATTTCGTCTCGTCTATTTTTCCAAAAATATATCGTCTCATTCGAAAGGAGAGAAAAACCGTCTCGTCGAAATGGTGTACGAAGAACAAGCTCAAGGCTCAAGGCTTGGTTTTGGGGGTTTCAATGGTTGGTGGTAACGGGTAAAAAAGGTAACCTTTTTCCAATTTTTATGGAGAAATATATAGAGCAAAAGGGGGATTCCGTGTTTATAAAGAAATATACATCATTGGAGTAGGGATGAAATATTTCGCAAGAAACTAGAATTAGTCGGTCAAGCCTTGCAAATGGGCAACTTTTAAAATGCTCTGTTGGTTGTCGCTATCATCCACGAGCATGTTCAAATAAGTGGAATTGTTTTGTCGTTTTGACAGATGATGAAAATACAGTTCTTAACTTAACCAAATGAGTAGTACATTGGCAACTAATCCGATCCTTGTTCAGAGAATCAACTCTAGAAGCCTTCAGAATGCAAGCTACTAGTACCTGACTATAATTACTTGGTAAGTTACCATATCCGTCAGCCCATATGACACTGTTGAAGGCACGTACGTATTAACATGTCACACGAGACCACGTATCTAAAGCTTCGTGTCCACGCTGCACTAGAGTCAACTAAAGAAATACGCTGATGCAGCAGCTATGCTAACTTCTTTTTCGCCCCTACGAATCTTCGTTTTTCTCCCCAAAATGCGGGGCTGATTCTTACTCTCAAAAGCAGGAAGAAAAAATAAGCCGGGTGAACCCACCCACCAACCAGAACCAGTTAGCTCCCCGGCAGTAACCACGAAGGCTCCACACGTCACGCCCACACCCATTAAAAAAAAGCCCGCATCAGCGCACGCGTCAGTCGGAGGCCGAGCATCCCACTGCCGGTGGGCCCCACCGGTCAGTCCGCGTCGGCGTCAACCCTGGGGGCGCGGGGGCGCCGATAAATAACCGAATCGGGGGAGGGGGAGCTTCGCCTCGCCAAGCCCTGCCCTTGGCTTCGCCTCTCACCCACCCACCAGTCCACCACCCACCTCACCTCCCTCCCTTGGCAAATCCGGGACCACGCACACTGCTCAACCAGACAGGCAAAACACCAAGAGCAAAACAAATACAGAAAAAATTTGGACGACGACGAGGCGAGCGGAACGGGGCAGAGGAGGCGAACCGGATCGCGGCGACATGTCGCTCGACGAGCTCGCCCAGAAGGTACGCGTGCGCCTCCGATCCGTCCGCGCTAGCTTGGGCGTGTTTGAGGGGTGGGGTTTCACCGGCTGGGCGCCCGAATTCTGCCCAGCTTGGCCGCAATTTGTTCGGGGGAGCTAGCCGCGTGCCTCGTGATTTCTTCGAATTGAGCATTTTTGCGCAGCTAGTTTTGAAATTTTTTATTCAGCTTTCAAAAGTGTTGTACTTAGCTGGTGCTGATGAATGCGTGGTTTCTCTGTGCCAGAAGCTGCAATCCTCCGATGCAATTCAGTTCGAGAAGTCGGATTCCAGGTTCCGGAGCCTTAGCCCAGGGCCCATACCCATTCCAACTGCTCCAAGCTTCAAATCATTGGTCGAGTCGGTACGTGCTGATACATAGCTAAAAATGCGTGTCCATGTTCTTTCTTCCTAGCGCTTGCGTGATAGTTTAGGGCAGCATTTTAACTGACTAGAGTCTAGAGTATCCTTCAGTTAAACGTGTTGTCTTACATGTTTTTTTAGTACCTACGTTATCTTACAAGTACTAGGAGATACCAGTGGACATGAGCTCATGTGGGGAAACCATAAATGTACGTCATTCGCATTTGCATTGTAAGGCACCTTGAGTTGATGCCCAACTCGTGTCGTCGTACGGAAGTTGATGTCCGCCGCATGAAGGGCAAATCCTGATTAAGGTCATGAGCGGATGCAAGTGTTTTGAGTCTAAACCCGTGCAGTTTTGTATGGAATAGCAAGCATACTCACGAAAGCGTTATGAATACTTCCAAATTTAACATTGGTCAATTTTGGGAAGTGCCATTGTGTGGTTGTATATTTGCCTACTAAACGCCAAATTTCCATTAAGTAACCTATGGCTTTGATTGTGTACTTGGTATAACATCTTTTTATTTTATTTCCAGTTTACAATATTCTCATTATTGGTACAGCACTTGCATAGTTGCATGTACGGGCGAAAAATTGGAGCCAATTTAACATTATTTAAGCTTTGAGTTTTTAATTAGTATCAAAATAAGTCCAAGAAAGGGGCAAGGAATTGCTTATTTCTTCGGTTAAATTTTAAGCTGAGTTATAAGCTGAAGCCACTGGGGGATGGGCTACGGAGCTTATAAGTCCAGATGGGCTTATAAGTTGAGTTGATCTGTAAATCTTTCAGGGCTTGCCTTGTAACTTGTAAGTTATCTTATTTACGAGCGCAATGAGCCAACTTAATAAGGCTAAGTTAAGCTGAAAATGCTTTTATAATGTTAGCCAGCGAACCTGGGTGTGTTTACTTTGTTGGTTTTGAACTGCAAAAAGGGGAAATTCCTTTCGTAAGGGAAAAAAGGGTGAAATGTTGACTTTGTTACCGCCATCAAATTTCCCATTGTCTTGTTGACAGACCCTCCTTGCATTGCAGGTTTCTGATGAGAGAGTAAACGTAGATGTCATGACCTCACATCAAAGTGAAAATGGATCCATCTCTACAGTTAGCTCTACAGTGAGTTCAGTAGAATCAGAGAAAGCAGCTTATGAATTCCTTCCTCAAACTCCTATCAAGTCAACTGATGCTCACCTTGTTGAGTTTTCAGAGGCTATGAGAAGTAAGGAGACACAAACTTTAGTTGACACTACCCGAAGCTTACTTATATAACAGTCATATAAACATGTGCTGTGCTTTGTACTTATATTCAAAATAGTGACTGGTGCAATTCTGTCAATTTGAAGCTGTTGCAATAGCATTGCGAGGAGTTGCTGAAGGGAAAGCTGCCGCTCAAGCAGAGGCGGCAGAGTGGAAGCGTAAATATGAATTAGAGATGGCACACAAACAACAGAGTAAAATCAAAGGTTAGATTTATACATTTGCAACTGCTGATTTTACTTTTAAGTTTTAACAGACAATATCATCACTTAAGCCGTTAGTTGATGACTGCAGTATAGTACTGCCTGCCTCTAGTCACAAAACAAGCGTCGTTTTTTACTTTCCAAATGCATTGTGATGTCGATTTGACCGTTGGCCTTTGTCATCATATATTTGTAAAAGGAAGTTATGATTATAAAGTATTATTCATCTCAAATCTAGATATTTACACACATTGATGGTCAAAGTCTCCAAGATTTGACAGTATGTGTAACACCCCAGCACAAGTTGAGGTGGCCTGTGTGTCCATATGTGGTAGTGGTGGGTTAGTACTTTAGTCCTACGGTGGGAGTTTAAAGCGCAGAATAGTATCATATGATGCATGAGGAGGGTCTATACATAGCAACTTCGGTTTAAACGTTTTGGGCAAAGCAAGCATGAAAGCCCAAGCAAGTTGCTACGTGTGTGTAGGCCCGTGCCACGTGGGGGGACAGGATTTATCAATTTTGGGTCTTTTGGTGTAGCACACTTCCCATGGTGAAACTTATTTTGTGGCCAGAGGGAGTATCATAGCCTCATTGGATGGATCCCAAAATGGACATACATATCTTACGCTGTGGAATGCAATATACTGTGCTCCAGTATATTGGAGCATACCCCTGCAAAAAAAAAAATCTAAATTGCAATGCTACCTTGTGCAGGCTGCGGCAGTTGTACCAGTAATAACTTAGGGAAACTGGCCAGCCAACTAACACTGGAGAGACCTGCGCCTGATCAAACAGGATGTTGTGGAAATCATGGGATATGTTCACATGAGTTTCTCCAGGACGAAATTCCTGGACCTAACCCAAGATCTAGTCACAAGATGGTGGGAAGAAAGGCATCATTTAGACTTTCATGGGGATGCAATGGGGACAAAAATGGCCAGCACAAGCATGATTTTGTGTCCTTTGAAAAAGGAGATATAACAACAGCAGAGCGCAGCAATAAGCAGGTTGGTATTCCCCTTCTGTTTGATTGATTTTGAAATAGTCCGGAACATTGTAATTTTTTAACTCTACTAGCTGGAATATCTTAAACCAAAAATTATCACTCCTGTGCAAGTCTCTCTTTCCATGACAACGAATACTTTGGTTTCAGATCTTATTGCAATGGGAATCCCCACCACAAACAGTGCTTTTCATTACCAAACCTAATTCGAACTCTGTGCGTGTTCTTTGTGCTGAAATGGTCAGGTGTGTTCTCTTCACTGCCTTGCACCACTGGTTACAATAGTCTTACTTACGTTCATGATTGTGCGAACCTTATCTGTGAACGTACTTAGAAAAATCTGTATATTTTCCATCTTTATGAATAGCAAGGTTATGTTGCCATGTATTTTCCAATATAAGAAGCAGTTACTGTCTTCAATTATACATTTTGGATACCCTAAACATCTTGTTATGACTGATACAAGCACAGTTTACGTGGGTTATATGCCATTATGCTGGTAAGATATATTTTGTGCTTGCACCACTAATAGGGTCATTTATTTTCTACAGATGGCTTAAGGAGCATAAAAATATAAATGTCTTTGTAGAGCCACGTGTTAGCAAGGAACTCCTAACGGAAGATTCCTACTACAACTTCATCCAAACATGGGATAATGGTAAGAGATTTTATTGATGTAATGCATTTCTTTCATGCTACTCCAGATTTGGCATTTCGGAACATTAGATATACTTAAGAAAGAATTTGTTATTTCAGCTATGGACTTTTGTTCTTCTATGATTGGTATTCTGATATAGGAAGAATGGTAATGGGAATTTAATCAGTTGATTATTAAATAGATTTCAGAACTAGTATGGAACTATGGATAGTATAAACTGCTTTTGCTGAACTTTCTAGTGGTGCTCAGATGATATCAAGTTTCTGCCACTTCTCTTGCTTTTTCATGGGGCAGGTTTTATGATCCCCTGGTACTGCTAGAATTTCCAATGCTTATTACCTGTGTGGCCAGAATTGCTCAAAGCCAGCCTGACCACATCTGAATAAAGTTATGTCCTTGCACTAGATTTCGGCGCAAATCATTATTGGCACTGAACTGAACATATTATTAAGCTGTATTTTGTATCCAAAGGAAATATTTAAAAGTATTGTGTTTGAGTGATGTGCAACTACATGGGCTGCACCTGCCTTACAGTTGTAACCCTTAATACCTTATTGAGGTAACTTTAGTGGTACATGTGGGACTAAACACATTTCTCCATTGTAGGATTGTATTGATCAACATTTCGTTGTTTTGTAATTTCTTATGTTCATGTTTT
This sequence comes from Phyllostachys edulis, assembly GCA_036346405.1. Taxonomy (NCBI): domain Eukaryota; kingdom Viridiplantae; phylum Streptophyta; class Magnoliopsida; order Poales; family Poaceae; genus Phyllostachys; species Phyllostachys edulis. Next base: position 21,428,024 of record CM070545.1, on the reverse strand, counting down.
GAGTTGTATTAGATCTTCCTATTACTTAGTTTATTCACCTAGCACTCCCCTTTTTCTGGCCAACTAATTAGAAAATTCTGATAGACGAGGAGATAAAGATGTTGAACACAAAGGTTGATCTCATTGTAACTCTTGGCGGTGATGGAACTGTTTTATGGGTAAGCAAATCCAATTCTTTGATACTTTCGTTGTGATGCATCATTTGAAGAATCGTGAATCGTATGTGGACTCTAAAGCTTTTGTATCTTTTTTGATATAGTAACCACCTTCAATTATGTGGTTATTGGTCCTGAATGGCTACAAAGCAATTTAGATTGACATTACTACACCACCTGTAAATATACTATTTCTTGCAGTTGTATATGTTAAAATTGTAAGAAATACTCTGGTACCTGTTTTCTTCATCAATCATTCAATACTAGTTGGATCCTCGCATCATTTTGATTTGTTAATAACTTAGTTAAATCCTTTTAGTCGATACCTTCAATTAGCTGTCTTTTGCATGATTGGAGGCAAGAATTGTTAGTGCTAAAATTCCCCTATGTTACACTAGATCCCCTGGCGGCCCTGTCTGCATAATGCAAACTTCAAAGTAAGAGGTGCTGAACAATCATGAATAACCCATAAACTCATATCCAAACATTGTTGGGTCAGAAAGTGGGAACTTTAGGAGGTAGCTTGGTGCAAGAGATCAGAGAGTAGTGTGTCCAGCTCCAACTGATGTTTTTTCGCGAACACAGTTCCAACTGATGTCAAGGGAAAGTAATTTAGCCACTTCATTTGTACTACCTCCGTCCAACAATACTTGACGCTCATTAGTTCATATCCAGTGAAACCAACGACATGCATTAAAAAACGGAGGGAGTAGGTGATACGAGCTACCACCACTTAGTTCTTTGAGGCTGCTTTGGTTCCCTGGTCAGGCATTGCACAGCTTTAACCTATATAGTTTCGGAAACTCCCTGCGGCCCATAGGGGCTCCGGTACCCCTTACCCCTAGCGTCCAAGTCGCCATAAGATTCGTGCTACTGATATAGTTTAACAGTCGAGTAACAAATGATTACTCCTGTGATGATTTTTTGAATATGCAAAGCCTTAGGAGGATCACGTGGACTTAACAGATGGTTGACTGGCTCTGCCCTTAGCAGTATAGTAGGGGACTTGGCAGTAGACTTGCTGAAAGTTAAGAGTTTCTAAGAAAGTTAGTTTTGATATCTCCCAGTGGCTGGGATAGTTTTTTTGCCTTTCCCTTCTGTATCTTTTTGTATATTATTAACCTTTATTAATATATTATCGAAATAGGGCTCCCCCCTATTGTTTTTCCTATTAAAAAGAAAAACTGGATCTGCCTCAACTACCTTATCTTTGATCCAATCAGACCGACTGGAGAATTAGCCTTTTTATGAAGGTCCATATATATGTGGTCAATAATCAATATGCATGGTTTATGTGGTAACATAGGCCAACAGCTGAAATGGAAGGTCCGTAGATCTCTCCAGCGTGAGTTTTCATGAGAGTTACTGCTTCAGAGCTAAAATTATTACAGAATTATTATTCTGATGCTGACCTGTCCATATAAAAGTGTATAGTGCTAATACAATTCCCTATGAAGACCAACTTACCTGATATGTATTGCTTCGCTGTTCCATATTTTAGATGGTTAAGTCTATATACTTTGCATGCTGTCTTAACTACCGGCGTCTTCTGGTCCAACAATGCTTATTCTTCTTTTAAAAAAATAATTGCTTCTTATATTCTGATTTGGATTTGTAACTTCACCTAGACTTAATTTTGCTTGATTGCTCTCTGGACTGCTACTGAAACTAGGTATTGATTCAATCTCTCTTAACAGGCTGCATCATTGTTCAAAGGACCAGTTCCTCCAGTTGTTGCATTCTCCCTGGGATCACTGGGCTTCATGACACCTTTCCGTATCCTTTATCATCGATGCTGAGTGCTTGCTAAATATGCTACTAAATTTAATGGTTGCCTGATCTCTATTGCATTTTTGTTATAACTCCACCCCCACACACACAAGTATTATTGCCTATCTGGATGTTATCTAGTTATTTATGAGGCATTGTTTCTGTGCTATATTAAATTTTTTTGGAACTTTATATTCGTGTTAGCGTATATAAAAACTCATGGCTCTTAGCAGATAAATCTCACATGAAGCTTTCTGATATCCTGTTGACAGTCACATTTTTACTATTTCTTTGTCCTTAACATGCTTATCAGCAAGCGAGCAATATCGTGATTGTTTGGACAAGGTGCTGAACGGACCATTTAGCATCACACTGAGAAACCGTCTACAGTGTCATTTAATCCGTGCTTCAGCAAAGGATGAACTTGTGACTGAGGAGCCAATACTAGTGTTAAACGAAGTTACAATTGACCGTGGAATATCATCTTACCTTACCTACCTGGAATGCTACTGTGACAGTTCTTTTGTTACATGTGTACAAGGGGATGGACTAATCATATCAACAACATCTGGAAGCACAGCATATTCATTAGCAGCCGGAGGATCCATGGTTCATCCACAGGTATGCTATTTTCTTGTTTTCTGTTTATTGTCACTTTACTTTGTCCTTCAAGGTCCACCCCCCCCCCCCCCCACCCCCGGCGAAGAAGTTTTGCTATTGTCTTTGTCCATCTTCTCAGAATAATTTGTCCAATGCTATTTTGGTGCCTTATGTTTTGCTGGTATCTGCAGGTCCCGGGAATCCTTTTCACACCGATCTGTCCGCATTCCTTGTCATTCAGGCCTTTGATACTGCCTGAATATGTTACTCTGCGCGTACAAATGCCGTTCAATAGCAGGGGCCAAGCATGGGCATCTTTCGATGGCAAAGATAGAAAGCAGCTGGCGCCCGGTGATGCTCTCATCTGCAGTATTTCTCCTTGGCCTGTGCCTACCGCTTGCCTGGTGGATTCCACCACCGATTTCCTCCGCAGCATCCATGAGGGTCTCCACTGGAATCTGAGGAAGACCCAATCATTCGACGGCCCGCGTGATTGATGCAGCGTTGATAAGTTATACATAACGGTCCAGTGCCAGAGTTTGAGCTGGGTTAAGGCGCTGATGGATTTGTTCTCTCGAAAATCGTTTCCTCTAAGTCCAGCTAACACCGAGCGGATGAATGTACCTATGCGAGTTTGTTCTTGATGCGTCTTCTTTACCGTTTCATACATACATATATATATAGAAGGTTGCGTCTAGATGTCGGGGGTAGTGCATAATCCAAATATAGTGGGCATGAGTGTGTACATGTTTTTGAACTTGGTGCGATGTATGACAGCACATGTGGCAAACATATATACCGATCTGGACATAGTATGGGGGAGTAGATATGGATGGCACCAGCTCAAAATGTGGAATACAACATGTATACTTGTACCCCCATGATATGAATGAAATAATTCGTTAGTCGTGAAATGACAGTCTCTCTCTCTCTCTCTCTCTCTCTCTCTCTCGTTGCAGTTTGCACTCGTGCAATCCGGCAGTTCAAATGTGGAAGCTTCATTCTTTTCCCCTTCCGTTCTGAAAGCTTCACAAGTGATGCGTGCTCTGTTCCTCTTGTGGTGATGGGTACTTGCCTAGTTGGAGTGGTACAATTATGAAACCGGCCAGGAGTATCCTGGATCACCCTGCGTAGCTTTTGATGCGATTCTGGGCTGTATGGCCACGGTGTACAAAGTGGAGCATAAAAACGACCGGTCACTGCTACGACTACTAGTAGTAGAGGCCTCAATTGCCGTGCGGTGTCGTGTTCCCGCTAATTGGATTCCGAATGCCCCCTCCGGCCGGCAGCAAGTGACCCCACCCAGCAGCGGCAGAACAACAGTGGCCAACCCGAGAACCGAAGAACGTGAAGTCCTTTGTTGCTTTCTATCTGTCCAACCTACCCTCGCGGTCACGGGCCTCGGCACGCCAATCCAACCACGCCCGCGCTCGCTCCTTCCCATCCCTGATCCCGTCCACTCCCAGCGCCTCCACCATGCAGGCATGCAGCACAAACCAAAACTCCCAGCTCGGCCTGTACCACCATGTCCATGACCACCTCAGGTCGCCACTAGATCTACCACCACGACCACCTCAGGTCGCCACTAGATCTACCACCACCACCTCACTCTCCCATCACGGCATCACCGGCAGCGACAGAAATGGCAGCTCCTACGACCCCCATCCTCTTGCTTCTGCTGCTACTGTTCGTTGGGACGGCGGCGGTGCAGGCGGGCGACATGCCGATGCCTGTCAACGAGGAGGTGCTGGGGCTGGTGGTCTTCAAGTCCGCGCTGACGGGTCCTCCCGCCGCGCTGGCCACGTGGACGGAGTCCGACGCCACGCCGTGCGGCTGGGCGCACGTCGAGTGCGACCCGGCCACGTCCCGCGTGCTCCGCCTCGCGCTCGACGGGCTCGGCCTCTCCGGCCGCATGCCGCGGGGCCTCGACCGACTCCCCGCGCTCCAGTCGCTCTCCCTCGCCCGCAACAACCTCTCCGGCACGCTCCCGCCAGGGCTGTCCCTCCTCAGGTCGCTCCGCTCGCTCGACCTCTCCTACAACTCTTTCTCCGGCCCGCTGCCCGACGACGTCGCGCTGCTCGCCTCGCTCCGGTACCTTGACCTCACCGGCAATGCCTTCTCGGGTCCGCTTCCGAGCTCGTTCCCTCCGACCGTCCGCTTCTTGATGCTGTCCGGCAACCAGTTCTCCGGCCCGATACCGCAGGGGCTGTCCAAGAGCTCGTTCCTGCTTCACTTGAACCTGTCCGGAAACCAGTTCTCCGGCTCGCCTGACTTCGCGGGCGCGCTCTGGCCGCTCTCGCGGCTGCGCGCGCTCGACCTGTCCCGCAACCAGTTCTCTGGCTCCGTCACCGACGGCATCGCCAACCTCCACAATCTCAAGACCATTAACCTCAGCGGCAACAAGTTCTTCGGCGCAGTCCCGGAGGACATCGGCCTGTGCCCGCACCTGAGCACCGTTGATGTAAGCACCAACGCGTTCGACGGCGAACTCCCTGACTCTATCGGGCATCTCGGCTCGTTGGTGTACCTCTCCGCGTCCGGCAACCGGCTCTGCGGCGACGTCCCTGCTTGGCTTGGCAACCTGACCGCGCTGCAGCACCTGGATTTCTCCGACAACACGCTCACCGGCAGCTTGCCGGACTCGCTCGGCAGGCTCAAGGACCTCAACTACCTGAGCCTGTCCAAGAACCAGCTGTCCGGCTCCATCCCGGACTCAATGTCCGGCTGCACCAAGCTCGCCGAGCTGCACCTGAGGGCCAACAACCTCAGCGGCAGCATCCCGGACGCTCTGTTCGACGTAGGGCTCGAGACGCTCGACATGTCGTCGAACGCGCTCTCAGGCCTCCTGCCGTCGGGCTCGACGAGGCTGGCGGAGACCCTGCAATGGCTCGACCTCTCCGGTAACCAGTTGACCGGCGGCATACCGGCGGAGATGGCGCTCTTCTTCAACCTCCGGTACCTCAACCTGTCCAGGAACGACCTCCGCACGCAGTTGCCGCCGGAGCTCGGCCTTCTCCGCAACTTGACGGTGCTCGACCTCCGCAGCAGCGGATTGTACGGGCCGACGCCCGGCGACCTGTGCGAGTCCGGAAGCCTCGCCGTGCTCCAACTCGACGGCAATTCCCTGGCTGGCCCCATCCCCGACAACATCGGAAACTGCTCTTCTCTGCACCTACTGTAAGTCCAGAATTTACCCTTCTTGCATGAATGCATGGTTACACTTGGATTTCATTTGCAATGTGTTGCGTTGCGTTGCATGGGAGATTGAGTTGTGACGTTTGATGGTTTTGCAATTAATCGCAGGAGCTTGGGGCACAACGGTTTGACAGGGCCGATACCGGCGGGCGTTGCGGAGCTGAAGAAGCTGGAGATTTTACGGCTGGAGTACAACAACCTGACCGGCGAGATACCGCAGCAGCTGGGCGAGCTGGAGAATCTCCTGGCCGTGAACATCTCTCACAACCGCCTCGTCGGGCGGCTCCCGGCCTCTGGCGTGTTCAAGAGCCTCGACGCGAGCGCGCTCGAGGGCAACCTCGGCATCTGCAGCCCGCTCGTCACCGAGCCATGCAGGATGAACGTGCCCAAGCCGCTCGTGCTGGACCCCAACGAGTACACGCACGGCAACGGCGACAGCAACCTTGTAACAAACGGCGGCGGTCCGGCGATACCAAGGAAACGGCGGTTCCTCAGCGTGTCCGCCATGGTGGCCATCTGCGCGGCGCTGGTCATCATCCTCGGAGTCCTTGTCATCACCTTGCTCAACATGTCGGCACGGCGGAGGGCTGGGACTGGGCTCCCGGAGAAAGAGCTGGAGAGCATTGTCTCCAGCTCGACCAAGTACAGCAAGCTCGCGACCGGCAAGATGGTGACGTTCGGGCCAGGAAACAGCCTTCGCTCCGAGGACTTCGTCGGTGGAGCGGACACCCTGCTGAGCAAGGCGACGGAGATAGGCCGCGGCGTGTTCGGGACGGTGTACCGTGCGTCGGTCGGCGAAGGCAGGGTCGTCGCCATCAAGAAGCTCGTCACGGCGAACATAATCCAGTCCCGCGACGACTTCGACCGCGAGGTGCGCATCCTCGGCAAGGCGAAGCACCCCAACCTGATGCCGCTCAAGGGCTACTACTGGACGCCGCAGCTGCAGCTCCTCGTAACGGACTACGCGCCGCACGGCAGCCTCGAGGCGCGCCTCCACGGCAACGACGGCGTGTCCCCGCCGTTGACTTGGCCTGAACGGTTCAGGATCGTGGCCGGCACGGCCAAGGGCCTGGCGCACCTTCACCAGTCGTTCCGGCCGCCCATGATCCATTACAACGTGAAGCCGAGCAACATCCTCCTCGACGAGCACTGCAACCCGATGATCTCCGACTTCGGGCTGGCCCGGCTGCTTCCCAAGCTGGACAAGCACATCAGCAGCAGCCGGTTCCAGGGCGCCATGGGGTACGTCGCGCCGGAGCTCGCGTGCCAGAGCCTGAGGATCAACGAGAAGTGTGACATCTACGGGTTCGGTGTGCTCATCCTTGAGCTCGTGACCGGCCGTAAGGCCGTGGAGTACAGCGAGGACGACGTGGTCATACTGATCGACCAGGCGAGGGTGCTCCTCGAGCACGGCAATGTGATGGAGTGCGTCGACCCGAGCATCGGCGAGTTCCCGGAGGAGGAGGTGCTGCCGGTGCTCAAGCTGGGGATGGTGTGCACGTCGCAGATCCCGTCGAACCGGCCGTCCATGGCGGAGGTGGTCCAGATACTGCAGGTCATCAAGGCCCCCGTGGTGGGCAGAATGGAAGCTTTCTGACATGTGAGCTAACGACCGGCTGGCCGGGCGGGATCGAGATTACACCAACGAACGATTAATTGGCCGCAAGTACTACGTGCATTGATGTTATCTAGCTTTGTTCGTGTGTTCCTAGTGAAAGGTCCCAGTACTGTGTCGTGCTAATTTTTCAGCTTTGGTTTCGCTTTTGGACGTCAAATTGCGATGCCTTCTTCTTCTACAGTTCTACTCTTCTTCTTTTTTAAACACCCAGGAGACTTGTATGCTATTATATTAATAGAAGAAGTGAAAGTACTACCGTTCTACTTAAAAAATGATCCGTTATATTTTGTCTCGTCTTGTCTTTAACCATTCTTGCAGTACATGCATTTCTTGATGCTGGCTACATAGACATGCTCTTGTGACTCGTGAGTTGTAGCAAAGTTGGCGGGTTGCGGAGACTTGCACTATGCCCACTGGCCACTGGCCACCGATGGCCGATGGATGTTTCCGTACTTCCAACTGGGTGTTTGTTCCAATCCTTGGTGCCCATAACTTGAGCTACATGACTACATGAGGCATGTGAGTCCACAGCGGAAGTGTGCGTGAACTCGGGGTCCACCGCCCACCACACAAAAGTATGAGCAGATTTATGGATAAATTAACCTTCGGTTGCACATGTGGGTCCTGAATAGGATGTTGGTTGAATTAATCAGAGGCTTGGCAGTTGGCACCATTGCCTCGATTGGATTTGGACTATATGCTGGACTTTTTGGCTACGTTTTTAAGTAAAATAATAAAAATAGTCCTCTCACAGATAAAATGACAAAAATAATATCTCTATCGTATGAAATTGCCGCGGCTGGTCCAATAGGACATTGGATGAAGTAATCAGAGGGTTGACACCATTGCCTCGGTTGGATTTGCACTATATGTTGAACTTTTGGCTCATTTAGCACGTTTTTTAAACAAAAATAGCAAAAATAGTCTCATAGAAACGTAATAGCAAAAATGGCACCTATGTCCCGTGAAATCGTTGCGGCAAGGGACCTACCGTGCACCCAGAGCGCGGCAGAACATGTGACAACCTCACCACCGACAGCATGTTTCGTTTTCACACGGTAGATGTGTTATTTTTGTCATATTTCTTTTTTTTTTGCGCTATTTTTAATATTTCTCTTAAAAAGAAGCTAAATGGGAAAAAAAAAACTCTTGTACACTGATCTGCATTGGACATCTGTGCAGTGCTGCTGCATTTTCTTTTAGTTTGGTGCGAGATAGTAGTACTGCATGACAAACTGATTGAATACTACGAGTCTTCTGTCATGTGATATTATATATTTTGCTAAATCTTAATGAATTAATCAATCAACTGGTCGAATCCACCCTTTCAATTAAACACATCCAATTAAAAAGGTCATGTCAATGTACTAGTGCTCTGTGCTACTCAATCTTATGATATTATCTTAGCACTGGACTGAGTGTACAGTAAGGGAATCACAAAGAACCCAGTTATTATTTCGTACGTCTTTGCAATTCCATTCCCATGGACGATAGTTCTGCAGCCTACAGTGTAAGTTGATACATTAAAGAGTACCTCAGTGGTACTATGCATTATATTCAGGATTAGACAGACATGCCGGAGTGGTTTGTTTGATCCTTCGGCATTTGCTATATTTTACTGGGCTGGTCTTATGTAAATCCAGCATGCCAGAGTAATCGGAACTATTTGGCGGGCACGCAGTTCCGATTATTGCATTTGACACTTCACCTTTTTGACCTGTCATTTTGACGTGTCAGTTTGGTATCTTAGGGCTGTTTGGAATGGAGGAATTTCGGAGGAAATCATAGGAATTCGGAAAACAACGGAAAGGGAAGGGAATCTAGTGTTTGGAACGGAGGATCGAGGTTGCCAAATTCCTCCGGAAAGTTCCTGTAGCCTGTACTTTCGCAGGAAAATAAAAATCCACCCAAACCCTTTAGGAAATTTTGCTACGATTCTAGTGTGCGGGGAAGCTTACCGTCCTAGCAGTCACGTCGTGGTTAGCGTTGTCTAATACTGGCCGGTGGGACCTCTAATTTATGTGGCTCAGATGTTAGTGATTCAATGGGAAAATTTTCTAGCTTCATGATTCCTCTGTTATTTATTCCTTCCAAACGTCTATTATCATTTTTTTTCCTGTGTTTTTTAATCCTCTGTTGTACCACTACATTTCTATATTTTTCTTGTGTTTTATCGTATTCCTCTGTTTTAGTTCCTACGTTCCAAAGAGCCCTAACCATCTCGCTATACTACTACTATAGTGATAAACAAGTCCATGACTATCTCATTTACTACCTTATTTTGCTCATTTTGCTGAATCGTGTTGACCCTGCTCTCCAATTTCTTTCCTTCAAAATCAAAGCTGACCGGAAAATCGATGTGTGATATCTGATGACTGATAAATCGATAAGTGCAAAAAACAAAAAAAATCAGAGATGGAGGCACGAGGAGCGTCATTTATACGGATAAGTTAACAATGTTGGTTTCTGAAGCATGAGAGCGACTGGAGAAATGGAAGAGTTTTTGTCTATATGGCATTGTTGGTATCGTTATTAACAAAATTGGTTATCCACGTGTCGTAATACAAAAAAAGACGCCGGCAGCCGACACGTGTTCAAAACCGTGTCTCCCGCACCCAGATTTTATCTCCAACGTTCCTGGAGGGGATGCTCCTCGTGCCTCCGCATCGCTGCTACCGCGCCCCTAGGAGCCAGACAAACCGCCTCCGTGCCCTCAGGGCACAACATCCCCTTTGTCGGTCCCCCTCGCCTAGATGCCTGTCCCTATCGTGTCCTTTACTGCAACCACATCTTCTCCAATTGGACTTTCTGCTACGGCAATTCCATATACTCCAGTTGGGCCGAGCTACTTCTACATACTATGGTGTTGCGTCACCTATTATCGGCCCACAGGCTATGTGATGTATTGGCCGACGACTTGGCCCATCTGGTGGACGACCACCCTAGGCACGTACTATTCACACGTGAACAGTACCGCCATCCCTCCCTTCTCCTCTTCCTCCTATACATAGTGGCCGAAACCCTTAGGGTTTGGTGGGTTTGTTAGATTGAAGTTTAATTTTGCTACTTTATACTTTGTCTTCTTGTTCAACGAGATCAACAACGATATTGGCTTCGAAACCCCACTTATCGATACGAAACTATTTCATATTCGCAATTTCAGATTGCTTATTTATCGTGTTCTTGCTTGTTCTTTGATTGCATGTAAAAATAGACCTTCGTGGTTAGGTCAATCGTGCTTCTAGCAAGGTCAATAACAATCACGGAGTTGGTTCAGCGATTGCGAGCATATCGGTCGTGTACGATTGGTAGCCGAATCGTGATAGTCGTCTCTACCAAATCGAGTTATCGTTCTCATCGAAAGATCGGGACACCCATTGTCGCATTAGTATTGCCATCCACCGACGCCGTCGAACCGATACACGCACTCCGGACCGGTTCACGTATCCCACGAGACATGCTCAACGCAAAACCAGGACGCCCACGTAGACGCAGCAAGCAGAGAGTGGCTCAGACGAGTCAGCCATATTGTATCTCGTGTGTAATTACATTGTATACATGTTAGGCGCTTATGTTGTGCTATATTTTTGTATACATATTTTGTATATTATGTGCTTATTGTTGGAGTGCATCGGTTCCAGATTCACATGAAATAATAAAACACTGAGGTTCGTATGAAATCATAAAATCATAATGGGGACATGTGAGTTTCGACATTTCATGTGAACTTTCAACATTTTTGACATTTTATGTGAAGTTCGTTCGTCGTCCGTCGTCATTTCATGTGGAGTTACAAACAAAAAAATGGAAAATAAAGTTGACAAAATTTCAAAATAATTAATGTAATTTGTGAATTACATGATGTGCGTGGTTTGGTTATGTATATTACAAATGACATCATGCACGAATCAACAAACTGGAAAACATCTACGATACATGCGCAGTTTTTTTTTTGAATAAAAAAAAAGAGGATCGAAATTAGTCTTGGTGGCGCATCGGTCCCTTCCCCTTGTCTCGAGACTACTCACGACGGTGTCGAGTATCGAAGTCATCCATGTTACGCGAGACGTGTTGGACAATCACCTCCCCTAAGAGTTGGTCGATCATCAGATGTTCAAATAGCTCTTCTCCAACTGGAGTTATGGTTAGGGGAGTGACGTGACTGTTGTCGTGCCGATCTCCATAAGGTGAGTTGTTCGAACGATTGGTGTTCGAAGTAGTCGTCCTGGTACGAATTCCGGAATGGTGTCGGCGAAGTTGTTCAAGTCTGGCCATCGTGCTCTGAAGACTTCGTGCGATCTCTTGAGCGAAGAGGTCGTAACTTGGCGCTCATCTAAGTTCTTGAGTTGGGTTCTCGAGCAGATCATTTATATGTTGAAGTTCTTGAGTCTCCTCAGACCGATATTGAATGCACCCAGGCAAGGTTCTCTGGGTTGCAATTCTTCTCCTCTGGATAGTCTCAGGATCTTCTAAATCTGAAGTCGCTTGAGTTCAACTCAATAGAGAGCGATCATTTCTAGGATTTCTCCCACGTTCATGAGAGTGTTGATTCTGTTCATCGCCAGAGGTGTCCTCGCCACGACCACGAGAGCTCGCAGTGTGTGATCGAAGGGGAGCATCCTCAGTCCTACCTTTAGGAGAGTGACCATGATGTGGGGGGGGGGGAGGAGGGCGAAGACCGCCTCGATATGACCTCTACTTGCGCCTGAGGCCTCCTAGCTTGAAGAGTAGTCAAATGACAATGCCTCACGACTTGGAGCAAGCCCTTTCAAGAAGGGAAATTCTGGGTTATAACCGTCTTTATCCGTAGGTGAGCCCCGCGAAGGTATGGTCAAATCTGCAGGAAAAGCGTGTTCGACCATATCCTTTGCGGGGGTAACCAGAGAGTGACAACCACCAGATGCTGATGAAGTCCCAGAACGATTGCTTCAAGGACTTGTCGTGCCAGGTCGGACGGCCTCAAATGGACTCGAACATTTGGATGGAGAACCCTCGCTATGTTCTGTGCCTGCCTTGGCGTAGTCCCGATTATGGTCGAGTTGACCCTTGCCCTCTGAAAAATCTGGTCCCTCATTTGAACGTAATGTTGTGGGGGAAAATGATCCCTCCTCAATTTTGTCTGTGGTATGGTCTCCGGGATCTGGTGAAAGATCCTTGGAGGTGGCACTACCATCGGACGAAATAATACTCTGCTTATATTCGTAGCGGACATCCATGTCGAGTCCTGTGTAGTCAGCCAAGTCAGACCAATTCTCCTCATTTCGCTCTCCTGCAATGGAAGCATCAGAGTTGAGAAAATAAAGAGAACTTGTTGAAAATAAATCACCGAAAACTCCCCACGGTCGGCGCCAACTGTCGTTGTTTTACTATCGATCTTACGAACGAATGAATATTTGGGAGGTCTCCTAGATCTAAAACCACGCAAAGGATGACATAGGGATTTATACAGGTTCAGGCCTTCTCCAGAGAGAATAAAAATCCTACTCCTGTTGTATTGTATTGAGTGTGCTGTTTACAATCAAGAGGAAGACTAAAACATAATGTCTTGTGCTCTAGATTGATCCTCTCGATCTCTTGGTTGTTCGATCGTCTTTTCTGCCTACTGACTTCAACCTTTATATAGCGTATGAAAAGGTGGCAGTTCCTCCAAGCCAAGAGACATCCCAACGTTCCAAATGATGAACGGTTGGTGGAGGTTACTGTTAGAGATATAACACCCCCACGTTGCCAGGCAATTATCGTCAAAGACAGAGATACAAAACGTGCAGTTATTCATAGAGAATAACGACATATATTAACTACTTCATGTGTTGAACACGGCGTACAAGACTCCCTAACCGACTGGCCCCACATATCTGTAGACTCCATCAAGTATAGGGGTAGTCATAATCGACCAGATTGTAGAGTAACTTACGACCACATGGTGCTCGTAGAGAAGGCTCATAACCAGGGGTGAGTCGTAGAACAACTTACGACTAGAGACTGGTCATAGAAAGGTTTACGACCATGGGATGGTTGTAGTAAGACTTACGACCATAGGGTGGTCGTAAGTACACTTAGTTAAGCTTCTCCCTTATGAACAGTAAGGGGTATACTTGCGAGTAATATAAATATATTGCTATCTATAATAATAATTATAGATAAATAATTAAACGAGGATCATTAGATCCTCATCAAATCCACAGTGTGATCGAAAACAAGTTTTACTTCAGTTCTCTCTGTTCTCAATGCTAAGCGCGAGAACGAGAATGAATTCGATAATGAGAGCAAGCGTAGCGCCGGTTTTTATAGCTGCGCAAAGGTGTTTCGCGCCTACTACGAAGCAACGGGAGAGAATCCCATGTCCTGCGCGCTGTGATTATGCATGCATGCAGACGGAGGCAGCAAGGTGATGGAGTTGATGGATGGGATGGGAGAGAAGATCGATGGGATAGGGGATGCTTTTGGCGGAACGTAAAACTGTGTCCGTGCCCTAGCCGTAGGGTGGGGCCCCAACAATACCATGCCATGGTGGCACGACACGAGCGCGTGTTCGGGCGAAAGGGGGCTAACGTGGCGACGTCCGGGCGAGGGGGGACCACTAAAGGGGATGTCATACCCTAGGGGCACGGAGGTGGCTTGTCCGCCCCTAGGGGCACGGACGTGTCTTGTTCGGCTCCCAGGGGCGCGGTAGTGGTGACGTGGTGGCACGAGGAGTGTTCCCCCCCAGGAACGGTGGAGATGAAATCCGGGTGCGGGAGACACGGTATCCGGGTGTGGGAGGTGCGGTTTTAGATGCGTGTCGGCCGCCGACACGTCTGTTGTGCTATTTTTAGTATTAAGGTGGGTGGCGTGGCCAATTTCGCTAATAACGGCGTCAGGAGTGCCATTTAGGCAAAAAAAACTCGAAATGGAAGAGGACTGGCATTCTCGGTAGGAATATATGCCGTAATAGTATTAAAAAGCTCTACATCACAAAACCCGGAGTTACAGAATTCTCGGTGAAATGCAGACAACGGAGTAATCCTTTTATATAAAAGGGGGCTCACTTGAAGCTCAGGGAGGGTGGCCACATTAGTTTTTTTACATGGGCTGTTAGATTGCGTTTGGTTTTAGTTTGTGTCGTTCGATTTCGCTTGTGGTTCTCTTCGCGCGTATCGTTTTTGTCGGGCCAGCCTTCCGATGTTGTGTTTTGCGCGTTGCTTGTCTGATCGTAGGGTGTGGGACGTTTGTGTGTTAATTTGACGACTTCAATGTCGTGCGCTGTCTGGCTTGCTGTGCGGCATTTAATGCCCATTGAAAACAGGAGCCATGAGCATTAGGTTTTGGACTGGAGGAGAGAGCTAGCTGGATGCCTGGTTCGGTGCTTTGGTTGCTGCACCACCACACAACTTTAATCAGACGGTAGGGATGAATGGAATTTATTTGCCACTCTTCGATCGGTTCTTAAGATGTGCCCAAGGTTTCCATGACTTTTCGGTCCGTTCGCTGTTGCGGTTTCTGTGCAGCATTAATAGCCCACTCTGTTTTGTGCCTTTTCAATGAGCTCTCACATCGTTCATCTGCCTCAGCTTCTTTCTTGTTTGCCCTTCTTATTCATCTCACGGCAGTGTCATTCCTTTCAGCCTCCTTGCTTGTATCGTCACTCCGTCCGCTGTTTGATTTACATCACCTGTGCGCTTACGGTTTGCTCCGGCCTCTGCTCTTTAGCTTTCTTCTTTTGTGCTCATCGGTTTGTCGTCTCCGTATTTCTTTGTCGTCCTGGTGGTCCTTCAGTCTTTGCGGTGGTTGCTTTAATTTTCCCCCTCACCTTTGTTCTTTCCCCCCTTGTTTTTGCAGGTCTTGGTGCTGTGTGCTGTTTTGCTTGATTCATTTGTACGTTGGCTTAGTTTGCCTACCTCGGTTTAGATGGATGCATGCGGTTGAGGTTGGTCTTTGTTTCCTTGTTTTCCCCTGCCAGTCGTATACAGCTCTAATTTTTCCCCTTTGTGTATGTGTCGTTGCGCTTTATTTTTTGTTGCTGTTTTCGGTATCTCCTTGTTTTGCCTGTTTACGGGTCTCGGGCGTTTCCATTCGACAGGTCAGTCTGTGTTTTTTTTTGTCTTTTTTCGTTCATGTTCTTTCGCCGTCTCTACTGTGTTCTTTGTCTATTTACGTATGTTCGTTGGTTTTTTTCAACACATTATTTTGGTGTCCACGTCTTGGGATACGTCTATCTTTATTTCTGCCTTCCTATTGTTCGATATTGCCTGTGCTGTGCGACTGGTTGTGTTTTGTTATTTGTGTATTACTCGTTCATTCCTTCGCTTATACTTATATATTTTTGGGTTTTTTGCCTACAGGTTTGATTGTCATCCGCACGTCGTCGTCTACTCATTGTCCAGCTTCTGCGCTCTTCAGTCTGCCTTCAACAAGGTAAGGCTCGTTCGCGTTCTTTAGATGTGTTTTACATTGCTATATGCTTTTATGATATTCTGTTCTGCTTGGTTCTACTGTGCTGTGCGCTCTACCTGTGTTACATTGTGGCGACTCGGCCAGGGGCCTCACCCGAGAGGTCCTCTAAGACCTCCCTGGAAGTCCATCAGAACCTCCCAGGAGGTCCCAAGGACCTCTCGGGCGGTCCACCCAAGCCTCCCAGGAGGTCCAGGGAACTAACCCAAGGAGGTCTTTGGACCTTAGACCTCCTAAGCTCCATGCTCTGAACCGAGGGAGGTCCGTGAGGATCCATCCCGAGGAGGTTGTGGGGCTTGGGACAAGCCTCAAGTCCACTGTGATCTAAACTAGTCCCCAAGGATCAACGACTAGTTCTCACAGCAAGCAAGTGATAACATACACATCCACAAAAGGCTTTATTAACAACAAAAGAGAGTTGATTACAAGGGGTTGCTTACAAGCTCCAGCAACTAAGAGCGAAATACACAGCGGAAAAACCAAAAGTATGGACTCCATCCATTACACCACAGGTGATTGGCTGGAGGGCGCGGCCTAATTGATTTGGTCATCCTCATCATCAAATAAGTCTTCTCCTGCTCAATTCATCAATCAAGCAAGAATGAGCACAACAACCGTTTTCGCAAGTTACACCCGTCAAATAACAATATGACATGCATAATGGATATATCAAAGGAAGGCATATTAGGGTCGATTTGCGTAAAGCCAAGTTTGTTTCAATTACGAGTACTAAGTTTCAAGGCAATTATACCATATCTAAAATTCATTTTGTAAATTCTATTTTTCAGTTGGATAACATTCGTCATCAAGATGGTGAAGGATACCCTCCTGTCACATGGCTCCCCACCCATTAACCATTTGGATAGAAATCCAAAATCGATTCCATAAGTACTTTGTAAACCAAAACCAAGAGCTAACTTTGAGTGGCTTTGCTAGCATGTCCATGACCGTGGACACAGCTATTCGAATAGATTTACACTCTGCAGAGATTGTACACTTTACCCACATGACATGAATTCTCTAGTTTGTTTGGCATCCGTCAATGCCACCTCACACTTCCTTTGGTGAGAGGTCTAGAGCACATGACAAGGCCTTTACAAAGCATTACTCCAACGCAGTCCATCCTCGCTAAGGTTTCACCCTCTTTGGACTACCCATCCGCAGGGTTCAGGTCCCCTCTTGCGCCAGGTGGGACTACAAAGGTCGTAACATGACTACCCACCGCATCCACAGGATCAACCGCGATGGAGCTTTGCAAATTAGTTGGCCAGGTCCCTTTGCCCATTTCTCAGGATATGTGGTTGTACGAGGGTGGCATAGCCCATTATAGGCATAGCAAGATGCGGCTCAAGGACCGGTCCTCATATGGCTTGGGCGGCTAACACAAACCCCGGGTCTCAACCCTACCCGAGTTGAGCAGTGCATACCTCGCACCGACCAAACAACCAATCCGCCCAAGACCAAATCCATTTTTCCATTTCTGTTTTTCCAAACCATTTATCAAAACCTCCATGACAACCCAATGTCATGGCTTTAAAACATTGCACACTTTGGTCTGTTGGAAGAAACCTTTCCCAAATCAAGATTTTGGTCTAAGCAAGACTAAGCATTCATTTTTCAAAAGCCTCTTGTCCTTACTATTGCAAAAACCAGATTTTATCTAGGGTGACAATGGGGTTGGTTCAACATAGGCAGTGGTCATACAATGGAACTGGGCATAGCTACGAACTGAAAGATAGGTATTGAAATAACTTAGTAAAAGTAAGCATGCGTACATCTTTGAAATCAACATAAGTATCTTGAAGTAATGGGTGCAATATGATCAAGAGTGTAACTTGCCTTGCTCAAAGTCTTGAGCTTCTTCTTCTTCAAGGGACCCTTGCTCCTCACTCTGCCATAATCTACACGGTGGGAAAACAAAATAACTCAAACAGAGCTCAAGCAAGATCCAAAGGAACTCCGAATAAACTCCAATGTAAAACAACTGAGAGATTGGGAGATCAGGAGGAGGTCTAACGAGCTTGCTAGAGAGGTCTAGAGAGCTTGGAGGGAGGTCCAAGAGCTGGTTGGTGGAGCTGGAGAGTGGAAATGAGGAGAAAGTAAGAGAGGAAGGGCTGCCCAAGCTATATATAGCTGGAGCCATTGAGCATGCCCCAAGATACAGGTGTTCAAGAGTTGGTAAAGAGGACAATGGAAACAAGCAAGGGATGTGACAAAAGTATGACATGAGTACTGCAAAAAGTGGTAGCATTTAATGTGATACAACATGTATTAAATGTGGGGGAGACTCCTTTGCACAAGGATACAATCAAAGGATAAAAGAAACATGGGTGTAACTGCCAAGTGGGTCCAGTCAAGACCCGATGGGGAGGTCCTGCGGAGACCTTGAGGAGGTCCCACAGAGGACAAGGGAGGTCCTCACCCACTGGGAAGGTCCTGACGGTTGGATCTCCGAAAGGGAGGTCCAACGGCCAAGATCAAGTGCAAAAGGGGAGGTCTGCAGAGGTCAAGTGGAGGTCCTCACCCACTAGGGAGGTCCTGACGGTTGGATTAAATCAAGGGGGAGGTCTGGATGGTCAGGATCTAATTGAAGGAAGATGTCTTGAATGGTTAAGATCTCCAAAAGGGGGGGTCTTAACGGTCAGATCTACAAGGAGGGAGGTCTAGATGGTTAAGATCTCCAAAGAAGAGGTCTTAACGGCCAGATCTACAAGGAGGGAGGTCTGGACGGTTAAGATCTCCAAATGGGAGGTCTTAATGGCCAGACTATAAGGAGGGAGGTCTGGATGGTTAAGATCTCCAAAGGGGAGGTCTTAACGACCAGATCTGCAAGGAGGGAGGTATGGACGGTTACGATCTCCAAAGAGGGGGTCTTAACGGCCAGATCTACAAGGAGGGAGGTCTGGACGGTTAAGATCTCCAAAGGAGAGGTCTTAACTGCCAGATCTGCAAGGAGGGAGGTCTCGATGGTTAAGATCTCCAAAGAGGAGGTCTTAACGGCCAGATCTACAAGGAGAGAGGTCTGGACGGTTAAGATCTCCAAAGGGGAGGTCTTAACGGCCAGATCTGCAAGGAGGGAGGTGGGCGACAGCGAGATAGGAAGTGGGAGAAGCGGGAGCCATTGGATTCCAATTGGACCGCCCAAAATGATTGGGACGTTCGGACCGTCCGAGTTAACACTAGATCTCAGCCATTGAACTGAATCGGGCGGTCCGAAATGGTTGGGACGTTCGGACCGTCCGAACGCCTCTACAAATCGGACCGTCCAGCAAAGATTTAAGGGCTCAGAGAGGGTGGGACGTTCGGACCATCCGAACGTCTCACCAAGATCAAACCGTCCAATGCAAATCGGACGATACACAAGCGATGGAGGTCCAAATGGACAAGGAGGAGGTCCTGGAGGACACGGGGAGGTCCTGAAGTACACGAGGAGGTCCAAATAAAGGAAAGGGGAGGTTCTAGAGGACATGGGGAGGTCCTGAAGGACACGGGGAGGTCCAAATAAACAAGGAGGAGGTCCTAGAGGACATGGGGAGGTCCTGAAGGACACGGAGAGGTCCAAATAAACAAGGAGGAGGTCCTAGAGGACATGAGGAGGTCCAAATAGACAATGAGGAGGTTCTGAGAAACAATATTACCGCGAGTTGGGAGCGGTAACACTGGGTTGGCAGAGTAAGGAACTTCCCGAGAGGGTTACATGGACCAAAGCAAAGAGGAAGTCCGAGTGAACACAAAAAGGTTCAAGAGGATTCCGAAGGAACTCAAATGAACATAAGGAAGGCGTAGGCCTGGGAAGGTTTTAAGCCAGAGAAGACCCAAAGAGGGAGATTTGGATCTAGGGTGGTCTGGTCCAGAGATGGACAAAGCATGGACAGAAAAGGGAAGATCACCAAAACTTCAACAAACTCAACAAACCATCAAGGGATTTTAGTTGAAGTTTGAGTTAGTCAATTTAAATCCATTATGAAATTTCAAGTTAAACTTTGAATTCTCATCAAAACAAAATGATTCTTTTTATTTTGAAATATTCAAAAAGGCTCTGAAAAATCAGGGTGTTACATACATCATGCCTTTTCCCCCTTGCTTATTACCTTCCTATACAACATTATACCTATTTTTTTGGTTATCTCATGGCCGGATCATTTCAGTTCTATTCTGGTTTTTTTAAATAGTTCCTTGTTATCTTTCACCCTCGTTATCGTTTTGGTGCTGCTGTTTACCGTTTTATTTAGGTCTAGGTTCCTATCTGTCTGACTTTGCCTGGCTGCAGTTGCGTTTTTACGATCCTTCATTGTCTTCACGCTTTCTTCGATGCTTTTACCTAACTTTGTCTTTTTTCTCCGTGATTACCTTATGCGTTTTTTTCTTCCATTATTCGGTATTGCTTTTAAGTGCGTGAGTTGTTGCTATGATCCCTAGTCGTCCTGCTTCATCTGCACTTTCGACTCTATGTTCGTCGCAGTTTGCTTTAGGTAGCATTTCTACCTCTCTTTTTTTTTTTGCTTCTTTTGCTTCAAAATTTCCTTGTTTCCTGCTTCCCATTTGCCTACTACCTGCTATTTTTCGTTGCTCTCTTTGCTCCCATTTAATTGCCTTTTACCTTCTCTTGCTTTCTCAAGGTGATCACGATGATGTCACCTTATCCCAAGGAGCTGTTTCACGGAGAAGAACACGTATATGACTTTCGAGATTTCTGTTTCTCTTAGCTCATAGTATCTGCATCGACAGGATTTCCCCTTGCTTTATTTCTTTAGGTTCTGCATTTCCCCTGTTGTCCCTGCTGACGATGCCCGACATAATAGGAAAAAAACATCGAAGAGTCCTCTCTCACCGTCAGATGGTTCAATCAGGTGCTTGGTTCAGTTTCTTTATTGCAACTTTGTCATTAGTTGACTCCTTGTTTAGGGTTATATCTGCTTTTCTTTACAGGTTGTTTAACCACTTTTATAATGATGTTTAGCTGACTTATTTTAGTATCACTGAAAAAATGGGAAGCTCTGCATATTTGAAAAACTGCTATACTCGTTTATTAAAAAATAGATCAAAACACACCAACAGTTTTTAAGCTTTCCATACCGATGGTTATGTTATTCACAATCTGCTACTTTATACTAACCCATTGTAAATTATACTTTCGTAATAGGAACTAAAGCTTGCCAATTATAGACTTTATCCTTTAAAATCTGCCATACAATCATCTCTTAAAAAATATGCTTCTACAGAAGCTTCCCTTGCACGATCTTTAACTGTATATGGTATGAAGTTCGGCTGTACATACTGCTATATAATCTGTACTATGAACACTATTAATAATCATTCATCCTGAGGCGCTGCTTATAGCGCAATAACAAACCATCAGTATATCCTGTAAGCAGACTTTACGACAAACTTTGTAACGGCATCATTCAACAATTATAGTATCCATGTACTGTAAATAGACAATATGTTTACATATTATTGCTACCCAACAGTTTATATCGTTCCGTAGCTATCTTGTAACGATGCTGTCAGCTAATTTGAAAAAAAAGTATCTTTCTAACATATTGCTGGCCATGTAGATAGCACTTTCTTACATACCGTCGATGCTTTACAGACCACAGAGCCCACTGTCTGATGACTTAGCACCCTATGTGGATACAGCAGAAAAAAGGCTGACCGTAAAGAGAATAAATAAATAAAGGTATATAGTATTAAGCATTACATAGGAACAAACTCATTTTTTTTCCAGTGTAAAAGATTAGTTGCCCCATCTATACGTACGATTTTCGTACTGCTTGATGTTCTATTTTCCTAACAGGTCATCGTATGAAGCATGTGTTTTGTTCGTGTTTTGCTTGGCGCATACACGCTTACGTTGCAGTTTACATCATCATATTAGATGTGTTTTGCTTGTCGCCTACACGCGCTTATGTAACAGACAGCGCACCGTGTAAAACGACAGTTGTAATCGGCAAAGCATATAGTTTGCTTTGCTCAGTATTATATCTTCTTAGTACGTATATTTCCTTTCCTATGGACTCTAGAACGACATCAACATGTTGTCCTTTTTAAACCTTTGACAAACAACACTTAAGTATGCTCAATTTAATATATAGCGTTAGCTCTACCTGCTTTTGTATATTTTTTATACAGTTATCGCACTCTCTTATATTGTATCAGCTTTGTTGTAGTTGTGCAGATTACCGGCTGTCCGTACCTTTTTGACTAATCATTGCATTGGTTATTCATTCTGCCCGTATCAATTTTTGACCATTCTGCTATCTGCCCTATAGCAAGTTTCAAAACCTACCGAAAAAAATGATGACTGACAACATATTATAAACATAAATACTCTACTTGTTGTAGTTAACATAACCATAGCTGTGTTATATAATCATATCTATCGTCCGTATCTCTATACCTTCTATCACTAGCACTAGGGTATCTAGTACCATACCAAAGTGCCGCTAGTTAGCTAGAAGGTAGCAACGAACGAGGAGGTTTGTCTGTTTATATGACCCTGTCTTGTTGTTCCATGTCCATATGCTCTAGGCTTTTCATTCCTTTTGTAGAGCAGTACCAGTAGTGCCTTAGATTAACTAATCGCGTATTCTCGATTAATTACCAACCCTGATTTGAATTTTGAACTCGACCAGATTAATTGGTCGAAGGTGTAGCCATTCTCCCGACATAGGTCAGCAGGACAAATTTGATGAAGTTTTGTTTGTACATGGTTAACTTTCCTTTTCGAGAGGATCAACATGCTAGACTTTTTTTCTTCTTGGGAGATAGATATCTGCATGCTTAACTTGGTTACGGTGACTAAGCACTATTAAGATGGACAGATCAATTGGATTCAGGTTGTTCCCCTGTTTTCAACTTGGTACACCAGGGCTCCTGGCCCATATGAACATGAACAGTCCACGATGTATGTTCCAGTACAGGCCGTTGTACAACAGTGCGGGGCTTGGCAAAGCAAGGCCTGAGCTGCAAGAGGCGGACGGCGCAGCCCACGAGACATGGGCACATGTCCATTGGATGATTGGGCAGCAGCAATGCGTGCGGTCTCAATTGTGGAGGCTGGAGCACTCGGACGGGGATCCTGTGCAGTTGCAGTAGCGGTAGCCAGCCGTCCCTGTCCGAAAAAAAAAACAACGGTTCAAAACAAGTTTATCAATTCCATTGCTACCGGCCGGAATATACCATACAACAGTTTAATCCCGTACTGAGCTCAATATTGGCAAATACCGGTCATCCTGGTCTATTCTAGACGAAATTGATTGTTCCAACAATTCCGGTACTTGTCATAATTGAAATGACCTCTACTTTAAATTAGGTCCAAAGGCTCAGCCTAATATTACATACAACCTTTGTGTTTGTGAACTCATTGAGCTATGCATATTTTTTTTATGGTTATTTATTTGAAGTGAGATTCCAAGTGAAATTATGTGTATATATAATTACATATACATTTTATGAATAAATATATATTATTATATTAAAATATGGAACGATGTGTCAGAATTAGACCTGTTCATGGGCGCCAGTCACTGTGGCGTTTGAGCCCTACTTTTAGTAGGGCTTGGGACTCGATTTCCTGCCCGAAAGCCCGAAAATCCCAGTAAATGTAATTAAAAAACTAAAATATAGTTTTCTTCTGGAAATGAATTAAATATTGCCTTTTATTCCGAACAAAGAACTAAAATAATAGTAAAATAATAGTTTTAAAATCAAAAATTCAATTTTCAGGGTGTCAGCATTTGAATAGGTACTCGAAATGGACCGGTACCGACACATTCTATACTAAAAGGCAAACCGGAATAGCCTTGGGAATGGAATTGACAATTATGGCTCAGACTCTACTACGTCACCGTAAATAGTATTTGGTACCGTACATGGCATATACTGCAGTATTGCTATAGTACCCGTGGATCGGTGACGATGGAACATATGGGCCGTCGTTTTTGATCCAACGGTTGGTGGTATGACTGCTAGAGTTGCTGTCGTATTACCGACTACATTGGATCTCTGTTGGGAACACTCCGATTGTATTGTATGATGAGTTTTGGCTCATTTGTCTTCTTTTTTATCCAGTTTTTCACATATAGCCCCTACCGTTCGTAAATAAAAAAAAGACAACATGTTTAAGGAGACGTGTTAGACGACACGTGTCCCTTACAACGCTTCCGGACCGCGACTGCACGCTCCCGAAGCACGGTACGCTGCAGTCGCAGTTTGAGAGTGTTGTAAGAGATACATGTTGTCTGACTAATATGTCATTGTGCTATTTTTGTATTCACTACACATGCAAAACTGGATATAAAAGAGGCCCAAATGTGGCAAAAACTAATGGTATGACCAGCAACCTGACCTCAGCTGTCTGTCGAGCACTCGGCGGACTCCACATTGTCCACCGAGGCACTGATCGCCCGCCACACGGAAACGGATTCAGAATCCAATGGCCAGCGAGGTGCCCACTGGGCACGGCTTGTGCTCCGAGAGATCCTCCGCGGCAACGCAAAAAAAAGAGCACATATGTGTCGTGTTCCACCAGCGCACGCACGGGTTTGACCAAGCCTCGTTGGTTCCGAGTCCAGCAGCCAGCCACCCCACTGTCACTGTGACGGCCGCACCAACGTTTGCCCGGCCCACGCGCCCCACCGCTTCGTTGCCTCCGCCCCACACGCCCCGCGCCCCGCGCCCCGCCACCAAAAACCCCCCAACTCACGAGTCACCAGCCATCGGCGCCGCGCCACCCTCCCCTCCGCACCCCCACGCCGAGCTAGCCTCCTCGCTCCCCTCGGCGCTATGACCTTTCACTCCCCAATGCCCTCATCCTCCTTCCTCTCCACCACCTCCTCCCAAACCTCCCCTCTTCCCCTCCTCATCCAGCTCTCTCACCAGCCGCGCCGCATCTCCATCCTCCCTTTCTCCCGCTCCCTCCCGCTCCCACTCCGCCTCCGCATTCGCCGCCCCCAACTCCGTCCCCTCCCCCTCGCCCACTCCTCCGGCGGAGGCAACAACAACAACAGCGGCGGCGGCGGAGATGGCGAGGGGGATGGAGGCGACGGCGACGCGTCCGACAACCGGAGGGTGGCGCTGTTCGTGCTCACGCAGATGGGGAGGAAGCTGGAGAGCCTGCCGTCCGACCTCGCGGCCGCCGTGGAGGGCGGCCGCGTCACGGGGGAGATCGTGCGGCGCTTTGCTGAGATGGAGGGGTCCGCTCTGCTCCGGTGGCTGCTGCAGTTCCGAGGGTTTAGGGAGCGCCTCCTCGCAGACGATCTCTTCCTCGCCAAGATCGCCATGGAGTGTGGCGTCGGCATCATCGCCAAGGTCCCTGGATGCTTCCCCCTTACCTTTTTTTTTTGAAAAATAAATTCACGTCTTTATGTTGGCGTCATTGCATTGTCCTATCAAATGCTGCCAATCTGACGTTTTTTATACTGCCCTCTTTGTTAAGACTGCAGCGGAGTATGAGAAGAGAAGGGAGAATTTTGTCAAAGAGATTGATATTGTGATTGCCGATGTGGTATGCTTCTACTAGTACTTTGACAATTGTTACTCAATACAAATCAAAGCCTTATATGTTTGCAGATACATAGCCTTGAGCCCTTGACGTACAAAATCAGATTACCATACCATCAGGAGTCTCACTATATGAGTGCCATACTGCCTTTAAATCATCATTCATCAGTCAATGACAACCCAACTGGCAATTGTATTTGTTGTTAAATGATAATGGTTATCAGTAAGCACAAATATCTTCTTAGCAGTTAGCAAAGGCAACCATGGACGCCAGACATGACATTTCTCTGCTCACCTGCCAAGCGTTCTGATCTCTTATCCTGCAAGTAGTTTAATTATTGCTTTCGTTCTGTGAATTATTAACTAATAATTTAATATCATTAGTTAATAAGTTAAAAAAAAGTATGATCTTAGCAGCAACTATACAAAGTTGGGAAATCGAATTTAGGCAGGATAGTCTTATAATGCAGTGATAATATTTTGTTTTGCGAGAATTTCTGAATTACGGTTAGTTTCTGTGGTTGATTAATTATCTTTAGAAGAGGATTTTGTAACTCAATGTGATGTGAGTAGCAAACTTGGTTCTAGTTCCATTGGGACCTATTCGCAGTAACGATTATTTTAGAACATCAACCCCATACCATTAGGATGCACCTTACTATCTTGTTGAAGGTAAATAGATAATGAAGTCTGGAAGCAAAACAATCACAATGTCCCAGTTATATAGTAGACAGCAACGTCTTGACGAAATCACCCTGTTTAAAACAGAACATTTTAGGTTTTATCTTCATCTTTAAAATTGCCGTACGTGAAAAGTTCTACAATCCCAGTGAATCTTAAACCATCCTAAGGACTATTTTAGGTAATGGAAGAGATCTTGTGAGGTTTCACTTCACCGATTTAAAAAAGAATTCACTCCATCCGACATTAAATGAATCTACCTTAGTAGAATTTCAACTCTGATGTTACGAAATTTGATTCTGATTTCTGATATTACCCAGGTCATGTCAATAGTTGCAGACTTCATGCTTGTCTATCTTCCTGCGCCAACTGTATCTCTGCAGCCACCACTTGCAATCAATGCTGGGCATATTGCTAATCTTTTCCATAACTGCCCAGATAATGCTTTCCAGGTAACATAATGTGGAATTTGGGAAATATTGTGTGTTGTCCCACAAGACCCTACACCTTTTATTTATAGTCTCAAGATACAATCTAACTCTAACACAACTTCTACATTAGTCTCTAACACGAACTCTCCAACACTCCCCCTTAAGATGGGCATAAGATATCAATCATGCCTATCTTATTACATATTGTAGAACACTCGCTAGGATCTAATCCTTTAGTGAAACAGTTAGCCAACTGTTCACTAGACTTGACATACTCCAACTTCAGCATCTTACCATCGAGCTTCTCCTTAACGAAGAACCTATCAATCTCAACGTGCTTGGAACGAACATGCTGTACGGGATTGTTAGCAATGTTGATTACAGATTTATTGTCACAATACAACACAAAAGGATTATTCCGACAATAAACCTTCATCCATATTATTTCACTCACACTCAATGCTATTGCTCTGTACTGTCTTTGCAGTAGACTGAGTCACAACCTCCTGCTTCTTGCTTCTCCATGACACAAGGTTACCGCCCACAAAGATGCAATATCCAGAGGAAGACCTCCTGTCATCCATTCTGCTCGCCCAATCAGCATCGCAATACCCTTCCACATTCAGATGTTGATTCTTCCTGAACCAAAGGTCTTTCTCAGGGCTACTCTTCAAATACCGTAAGATTCGATAGACAACATCCATGAGTCATGTTCTAGGATCATGCATATATCGACTAACCACTCACTGCATAAGAAATATCAGGTTTTGTATGACAAATAGATGAGACGCACAACAAACCGTTGATAAGCTTCCTTGTCAACTGGATCTCCCGACTCAGCACATAGCTTGTGATTCCTATCAATAGGTGAAGCAATAGGGCGACACTTAAGCATACCTGTTTTTATCAGCAGATCAAGGACATATTTCCTCTGCGAGAGAACTATACCATTCGAAGAACGGGCTATCTCAATTCCAAGAAAGTATCGAATAGGTTTAAGATCTTTCACCTCAAATGTCTCTCCCAGTTTTTTCTTAGAGGACTCGATTTCCTCAGCATCATCTCCAGTAATCACAATATCATCAACATAGACTGTCAATATGGTGATATGTGATCCTCTATGCCTATAAAACACAGTATGATCTCCATTGCACTGAGAATAGCCCATACTACAGATTGCACGCCTGAATCTATCAAACCACGCCATTGGAGACTACTTCAGACCGTATAAAGATTTCTTGAGTTTACACACCTTCCTCTCAGTCTGCCTATTCTCAAAGCAAGTAGCAACACTAGTCAATACATTGAGAGCAATACCTTTGGGAGCAAGATCCGCCGCCTAACTACTCATTGCCCATTGCCCAAAGCTCGCCCACTTACCCGTCTGCCCGTCTGCTCGTAGAAATGTCGGTCGGGCACCCCTTTCTCCTCAGCCCTCCCCGATCCCCATCTCCTCCTCCGTGGCGGCGGCGACCCTCCCCTCCCCATCCCTCCTCATGGCAGCGACGACCCTCCTCCCCATCCCTCCTGCGGCGACGGCGACCCCTCCCCATCTCCCTCGCCATGCCAGGGCTCCCCTCCTCCCGCCTCCTTGCTCTCCTCTCCGCTGCGGCTCGGTGTGGCGACAACTCGATCCAGCCGGATCCGGAGCAAGAGATCCGGAATCGCCGACGGACCTTGGGAATGGCGGCGGGCATGGAGGGAGGAGGAGGAGGGAGCGGAGGAGGAGATGGAGTGCCTGGGCCGTGCAGTCTTGCGGTGATCTTGGCGGAGATGGCTAAGCGAGGCGAGCGATCAAGGCGCTCGCTTCCGCCGCCGACGCCTAAGCGACGCCTTGGCGGCGCCAGAGCAACCATGCGCTGAATCTATCAAACCACGCCATTGGAGATCGCTTGGACCAGTATAAAGATTTCTTGAGTTTACACACCTTCCTCTCGATCGCTTTGTTCTCAAAGCCTGGAGGAATCTCCATGTATACCTTCTCTTGTAAATCACCTTGTAGAAAAGCATTTTTCACATCCAACTGATGTAGGGGCCATCCGAAGTTAGTAGCGTATGAGATCAACGTTCTTACAGTGCTCATCTTCGCCACTAGTGCAAAGGTTTCATCATAGTCCATCACATATGTTTGACTATAACCTTTTGCAACCAACCGTGCCTGGTATCTCTCTATCTTGCCTTTAGGAGTTTGCTTAATCGTAAACACTCATTTGCATCCTACTGCCCTTTTTCCTGTTGGAAATGGAACAAGATCCCATGTCTTGTTCTTCTGAAGTGCACTAAGTTCCTCCTTCATGGCATCCTTCCACTTAGGATCCTGCTTAGCAGTTTGCCAATCCTTCGGAACATGTACTGTCTGAAGGGATGTAATGAATGCTTTATATGCATGTGAGATATGACAATATAAGATGAAATTTGCAATGTCATGCTCAAAGCCATACCGGACTAGAGGATTTCCTGCATTGGCTCTAGTTTCCCTACGTTGTGCAAGTGGTAAGTCTAGATGAGAGTAATTAGAGTGAACATTACCACTCGCCCCAAGGAGAGGCAAGGGACTTGATGGAGAGAGACTCGAGGAGGCATTTGGGACTGGATCAATTGGCAAGGCTGGCTATTCAGCCTGTTCTGCCAGCTCCGTTGGTGGCTCAAGTGCTGACTGCTTGTCTCTTTGCTTCTCCCCCTGTTTTTCAAAGCGTCTTCGCCGATAAACCTTCAATTCTTTTGGGGCTATCACATCTCGCATATTCCGTTAGATTTGGGCACAGAATTATCCCCACAATGACATCTTCTCGTTGACTATCACTCTCCTTATTCTCCCCCTCTCGGCTGTCACCCTCAGTCATAGGAGAAAACTCCAAAAATAGATCAAGAGTATCTCCACTCATGTAGTAAGGCTCAAACTCCCGGAATGTTACATCCATACTTACGAACAACCTTCGTTCAACTGGGTTCCAGTATCTATAACCTTTCTGACTTGATGAATAGCCTATAAAGATATATTTCAATCATGGTTATTAAGGCGGTAAGGCGAGGCAAGGCGACCCACCCCTCTCACACCTTTTAAGCGCTAAGGATTAGTGCAGAGTTAAGATATTAGTTAGGATACCTTAATTATATTCCAACTAAGGTATCCTAGGCTGGGCGGCTGACTAGCAACAGCTAGCAACAGGCAGCGGCAGATGAAAGGAGCTTCCTGTGCACAAAAAATCTCACTGCAGAGCCAGCTGGAAGTCACTATCTGTTGTGCTAGCTACTGGAAGTCACTAGCTAGCTACTTTCAAATAAAAAAGAAGAGAATAAGTAATAAACAGCTCTAAAGCTGCACTCTCTGGCTTCTCCGATGGAAGGGACCCAGTGAGGTGAAGCTAGAAGGTAGCAGCAGTTGGAAGATGGTCTCCCCTGCTTCCCTGACGCGTCGCCAGGCGTCCCCTGCTCCCCCTCCCGCCCAGCTCTGGCTCCCCGACGTCGTCTCGAGCTCTCTCCCTCCCGGATCCTCTGCTCGTGGCGTCACCCGAGCTGCCCTGAGGTCTCTCCCACTCGGATCCGACGCATGGGGCCTCCTCTGCTCCGTCTCTCGCCCGGATCTAGCTCTCCAACACCGCCCGACGCCCGCCCGAACTCTCTTCCCTCGAGCTGCGCCGCCGCCCGAGCTCTCTTCCTTGAGTTGCTACCGCCGCCCAAGCTCGCACGGGCTCGGATCTGGCTCCCCGACGCCGCCCAACGCCGGTTTTCCTCTGCTAGCAACGTCGCCCCGAGCCCCTTGGCTTCCCGACGGCGCCCGACGCAAGGCGGGGGCGATGCCTTGACCCACGACAGCGCCTTACTGCTTAGGTGACGTCTAAGCGACGCCTTAATAACCATGATTTCAATGCCTGTGGATCTAGCTTGCCAACCGCTGGCCGGTGATCTCGTACAAAACACACATAGCTAAACACCTTGGGAGGCACCTTGAACTCCCGTTGACTCAAAAGAAGTTCAGCTGGAGACCTCATCCCAAGTATTCGAGGCGGCATGCGATTGATGAGATACGCTGCCATCATTACTGTCTCGCTCCACAATCCCTTTGGCACATTCATCTGAAACATGATTGAAATTGCTACCTCTAACAAATGTCGATTATTCCTTTCAGCCACTCCATTATGAGGTGGGGTTCGTGGACAAGTAGTCTGATGAAGTATCCCCCTTCTGAGAGATACGCTGCAAACTCCTTATTAACATACTCAGTTCCATTATCTGTTCGAAGAATTTGAACCTTTTGCGTCAAACTGAGTAGCAATATCCTATGAAAGTCCTGAAAATATCGAAGGACCTCGCTCTTGTGCTTCATCATATAAACCCAAGTCATACGAGCATAGCAATCAATAAATGTGACAAACCACTTAAAACCACATAGAAGTAACTGAGCACGGACCCCAAACATCCGAATGCATTAATATAAAAGGTTCATAACTCTGAAGACCAATACTACTATATGTAGACCGTGTATGCTTTCCAAACTCACAAGCATCACACACAAGTTTACTCCTGTCTACCCTTTTAAACAAATCAGGGTATAACTGACTTAAACTCTTAAATGATAGATGTCCCAAGCGACGATGATGTAACAAAACTTCTCTCTCGATTCCTACTATAGGCACAGCCAATGCCGTATCAATATGATCAATGTACCATAGCCCATTACGTCTTATTTAAGGCTCAATCCTCTTCCCAGTTCTCTTCTCTTGGAACAAACGAATCCTCATGAAATGTGACTGTGCATTTGAATTGGTCAGTGATAGAACTAACTGAAAGAAGGTTGACTAGAAAGGAGGGTACATGCAAGACTGAGGATAAAGCAATGGATGGTGTACACTCTACAGATCCTACACCCTAAATAAGTTGAGAGGTTCCATCAGCTGTTTGGACATTTTCAGAATAAGTATATGGGGTGTAAGATGCAAATGCACTAAATGAACCCGTGACATGCTTGGATGCCCTTGAATCTATGATCCAATCAATATGAGAGTGTTTATATGTGGATGCAAGTGCATGTGTCTAAGTACCTTCGCCCACGTGGGCGTAGTTACCATAGGAGGTGGAATCATGAGAAGTCTCTAATGTATTTCCCTGCTGTCACTTCTCCCACTGCATAGCTTGTTCGCATGTCAGAGTAACAGACATGATCTCCTCTGTCGGGGCCATATTAGCCCTGGGGCTAGCTCGGCCTTTTCCTCAACCTCCACCACCACGATTTCCACCTCAGCCTCGATAATCTCCAACTCGGCCTCCACGACCACCACGACCCCCATACTATGGAGAATGACAAGCACGGCTCAGATGTCATCTCATCCCACAGTTGTAGCAATCCCTATTATCGGGTATGGCGTATGCGGATCTGACCGGGTTGTTGCCCCCATTACTCGTGGTCGAACCTCCTCTTGCACCATAGCCAAAATAGCCTCCTCCATAGTAGGCAAGTTTGCCAAGTGAAGCATGACAGTCCTTCTACTCTCAAACTTTGGGTTCAGTCCCTTTAGAAAGTGTGTAATCCGTCCGCGTTGCAGCCACATTCTACCAACCTTAATATCACCAACACATGTTAACTGCAGTGGATCATAGTGATCCAAATTTGCCCACAGTTACTGCAGTTCACTAGCATACTCTTGGACAATCTTCTCCTATTTCAGGGCCTCCACCTTGCCCTGAACCTCCACCATAATCATCACATTTCCTACCCCGGAGTACATGTTGCTCAGCGTCTTCCACATCGTTGGTGCACTCTGCATCATCTCCACCATCCAGGCGATGGATGGAGACATCGAAGTTAGCAACCAAACTACAACCACAGAGTTGATGGTGTTCCACATCCTTCAATCCATGCTCGCCTTGTCTGTAGACTCAATACAAGTCTCCTGTAGGTAGTGCTCCACCCCCTTCGTCCTCAGAATTAGCTAAACTTTTCTAGACCAACTCAGGTAATTCTTACTTCCTTCCAACTTTACATCATTCGGCATCATCTCCAGCTTTAAGTCAAATGACTTTTGCACTAGCCCTCAAACCTATCATACCCGTCACAGAGAGGTCTTGTAACATGTTTCTCATGTCACCTTGAGTTACTAGCAGGCAAGTAGTCTCGACAACTGCCTTCCTTTTCTCTTCTACCGCCCTCATTGCGGCTTCTTCCTCCTTCCTCATAGCCTCAATTTCCTCGAGGGTTATCTTGTCAAATAATCAGAGCAATGCCAATTACCACCAAGACATGCCGCGCGTATCTCCCACGATCACGGCAATTCTTCACGCATCAATATTCTGCCGAACCTTGATGACTGCCTTCACGGTTACCCAAATCATGCAGAGCAGTAGCATAATTTTTTCCCTGAACAAAGAACCTCTTTTTTAATTCTCCTTTTTCTCTCACCTCCTTTTCTCTTTCAGCCGACACGGCCCCTCCTCTGCTCCCTTTCTTCTTCAACCGACAAAGCGCTCATTTCCTCCCTTCTTCAACCAACATAGCCCAATTTCTTCCTTCCTTCCTCGATTTCTTCCTTCTTGCTTTGTCCAGATCAGAGGCGGTGTCTTCCTTCCTCCACAATTCTTCTTCGGTCAGATCCAGAACGGATCAAAGGTGACCAGGGGTCGGCGGTATGCTCCGGCGTGTGGCATCATGGCGGGGCGGGTGGTCTTGGCGGCGACGGTGGCTTTGCAACCAAGCAACCCAAAGGCAACTTCTGACCCGGCTGGCGTGATCGGCAGACCCTTTCTTCTGCGGTTGTTGAAGGCGACGACCAGCGACGGCGGTGGTGGTGGAGGTGAACGGATGTGAAGGGAGGAATGATGGCGGCGGCGACTAAGGTACGTGAAGGCTAGAATTAGGGTTCAGTGGTGGATGGGCACGAGGGTGGCTCTGATATCATGTAGAATTTGGGAAATATTGTGTGTTGTCCCAAGGACCCCCACACCCTTTATTTATAGTCTCAAGATACAATCCAACTCTAACACAGCTTCTATATTAGACTCTAACACAAACTCTCCGACAACATCACTTTTTTATCAAGTTGAATACGATTGTTTAATTTTATTTTCCTTATTTTTTAAAACACTTTAAGTAAACTATGTTGCAGATTGTTTTGGCTGGAAGATCATTCTCACTTCTACAGAGGCTAGGAGCTATTGTGGTAAGTAACTTAATTTCCATGGGTTCTTATGATACTTGCAGCGGCCTTCAATTTCTTTGGCACCCTGTTTTGATTGACTAACAATATTGGTTTTTTAGAGAAATGGTGCAAAGCTTTTTGCAGTGGGAACTAGTGCTTCTCTGGTAAGTTTGTCATCCCGCAGTTGTATAGTGATGACCATTACTAGCAGCCTCTCTTAATTTTCTCTTAGATAAAATACCTTTGTTTTTTCTTTTGAGGGTTTTATTAGTAGGAGTGGATCTTGTTGCTATGTTTGAATTGAAAATTTTCTACAAAAGGTTAAATATCGCACAAGATTGGTTACTACTCTTAAGATATATTATGGTATTTATTTTTCTGTTTTTGTGAATGACCAATCTTGTTACTGTCAGTTTTGCTCTTTAATGCATACTCTCAGGTAATTTGGTAAGGTTACGGTGTCATATGATTTTCTTGTCTTTCTCAGATTGGGACTGGTGTCACCAGTGCACTTAGCAAAGCAAGGAAGGCTGTTGACAAGGAATTTGATGATGAAGTTGAGGATATTCCAATTGTATCGACTAGTGTTGCCTATGGTATATACATGGCAGTTTCTAGTAACCTCAGGTGAACATGGCCTTCAGCATTCACCATATATAATATACCATATTTAATTTGTCCTACTGTTTCATTATGAGGGTCCTGAGGGACTAAACCCTCAGTTGGATTCCTCTCTTTTGTTTTTCATGAAGCAAGTAACCGTTGCAAAACATGTTACCGTTAGCAATAAACTGTGCTCGGACTAACAGTTGTCAGTTGGCTTGCTGCAAAACTTTTTTACTCTCTTCAGTAACAGAAAATCGTATGCTTCATCAGGTACCAGGTTTTAGCCGGTGTAATCGAACAGAGGATGCTGGAGCCACTACTACATAACCACAAAGTACTGCTGAGTGCACTATGCTTCGCGGTTCGGACGGGGAACACATTCATGGGTTCTTTACTGTGAGTAATGTTTACCTCCTTCTAAAGATTAAATATTTGATCAATGTTAGTTACTGGCAAAACTTCTTTTTGAGCAGGTGGGTTGACTTTGCCAGGTGGATAGGCGTTCAGAAGGTTCAAGAACAGAGCTGAAGTTACACAAGTAATTAGTGTCTTTTCGTTACCAAGCTCATTTGGAGTTAGCATGCTGTCTGCCCTGTAGAAACGTCGTTATTCTCTTGATAGGAGATTTTCTAGCTCAAATTTCTATTTTTGAAAGCCGTAGAAAGTAGCATTCCGGTTGATTCACGTGAGCCCGTTATTGCATTTGCGTTGGTACTTCTCAGGTTTGTTTATGGAATGAGAAAATCAGGTGATGCAAATTTTGACCTTTAAGTCTTTAACACTTTCAGTAATGGCGGTTTGCGTGTCATCAACGCGGCAGTGATGACAGCGGGAGATGGGAAGAACAGCGGAAGCAGAGAAGAGGTCAAGTAAGCTGCGCTCCAGTCAAACAAGAGAAGACGCTGGTTTAGAATAGCTGGCATTAAGAATAGTTAATTACATGTTGATGTCTAAAGTTGTGGACCCTACTGTCAGGGAAAGAAGTGGACTGAATGCTATAAAAGGAAGCACTGTGTTCTGTAATGGGTTGTCGATGAAAAGGAATAGCACCCTTTCCCCTTTCCTCTGCTATACTTTCCCCACCTTTGCTCTTACTTCCTCTCTGCAATCTCTTCTCCTGATTCTCTATTCATCGATCCGATCGTCCAGCGAATGTTCCACGCAGCAGGGACATAACAACTTGGTATCAGAGCCTCGCCGATCCAGACCTGAACTCTCGAATTCTCCCGGCTTTGACTGGTAAAAACTCCCAGGAGGAGGGGACCGATCGCCCTTGGGCTTGATCGGTGTAATACCTGCTCTTGGTTCGGTTGGCTTGGAGGAGAGATCATCACGGCTCCGAATAAACGAGGAATCCAGGTAATACAAGTGGTAGAAGCAATGGAAGCTATGGAAAGAAGGCTGACAGAGATGTTTGCCTGAGATGCAAATGAGTGCAGTAGAAGAGGTAAAGAAAGTTACATCCGAGCAACTGGAGATGGTAGATCGACGGATTGAGCAGCAAGGAGAGCGCTTGGACCAGATTCAAATGAAGTTGAATCTGTCTATGGACTCCATCGGTAAGATCCAACAAGAACAAGGTCATGTGGCTAAATCGATGAAGGGTCCAGCACCTCCCCCACTGATGATTCCAGATAAAGATGGTCCAGGAATTATGGGGGCAAATCCAGATGGAGGTCAGATCATACCACCTACTCAAACACTTCCTCAGATTCCGTTCCTTCCTCCCACACCGATGATGTATGAGGGGATCGAAACCAGCAGATCGAATGAAACAGGAAGAAGAAATTGGGTTCCAAAGATGGACTTTCCAAAGTTCGATGGAACGGATGCGAGAATATGGATTGACAAGTGTCAAACATTTTTTTTTGATGTATCAGATTCGATGGTTTTCGAGTAACCCGGCAACAATGTACCTCGTCGGCGGTCTGACTCATTGGTACCAAGCCTATAAGGCGGTGAGTCCTTGGCATGATTGGGATCAATTTCAAAGACATGCTATCTTATGCGAATTTGACACTAATACTCAAAGTGAGAAGATCGAGAATTATTACAGATTGAGACAAAGCTGGAGCAGTGGAAGATTACAAGCAAAAATTTGATTGCCTTGTGTACCATATCAGGTTGTATGACAATCATATTGGTGGAATGATGTTGGTAACTCAATTCGTGCTCGGTTTGAAGGAAGAATTGCGAGTGCGGTAGAAATACAAATACGAATCGTTGGCTAAAGTCGCTATGCTTGCCCATGTGCATGAGGAATCCTAGAAAGAAACAAAAGATTAGTCCCAAGGAGATATTGGCGAGATCATATAAACCATTTGCGGCAAATTCAAAAGGGACAACAGAGGAAAATTCATTCCTAATGAAGTATGGAAGGCACAACAATTAAAAGCTTATAGAAGAGCTAACGGATTGTGTTTCCATTGTGGAGATAAATATGCACGGATCATCGTTGTGCCAATCAAGCTCAACTCAAAATTCGGAGTTGGAAGAAGGTCCAAAGTATTTGTCGGAAGAAATACTTGATGCGTCACTTCCATGGAGGAGGCTAATCAAGAGGAGACAATGTGCTTGTCATTAAATGCTTTAGCGGTACAACAATGACCAAGACAATCCGCCTCTGAGCCTTGGTAGGCGGTCATGTAATGCTAATGTTGTTGGATTGAGGCAAAGACACATTCATTCCTCAACTCGAGGCGATTGACAAGTGCGGTGTTGGTAGGAAAAAGTGCACCCTATGGCAAGATCTGAATAGCAAATGGAGAAACATTGCAATGCAACACTGAAGTGAAAGGGTTCTCTTGGTGGATCTGAGGACTCACCTTCCATCATAACATGAAGGTATTACACTTGGGGGTTATGGACGATTGCTTGGAATGGATTAGTTAGAGAAATACTGGTCAGATGAAATGTGAGTGGTTTGAAATGGGTGGAATTGAATACAAAGGACGACCAATCGAGTTCTGAGGATTCTGGAGGAGGGTGATATGATTCTCCGGGAAGCATCTCTTGATCAAATTCTCAAATGGCATAAAGGAAATGACTTATGGGCTACAACCATCATTGATTCCAGTCAGGACTCTCACAGCGACAGCTTGCTCCCAGAAGTTCAAGCAGTATTACAACACTTTGACCAAGTATTCCAGGAACCCAACAACCTACCACCACATCGCAGCTATGACCACGCTATATATTTGATGCCAGGAGCAACTCCAGTGAATACAAGACCTTACCGATACTCTCCTCAACAAAAAGATGAGATCGAACGACAAGTAGCTGAGATGATTGAGAAAGGTACTGTCAACCCTAGCATTAGTCCTTTTGCTTCTCCTGTCTTATTAGTCAAAAAGAAAGATGGCAATTGGAGGTTTTGTGTGGATTATAGAAGATTGAATGCTATGACAATCAAAAACAAATTTCCTCTACCCATTGTGGATGAGTTGTTGGATGAGTTGGCAGGACAAAATATTTCTCCAAACTAGATTTCTGAAGTGGGTATCACCAAATAAGAATGGTACTTAGGAAGATGAAGAGAAAGCGGCCTTTAAAACACATCACGGCCATTTTCAATTCAAAGTCATGCCCTTTGGTCTCACAAATGCTCCGACAACGTTTCAATGCCTCATGAATTCCATCTTTGCTAGTTATATCAGAAAATTTGTCCTTGTGTTTATGGATGACATTCTTGTGTATAGCCAAACCCTTGCAGCTCATGTACAGCATTTGCAATTGGTATTTCAAACATTGCATCAACATCAATTGTATGTAAAAAGATCCAAGTGCACATTTGCTACTACCAGATTGGAGTATTTAGGGCACATAATTTAATTTGAGGGTTGCCCTCGACCGGCCAAGACACAAGCCATGAAGCAGTGGCCAACTCCAACAAATATCACTGAATTGAGAGGATTTCTAGGTCTTACGGGCTATTACAGGAAATTTGTGAAACATTATGGGTTATTAGCCAAACCTCTCACTAACCTTTTGCAGAAACAAAAAGTATTTCTTTGGACACATCAAGCACAAAGCGCTTTTGAAGAGTTAAAAAAGCAATGACGACTGTTCCAGTTCTTGCATTGCCGGACTTCAACAAATCATTTGTAATTGAAACCGATGCTTGTAACTTGGGCATTGGAGCAGTGTTATTACAAGAAGGTCACCCTATCGCATATTACAGCAAAGCATTGGGTGTCTCTAATCAGAAATTGTCAATATATGAAAAAGAGTTCTTGGCTATAATGATGGCAGTAGATCGCTGGAGATCCTATTTGATCAGGGGTCCATTCACAATTAAAACGGATCATCGAAGTCTATGCCACCTCGAAGATCGAAATTTAACATCAAATTGAGAGAAAGGCGATGACCAAGCTTATTGGACCGCAATACTCGTTTGATATAAGAAAGAGCGAAAACACTCCGCCGATGCTCTCTCCGAGTGGGTCATTTTTGGACTTAGAGGCCATTCGGTTGTTCAACCAAGATGGGTGCAAGAGGTGTTGAATTCATATCTTTGTGGATGTATCGGCTCGAAGCTCCTACAAGAATTAGCGATGTCGGTAGTAATTCTCGAGGATATACATTGACAATGAGGACTCATCCGTCGAAAAGCGCCATTTGGGTGGGAGCTAACACAGTCTTGAGACCAAACTCATCAAGCTTTTCACTCTTGGCTATTGGGGGCATTGGTATATCTGAGCGACTTACATGAGAATCAAGAAATTGTTTGATGGAAAGGAATTAAACAAGCGGTTGAGGATTATGTCCATCAATGTCAAATTTGCCAACAAGCTAAACACAAACAATGCAAGAACCCGGGATTATTGCAACCTTTGCCAATTCCTCAAGGAGCTTGGCAGGACATCACAATGGACTTTGTGGAGGGTCTTCCAAAATCTGATGGGTATCTGATCATATTGGTAGTAGTGGATAGATACGAAATATGCTCATTTTGTTCCGTTGAAGCATCCTTTTACCGCGGTCGGTGGCTAAGCTTTTCTTAAAAATGTGGTTAAATTACGGCATTCCAAAATCTATTGTGTCGTAGTGACAAGGTGTTTACAAGCACATTTTGGCAAGAACTATTTCGACAATATGACACAAAGTGAATTTGAGCACGACTTATCACCCTCAATCCGATGGCCATGAGAACGAGTGAATCGGTGTCTTGAAATGTATTTGAGATGTCTTGGTGGCAACATGTCCCACTCGGTGGTTTTCATGGTTGGCTTTAGCAGAATATTGGTACAATACGTGTTATCACACATCCTTGGGGTGTACTCCATTCAAAGCCTTATATGGTACTGACCCTCACTATAGCATGGTGCCAACTCTGTCTGTCTCCAAGTCGCTGGAAGCTGACGAAATACTCCAAGAGAGGTAGTTCTTCTCAGACTTGCTCCAGCAACATTTGCAAAAAGCTCAACACAAAATGAAACAAGTTGCTGATCAGAAACGATCCTTCCGAGAATTTCAAGTGGGAGAAAAGGTTTTTCTCAAATTACAACCGTATGCTCAACACTCAGTGGTGAACCGTCCTTATCCCAAGCTCGCATTCAAATATTTTGGCCCTTACATTATTCTCGAAAGGATTGGGCAAGTGGCTTATCGGCTGGATTTACCTCAACACAGTCAAGTCCATCCAGTCTTTCACGTTTCGCAATTGAAACCATTTTCGGCTAATTATTCACCTGTGTTCTCTACATTACCGTCCCCTGCGGAACTGGATGTCTCAGCGCTCATTCCAGAGGAGATACTCGAACGCAGACTTGTCAAGAAAGGCAATGCCGCCCATGTACAAGTTCTGCTCAAATGGAAATC
Source organism: Phyllostachys edulis (assembly GCA_036346405.1). NCBI lineage: Eukaryota > Viridiplantae > Streptophyta > Magnoliopsida > Poales > Poaceae > Phyllostachys > Phyllostachys edulis. The sequence goes on along the minus strand of CM070545.1, from coordinate 21,388,081 downwards.
ACTACCAGTTGTGTTGGCGACCTGGGAAGACTATAATGTGTTGCGGGAACGTTTCCCAGATGCTCCAGCTTGGGGGCAAAATTTGGGTCTCAAAGTAACAATGTCATCAACGCAGCGATGATGACAATGGGAGATGGGAAAAACGTGAATGAAGCGAAGAAGAGGTCAAGTAAGTGCGCTCGATCAAACAAGAGAAGATTTGGTTTAGAATAGCTGGCATTAAGAATAGTTAATTACATGTTCATGTCTAAAGTTGTGGACCCTACTGTCAGGGAAAGAAGTGGACTGAATGCTATAAAAGGAAGCACTGTGTTCTGTAATGGGTTGTCGATGAAAAGGAATAGCTCCCTTTCCCCTTTCCTCTGCTATACTTTCCCCACCTTTGCTCTTACTTCCTCTCTGCAATCTCTTCTCCTGATTCTCTATTCATCGATCCGATCGTCCAGCGAATGTTCCACGCAGCAGGGACATAACATTGCGATTCCTTCTCTCTGACTGACTCTTGTAAACATGTAGTTTCCTTTTACTAAAACAAATGTGCAAGTATCTGGACCCAATGGGGTGGAAATTTTAGTAAAAGAACCATACGACCCGTTTGCATTCTTCAGTGGACAGACCAACCGCCAAAGCCTATATTTGTTTTTCGCTTACACGACTTCCTAAATTACCCCGTCAGTATCAGAAAAGCAAGCTGATTAGTGTGGGCCTGGCCCATAAAGGCGCTAGTTTAATGGGCCACAAACGACAACCAAGATGAATTTTAGCCCACACAAACATCAACTGAATGGAAGCCAGGCGTGAGCATTGACGAATGGTTGGTAGCTGTACATGTCAAGTCGTCAACGGTAGGAGTTCCATCATTGCTGCAAAGGCCATTAGCAACTGCAGAGACGCCATGGCCACTGCCACTCTCAAACCGCAATTGTCAAACCAAGCCACGCCGGCGCCTGCCACAGCGGCACTCCCAAAACCACCGACACAGCAGATGGCTAGCGTGAACCCGACCCTACCGGCCGTCGACAGCCCAGCCGGCGTGGCCACTGCTCCGCCGTCGCGACCTCAAGCGCAAGTTACTTGGGCAACCGGGCCACCGCACAACTGGAGCTTGCGGTCCATGGACATCCGTCCTGGTGCCGCTCCTCCGCGAGAAGGCTCGCCGTCCTTGGCTGGGCCATCAGCCTTGGTCACAGCAGGCACGAACCCACCGGCCAACTGGAGCATGCCGGCCACGTCACTGACAAAGCTTGACCTCAAAATCAGAGGGGCCGAATACTAGATGTTATGTGAATTATGCAATCTAGGTATGATTATTTTTAAGATTAATCACTAGATTACCTTAAATACTACTCCCTCTATTCTTTTATAAATGACATTCTAGAGAGCAAAACTTGCAAATGGGATGTCAACTATTTTAATACGGATAGTACTGTTTTTTCTATAGTACACAACTGTTGCCTTGGCCCCAATGAAGCTCCATCCCTACGCGCACTTCAGTCCTGGAGCTGCCCCGGCCCAAAAAAGCGCGCCATTCTCGGCTGGGCCAGCAGCCTCGGTCACCGCAGGCGTGAACCCACCAGGCAACTGTAGCATGCCGGCCGACAACGTCTGACCGGGAGCTGCGCCCGGATCTGGTGAGGCAGCATGGAGCCTGCCGTCTAAAATCCTCCAGGTCGCCAAGCTCCCGCCCCAGGACGGCTGCATCTGCCGGGTGGACAGCGCATCCATACCACCCGGAGCTTGTACCCCATGGTGGTGTTCCTTGGCCCGCTGTTCTCGTTAATGGACCAAAGGCAGGGAATGGAGGAGACCAAGTGGAAGTACGTCCACAACCTGATCCGTAGAGTGGTGCCCGCAGAGAAGATATCGAGCAGAAGCTGAGAGCATACCTCACCCATATCGATTCGATGGAAGACAGCGTACGGCAACGCTACGACCCGTCGGAATGCCGGGTCACACGCGAGGAGCTGGTGGAGATGATGGTGCTTGACGCCTCTTCACACCAACCACTGGATGCGGAAGATAGACGAAGGGTCGTCCTCGCCTCAGGTGAAGGCTAACACGGTTCAGGAGATGCCTGAAAATAGCAACTCAGATTTCCGGCCGCTGTTGGCATCCACGTTGGTGCCCCGAGCCTTGAGGGAGGACTTCACTCCACTGAAGGTCAGCTGTAGGGGTGGGCGTGGTTTAGGTCGGCCCAATGGGTCACAGGACCGATCCGAAAAAATCAGCAATATAGGACAATTGTGCAATCCAAAAGACAATAGGGGCAAGAGGTCCAAAAGTCCTGCAGCGCTAGCTAGTTGATTGATCCATCCATCCATCAACGGCCATGCCGATGCCTGCATGTACCATGTGGGTGAATGGCCCCATCATCGTCGGCGCTGGGCGGCGAACTGTCGATGGCGGCGTGCTGCACTCCGCGGTGTGCCCTTCGTCGTGCTCGATCGCACCGACCGCGCATCACGTCATTGTGGCGACACCGCACCTCGACCGCCTCGCCTCCGCCTCCTCAAGTGCTTCTACGAGCTCCCGGCATGCCCTTCCTCGACACCTACCCCGAGTACCCCATCAAGCACCGGTTAAATGCGCCTACCTCGAGGCCCTCGCCACCGCTTCCACGTCGCCCGCTTGGGCGCCGTCGTCTCCCTGGCGCCGACCACGCGCGCGAGCCCTATGGAGAGGCGTGTATGGCCGCGACAAACAGCGAGTCACTGAGTACATCGGCCGGTGGCTCGTGGTGGCCTGGCGAGAACGCGAGCGCGTCGTCCCATACCGACAATACGATGCCTTCTCGAGCCCCGTCACCCACGTGTCGAAGTACAAGTCCGGCGAGGCGTACCACGGGAAACGCGTCTTGGTGGTAGGCTGCGACAACTCCGGTATGGAGGTCTACCTCGACCAGTGCGACCAAAGCCTTAGGGGTCAACCCATATGATCCCGTGGGTCATAAGGGCCGCTGAAGCATAATCAAAAGGGTTGACCCCTTAACCCCTTCTTAATCCATGGGCTACACGGGATAGAGCCGATCCGGACTGGACTAACCCACTCCCACCCCTACATGTGGCGGAGCATTCCCTTTCAGGACTTGTTTGGATAGGAAGGAATTAGAACTAATCCCTTCGGATTAGAAGGGATTTTAGTTCAAATTTCGAATCAATCCAAAAGGATTGAGTCGGCAGCGGGGAGTACAACCACTCCACGTTCAGGCAATAAGGCTGATTTGTGGATTTGGAATAATAATGGCGTCGTCGCTAGCTATAGCTCGACCATGATCATTAGCCCGCAATTTTGTGTGCAGGTTAATTACTCTGTCCGTTCTTTTTTACTTGATGTCCTAGAACCCTTGTCGTCAAATTTGTTAGAACTTGGCTGTCAATAGGGTTAAAGCTATCTGAATTGGCTATATGAAAATTATAGCATTATATTTGTTGTTAAAAATACTTTCAAAATATTTATAACTTTGCTAATGCATTAATAGAATGACGATTGAAAAGGATTTCCCTAAGCATCCAACTGAAACTATTTTCAAATCTGTATCTTGTTTGCAGAAGTGACGAATCCCGAGGAAAGAAGGTGATCGGGAAGATCTGGACTAGGTGATTAGTTTGGCTAAGGACTGGTTGAAAAGTTTCTGTGCGATGCATGCAAGTTAGCCTTTATCTTTGTGGTCTTTTGGCCTGGTGTTTGTAAGAAGTGTTCAGTTTTGTCTCAGTGCTGTTCATTGTGGTTTGGTTCTGTAATTTTTTACTTAGTAGTCGGCTGAAACTGGTATCTCCAGTGTGTTTGTAGTCTAGTTTTTTTGTTGTAAGAACTTTATATTAGCTTTCTATAAAAGTTGAATTTCTTTTAAAAAAATAATGCATGTTAATATAATTTTATAAAAAGTAACAGTCATAGTCGCGTCTCGGAAACCACCATGACCAAAAAAGGTGAACTAAAAAAAGAACGGAGAGTACTAGCTTAGTCGTTTGTTGAGTATGTCCGTCCGTCTAGATATGTTTGGTTTATGCTATCCTCATGCTCGTGCTCGTGTGATTTATATCATCCCTTCCTCTTGTTCGGCTGCGAGATGTAAATGTTTAATTTTGAACTTTGATATCCTGCCTGTACTTTTGTATAGTTGTATGGTTGCTATTTCTGTCGTCATTATCACACCTATCTACTTGTTGATTCAGAAAAATCAAGCCAACAAACAAGATCTCGGTAACCGAGTTCAGCTAGCGGCTAAAAGAATAGTCCTCCTACACAGGGAACACGATCCCTTATAAGAAAACATAGTACTTTACCGGGAAAAATAATCGAGGCCAAAATATTTGTTTTTTTCCTTTTCTGAAGCCATTTCTTCTTTTTGTTTCTCCATGCATAATGGCATTTTGCTACGAATTTCAACCAAAAAGGGTATGCATGATTTGTTGATTCTAGACCTGGTTGAGGTTCCCTCCATATGCTGTTTTAGCCGTTTCTATCCATTGGTACACAATTCGATGATGGAGACTGAAAATTTCCAGATCTCCAAATATACGGACATTTTTATAGAATATGTCCCAAATATGATGGTAGATAATTTATTTCACCTGCTTAGCAATTCCCAGTCGACTTCAAAATAAAAGTGCCGTTGCTAATCTGGCAAAATAAAATACTCCTATGTGGTTATTGTCTAAAATAAAGAGGGGTTGTATGTGTTTTTTTTTGCTGGGCTTCCTTGTACTGGATATGGATATGGGCCTGTTATTATCCTGAGATAGGCTTCAGTACATGGGCCTCCTAATGGAGAATACCTCTTCTCTTACAATATCGTCCTATTTTTCCGAGCCTGGTTGTTGGACGCACACCTGAACTTTCATGGGCCTAAAGGAGCCGAATTGCCCATTAACAAGAGCCAAACCCTAGTCAAGGCAAATCCCCATCCTTATAACCGTAAACACTTGCAGCCCTCGATCCGATCACCGTCCCACCACCGATCCAACAACCAACCGCAATGCTGCCGTCGCCGCAGCCGCCCCCTCCGTCCGGCGGCATGCTGTTCGTCCCTACCCAGCCGCCGCCGGCCGCCGCCGCGTGCACGTCCCTCTGCTGCACCTGCGGCGTCCCGATGCCGCCCAACGCGGCCAACACGTGCGCGCGCTGCCTCCGCGCGCGCGTCGACGTCACGAAGGGCGTGCCGCGGCACGCAGCCGTGGTGTACTGCCCGTCCTGCTCCTCCTACCTCCAGCCCCCGCGGTCCTGGCTCCGCGCCGCGCCGGAGTCTCCCGAGCTCATGCAGCTCCTCTTGCGCGGCGTCCAACGCCCCCTAGCCCGCCTCGGCGTGACCCTCGCCGCCGTGGAGTTCGTCTTCACCGAGCCCCACTCCAAGCGCCTCAAGCTCCGCCTCCGCCTCCGCCGCGAGGTCCTCCACGGCGTCACGCTGGACCAGGCCCACGTCGTGGAGTTCACCGTCCACGACCGCCTCTGCGACGCCTGCGGCAGGGCCCGGGCCGACCCCGACCAGTGGTCTGCCCTCGTGCAGCTGCGGCGGCGCGCGTCGCACCGCCGCACGCTCCTCCACCTCGAGCAGCAGCTCGTCAGCCACGGCGCGGCCGATTCCGCCATCCGCGTCAACGCCACCGTCGGCGGGCTCGACTTCTTCTTCGCGTCCCGGTCCCACGCCGCCCGCCTCGTCGACCTTGTCTCCTCCCTCGCGCCCGTCCGCGCTTGCACGGCCAATCAGCTCGCGTCGCACGACACCAAGAGCAACATCTACCACTTCAAGTACACCTTCTCCGTGGAGCTCTGTCCGGTCTGCCGCGACGACCTCGTCTTCCTCCCCAGGGAGGCGTCCCGCGACCTCGGCTGCTTCGGGCCCCTCGTCCTCTGCGTCAAGGTCACCAACGCGCTCGCGCTGCTCGACACCTCCACCCTTCGCGTCGTCCAGCTCGGCATCAAAGAGTACAACAGGTACAAGTTCGAGCCCGTGCTCACCAGCCGCCAGCTCGTGGAGTACGTCGTGCTCGACGTCGAGGCCGAGCCGGCCGGCGACGTCACGGCGAACGGGTCCCGGCACAGGATGGCGTACGCGCAGGTCGCCCGCGTGTCGGACTTCGGCAAGAACGACATCATCTTCACCGTGAGGACTCATCTCGGGCACCTCTTGAACCCCGGAGACCATGCGCTCGGGTACGACTTCTACGGCGTCAGTGTCAATAACCATGACGTCGAGAGCTACGAGCAGAGCAACTGCTTACCAGATGCTGTGCTTGTCAAGAAGAGCTACGAGAAAGGCGGCAAGCTGCAGGACGGCAGGAAGCGTGACGGCGTTGAGATCGATGAGATTGCCATGGGGATTGGATGCATCGATCTGAATCCGTCTGACGACAAGGAGCTTGATGAACTGCTCGAGGACCTGACAATTTAAGAGGTTTATGGGTTGCGAACTTGTGATCAGGATGGATGCACCCATGCTCTAATTGTATTTTGGAAGCATCACTACTTCTGATCTGCGTGTCTTTCGAATAAATTTCGAAGGAAGACTTTCACTTTAAACGAAGCAAGTATTGTTAGCCGATGAATTATCAGATGATAGCCCGGTAATACACATCCATCTGACGACAAGGAGCTTGATGAACTGCTCGAGGACCTGACAGTTTAAGAGGTTTATGACTTTCGAAGGAAGTATTTTCTTCTCTTATTCGGAGGTGCTTCGCATCCATATGCAACAAGTTTGTGCTAAATCGTACTTAGGAGGAGATTTCTATTATTTAAGAAATGAGAAGAATGCATGGTTTCATACTTTCATGTGAGATGGTGAGTGGGTGAAAGATTTGAAAAATATTGGTTGCATCTTCGTGTTCATCGAAACCTATTTCTGGTAGTATAAACTACTGGCCTTAAGCACTTTGACAGTGTCTTCTCTTCAGCTTTTAAGACAGGGCGGGCTTGTTTTTCTCTCTCATAAAAAAAGACTAGTTTTTTTTAAGAATTTTTGGCATTTCTAGCTCCTGTTCTTCTTTATTTTTAAAACTAGCCTCCTTCCGCTATAATTCGCATATTTAACCCTTGTACAGTGAACCTACACCCGTTCCTGGGTGTGGCAAGGGACCTGCCCTTGGTCCGGCACAGCAGTACCTGCCGGTGATGGTATGAGTACTGACCCGAGAAAATTCCGACAAAAAAATTAAAGGGGGGGAAATTTTAAAAAAAATCCTGAAATTCTAAAAAAATTACATAAAAATCCAATAAGCTTATTGAATTTAATAAAATATTATTGAATTAAATTAAAGTTTATTTTATTCATTTAAAATGTTTTTCATTTTTCATAATTTTGCAATTAAGCTTGAATTAATACAATAAAATAGAAATTGTTTAGTTTATTTGTACTTTATGGATATGTTAGACCACCGAAATTCTTATGGTGTAGTTAACACGGAGTACTTTATAGAGCTTCTACAAAATACAATTGAAAGGGTTAAGAACGCTCGATGTGATTATGAAGATGCCCTAAAACAGTAGATAGAAATGTTGTGGTTGGTTTCATACTCTTCATACACTGCATAGTACAATTTGGCATATATATTTGGTTCTTTATGTTCTTATAGTCTGCAATTTTATTTAGTTTTTTTCATTCACGTGCTTATGTTTGATCCACCTCTCTTTTTCATGTAGTCATTACAGTTGCATTTAGCTATGCTTAAGGAGGATTCGATGTTGGTGCGAATGGTTCTTTCTAGGATTCCATTAAAAGATGCATACTTACAATATAGGTTTGCTTTGATGGCTTACGGAGGCACGAAACCAGAACTACATTAGAGTTCTCGGACAGAAGCACGTTACACATGGTCATATGGCATGATGGTTCAGCTATTTGCTTTAGTCACCCTCACTACTACTACGGTACACTGTGACATAAGCATCCGAACTATGTAAGTATACATGCCTTTAGGGGGTAGTAAAAAACAAGACAGGTAGGCATGGGGATTACTATGGAATGGCCCGATCTACTGTGTGGACCAAAGCCATGTTCTCTTCCTTCAGAGCTCAACGTTGTACTCCTCACCAGCCGCCTTGGCCTGGGCCGTCATTTTCCTCTTTTTCTCATGCTCTCTCTCGCGAGCCTCGCGCTCCCTGCACCTGCATGCCTCAAGACAAGCTTTCTCCTCCCGACAGATGTGCTCGTTGTGCTCGTCGTTGCGGCGCTCCTCCTCCCGGATCTCGTGGGCCCTTTTGACATCCCACACCTCATAGTCGAGAGTCCACTGATCATGTGGGTGGGTCTCTTAGTCGATCCACTTGCGATAGCCACATAGCGGATCTGGGGACTACGGGTAGACGGACGAGATTGTTAGTGCGTACTTTGAAAGAGAAATAGTAGGGGAACACTGGTCCTTACCGGCTATCGATAGCTGCTCGTGTCCCAACGGCGGTCAAGATAGTCACAGGAATAGTTCGCACAACCCCAGTAACGCATGCCCAGGCTGAGCCGCTGCTTAGATTTGAAGAACTTGCATGTGTCCCTGCACCAACAGAGGGGCGGCGTCTCCCCCTCTGGCAGGTGTTGCGGCAAACGCTCGGTTAGAATGTTCTGGTAGGGGTTGCTGCTACGGGGGGCATCATTGCGGAGAGGTGCCATCCTAGCACGCATCTCTTGTTCGACCGGGCCGTAGCAGCCCTTGCTTGTTCGTCCCGCACCCCAGCAGTCCTCGCTTGTTCGCGGATCTCGTCCCATTGCTTCTTCTGCATCTTGTCCATCCCGACGTGGTGAAGCAAGCTCTAGTGTAGTGTTGGGTTTGGTTGTGTAGTGTTCTCTTCCAGATATCTTCCACTTCCTTTTATAAACTACAGGGTTGGCATGGTGTGGTTAATTTCATGTGAGTAGCCTGCGAGGCAGAGTGTTGCCTTGTCTTTCTGAAAAGTTGCTAGCAAGGCAGAGTGTTGTCATGTCTTACTTTGCAGGGAGTTGTTATGTCTTGCTTTGCAGAGTCCTATCTTTTCAGTTTGAAAAGCCGAGGAGGTAGAGTGTTGTCACGTCCTACTGTGCAAAGTTTGAAATGCCGAGGAGGTCAAGGTTGTCAAGTCGATCTGAAAAGCCTAAAGACTAAACCTAAACCATAGGGACCTGCCCTCTGTGCTAGGTGCGGTAGGTGACCTGCACCCTATGGGGGGGGCGCCGTCACGTTACGTCACGTCGAGTCACTCGCTGTCTGCGTAGGACGAATCTTGGAGCCGCGTAGCGTCGTTTTCACGCAAAGCTGCTTCGTTGGGTCATATCGCGCAGAGCTGCCCTCGGTGTGGGGCGTGGCAGGGACTTGCCCCCTGTGCTAGGCGCGGTAGGGACCTGCCCCCTCTGCTAGGCGCGGTAGGTGACCTGCACCTTGTGGGGGCGTCATCACTTTGTGTCTCGTCGAGTCACTCGCTGTCTACGTAGGATAAATCTTGAAGCTGCGTAGCATCGTTTCTGCGTAAAGCTGCCTCGTTGGATCACGTTGCACGCAGAGCTGCCCTCATTGTGGGGTGCGGTAGGGATCTGCCCCCTGTGCTAAGCGCGGTAGGGACCTGCCCCCTCTGCCAGGCGTAGTAGGTGACTTGCACCCTGTGGGGGGCACTGTCATGTCGTCGTCATGTTACGTCTCATCGAGTTACTCGCTGTCTGCGTAGGACGAATCTTGGAGCCGCGTAGCATCGTTTCCGCGCAAAGCTGCTTCGTTGGGTCACATCGCGCGCAGAGCTGCCCTCGATGTGGGGTGCGGTAGGGACCTGCCCCCTGTGCTAGGCGTGATAAGGACCTGCCTCCTCTGCCAGGCGCGGTAGGTGACCTACACCCTGTGGGGGCGCTGTCACGTCATCGTCACGTTGCGTCTTCAGTGCTTGGCTATTTAAACGCGTGGCCGCACACTCATTCTTCACAAGCCTCAGGTCTCACTCGAGAAATTTTCCCACTCGCTCACTCGTTCCTCTCAGGCGTAAGGGTGGACTGCGGAGCAGAAGTACGGTCGTTCGACCGCGAAGTGCTCCCACAACCACAGCTGTAATAGTGTGTACTACATGCGCGGGTTACGCAAAACAGCAGCGAATCTTGTGTTTGTCCACGGCACATGCTACATCTTGTGAGTTACTGTAGAATAGCGGCGAGATCTTGAGTTTGTCCACGGCGGCCTCCCGATGATGTTCTTGCGCTCGCCATTGCCAAGATGGGCGCCACCACCGTGAAACAAGCACTAGTGCGAGACTTCCCCTCCGCTCCAAGAGCGGCGCTTGACTCATAAGCTCCCCATATGGAACCATTGCCTCACAAACCAAACAACCCCTGCGACAACGAGCACAAGAAGCAAGCCGCACAAGCCTAAGACCACCAGTATGACCGTCCCTCCTTGGGGTCGACCGGATGTGAACTCCCTCTGAGAACCTCGGTGCAGCTCGGCGGCGGCGCTCGTGTGTACGCGACTAAGCGCGTGCACCGTGTTGCCGATCCTTCATCTTTGGTTGGCGATCGGCGGTGGTGGCGGAGACGATGCCACCAAGATCGACACCGATGTGGTCGTCGCTAGGGTCCCACTCGTTCATGTTTGTATCAAACTCCACAATGACGAGGGGCGGCGCTCCCCTGGCGGAGGAGTTGAAGAGGCCGAGGAGGCCACCGGTGGAGCTATTGGGGAGGCGGAGGGAAGGGGAGAGGAAGAAGGCGAGGTCGTCGCCAGAGGCGGAGGAGGGTCGAGGCGATGGAGAAGGCCAAGGCGGAGGGCGAAGGAGGGCGGCAGGAGACAGGTCGGAGAGCGGGATTGGGCGGGATAAGAAGGCGGCGGCGGCTGGCAGTGATGGAGCCGAGGCGCTCGTCACGGGTGAGGCGGATGAGCTTGTTGAAGAAGGCATCGCCTTGGAATGCGATGCCCGACGGCGGCGAGTCCGATGAGGCGGTGAAGTTGTAGGTGAATGAGCAGGGCGCAGCGGGTGGCGGCAGGAGGAGGGCGAGGAGGAGGAGGAAGGGGGAGACGGCGGTGGAGTTCCCCATGGGGGATTTCGGCTTCGCTTGAATTGAGCGAGCTGAGGAGGAGGAGATGAAGGCTACATGGGGGGTTGACCACCAAAGATGACGACGAGGTGTGCGCGTGCGTGAGCTGTCATCCACGCTAGAGCGTCTACGTCACGGTCAACCGGCCAGCCTGGACTGTTTTGGACCTGCTTGACCCACTTAAATAGATTAGGTACCTGATTGGACACTTTCAAAGATTATGGACCCAAGTGAACCCTCCTGCCAAGTTTAGGGACCCACAGTGCACTTTACTCTAAAAAAATGTTACGGTCCGTTGAAAAAATTGTTGCATCTATAGGAAAAAAAATATTGCATACTGTTCACGGAGATGTTACAAGATTTTTTTCAACGTTTTTTTTTTCAGATTCTTTGTTTTTTAATTTATAATGTTGCAACCAATGGTTCTATGATCTTGCTCCTCCCTCGAAGAGCTGTGCATGAATATCCTATGCTTACCTATATGGCTACATATAAGTAATTTAAAGCCTTAGACCATCACATCTTTGCCTCTGATCACACGAGTGGATAGTAAGCTGAATAGTTTAGATTTCCAGCATACCATCACACGAGTGGATAGTAAGCTGAATAGTTTAGATTTCCAGCATACCAGCCTTTGCATCTTCGATCAAGGAATACTGCCTTTGGATAGCAGCCTATGCTTACCTACACTAGCATACCAGCCTATGCTTAATCTTTGCCTGCCTCGCTAGCACAAAAATAGGGGCGTACGGCGAGAATTGTTTGATCGGACGTACGGCCTAGTTGCTCCCAATGCATACATGATCTCACGCAAATTAAACCCCGTGCATGAGCTAACACATGCCGTGATGTTTCTTCGTTTTGCCCTTAGCAATTTACAAAGAACCTGAGGTGTTCTAACGAGAACTGTGGCAAGTGGTAACCGGCCTGTGACCGGATGATGGTAAGAGGTGCCGTTGGGCCCGGAGCCCTTGACCTGCATGGTTCGAATACTAGGATTCGGTAGCGCGTTAATTCATGTGTTAGGATTAAAACTTTGTGTACTTGATTAGCAGAATTTCTATCCTCACTAAATATACAGAGGAACTGACCAGGAAGCGATCATGCCTGTTATTTTTACCCACTAAAATAGCAGCCTGAGGGGTTGTAGGCCAATCACTTGAAGCTGATGGCATGTGTAGATCTAGGCCTCGTTCTTTCAGACAAATATGCATGGCTGCTGGGTGTACAAATATATGCCTGGAGCTTTACAACTTCATGTAATTTGTTTGGCAACATTTTGCTGGATACTAATTTGGAGATTGTAAAATGGGGATTGTTTTGACCCAAAAAAAACTGATAAACTCATTGTGTAATGTGATCGCGATGTTATAATATGTTTCTGCTTTTATCAACAAGCACTAAGCGTACTGTTGGCATGTTGGCAGAATGGGAGGCCAAGGAGTGCTGTGTGATCTGATAGGTGTAGCAATGCAAGTATGCAACTACTGCAAGCAGTTGTGGCGACGGCAGAAGGCAAGGCATGATCGGGAAGTAAAGATGCAGTTAATTCCTCTGCTTGGCTGGATTAATACATCTGAAGAATGAGCAGTCAAATTGCTTTTACTGTCAAGGGTTTTTTTTTTTAGCGCTGAGCTAGGATGACGATGTCCAAAGTGCATGTACAATAGTTTATCTCTTACGGTTCCCTAAAGACTCTAACCCATCTATAAATAACCTTAGAGACAACATCTTCAATAATTTATCTATAAAACCATTCATTTTCATCACAATTTCTCCTCTTACACCCTCACTATTTGGGATGGTTTGCGTGTCAAATTTGTCTCCTATATAACAGATGAAACTTTCTCTCTTTACATCATCTCTTCTTCAACTAAAATTTTGATTAGCTGAGATAATCACTATTAGAAATGCCCTAAATACCAAGGCAACCTATCGTAAGTACCAAGGCAGTAGTCCAGAGTTCTAGGCGTCTTGTTGTCGTACGATGTAGTCCAGAGTTCTAGGTATCTTGTTGTCGTACGATGTCTAGAGTTTTACTGTTGACAATAAAACTACTCCTATATCAAGTTCAGATGTTCTCTCTACGAAGGCTAATTAAGAAGCATGCATGGAACGTTGAGCTCACGCCATCCTTCCGCCGACGATGGACGGGGCCGGCGCCACGTTTTCCCCTGGTTTCTCGGGCGAGTCAACGGCACCGGGCCTTCCTCCGGTTCGGAGGGTGGTGCTCACTCAGCGCATCACGTCGGCGGGTCCTCCGGTTGTGGTGGTGCTCCTGGTCGCCACGTCTCTGATGGTGTCGGTGACGACGTCCTGCTGCTGGAGGCTGCCGGACTTTGCTGGCGTTACGCCGCGCAAAGCTGGCGACGGCGATGGGGCAGTCCGAGCACCGGCACCGGACCCAACGAAGCATGACGCCTGGCGGGGCCCACGCTCTCACACCTCAAGCGTTCCATCCGAGGGGGCAGCAGCTGCTTTTACGTCCCCTCTGTCTGCTCCTACTGGTTTCACCAAAACGGCTAGCGGTAGCCCCGTCATCCGGCTGCGCACGAGGGTCTTGCCGTTCCTACCCTCATGTCCCTGTTTGACGCAGATGTGCATGCTCTTCACGCCCAACCGGTCCTCGCGACTCGTGCGGGGGACCTGGTCTCTACTGCAGAATTTTTTTTAAAATAATATTATTTTAAAATATAATTACAAAAATATATTGTCTCTCTAAAAAATTACAGAAATGTGTTCGCGTAAATGGGTTGAAATGGCGGAGGACCCTCTCCTCTCTGTCCGCGGTCCACCACCTATCGCCAGGTTGAAATGGCGATAGGTCCCTGTCGCCATTTGAACTGACGACAGGAAGCTCATCCCTATAAAAAAACCCAAAATTTAGCGTAGGACTCATTCTTATTCAGAAAAAAGAGAAGGAGAGAAGAGTAGAGGTGAGGAGAGAAGCTAGCGAAGCGCTGTCTGTCGGATTGCCAACCTCTCAGGTAATTTTTTTTAATCGAATGGATTACACAGTTTTAGATGTACGGTTACGTAATGCAGTATAGTTTTACATAATACTTTTCGGTTGGTAGTATAGTTTTAGATATGCGGTTAATCGTGGAAATGTTCTTTATGGTGCGGTCGTCAAATATGTCCGACTCGACATCGTCAATTTCAAAATTTACTATGGTCAAGGACTATTCTAGAGGTCGGGGATTGATTTGCGTTATTTTCAATCGGCAACCATACCCTAGCAAGACCGGAGCGGCGTACATGGGGTATTTGTGATGCGATGGTTGTTCCATACATTCCAAGTGGACCGTGATGTGTACGATCCGAGATTGAGTTGCCTTTCCCCACGGAGACTGCACAAGCATATTGGGAGTTAGTGCGACCGGTGACCAAAATCATGGCGGTGCAACTAGAACCCGGCGGAAGTTGAAACACTCTAGAAGATTCTAGATGAGCGGACCAAGACACCTGAAAGGAGGTAGCGAGAAGGGTCGCCCAAGCCGACCAGCCCCAAGCATTGCCGAGATACCCAAAGATGCTCCGGATTGACGAGGAGGGCGGGCGCAGTGAGATGCTTCTCGGATGGATTGAGCACGAGCCTAAGGAGAAGTGGTCACTGCTCCATGACAGGGGTGGCGCTCGATATGGTGTCATGACAACTAATCTAGCCGAGGTGTACAACTGGGTCATGCGCGGTGCAAGGTGCCTCCCTTTGGTGGGTATTGTGGAGGCAATACTCTGCGGTACGACGAAGTACTTTGTTGACAGAAGCAACAACGCATCGCTCGCCATGGCAAATGACAGAATACTGTACTCCGCCATGATCACCAAGTACATGAGCAAGAAGGGTGAGACGCACCGGGCATTCAAGATGGGCATAAGGAGCTTCGCCGAGGTGATGTCTTGAGAGATAAAGGACGCCTGGGGGACTAACCGTGAGAGGGTTATCCATGAGTGCGTTACGGCGCTAGTTGCATATGCACTTGCAACAAGCCCTTCTTCGCATAGGCCTGCTCCCATGTCATAGCCGCATGTTCGACGGTGGCGCAGCATCCCGGTCAGTACCTCTCTGTCTATTTCACCAAGGAGGCGGTGATGCAAACCTAGACCACGGAGATATATGGTTCTGTTGTGGTTGGCCATTTCACCGCCATCCGACACAGGAGCAACTAACTGGCTGCGGGCATTGATAAGCTCAAGGGAAAAGTTGACGGCGGCAGTGCACGGCGATCGAGAACGACATGGACGAAGCGTAAACCGGACGTCGTGCGAAGAAGTGCTCTATTCTGAAGTCTGGCACACCTTCAAGAAATGTCCCACGAGAAATCCTCAAGATGAAGGGGACATCGCCACTCCGGACGTCGCGGCAGGACCTCATCGATCACCCAACTCGAGGCAGTCCACGTGGGGGCGTTGAGGTCTGCGACCAATGTTATTACCAATGTTACGAATTATGTTATTGCAGACGGTAGTAACATGTTATTGCCAATGTTCGAATTATCATTTTAATTAAGTGTTATCATGTTTTGCTGAATGTTATGTAATATCAGTACTATTAAGTGTTATGATGTTTTGCTGAATGTTATGTAATTATCGTAGTTTTCATAGTAATGGCAAGTTCACATTTGTTTCCTTACATAATATGCAGTTCATGTACATGAGCAAGCGTATTAATTCACTGGCGCATCGCAATATCACTTACTTTTCTACTTACGAATCGTTCATATCTCAATCTTTCTTGTAAAATTCTTCAGAAATTCATCGCACTAGAACAACATACAACGATCAAAAAATGTTATTGTGAGTCTAACAGATTTTGCACCGTTAAAAGCGTATAAAAATCAAAAGGCGGCAAACCTAGCTAGAGAAGGGCAAATTTGGCTTGCTTCCGCCATTTGAAATGGCGACAGAACTGTCGCCGATTCAAATGGCGACAGGACCTATCGCCATTTCAAGCTGGCGATAGGTGATCGGACCGACGATAGGAGGAGAGGTCCATCGCGCCGATTGAAATGGCGATAGGTCCTGTCGCCATTTCAACTGGCGACAGGAACACATTTCTGTAATTTTTTGGAGAGACGATATATTTTTGTAATTATGTTTTAAATTAATATTATTTAAAAAAAATTCCTCTACTGCATGGCCGTTTGCCACCTTTGTGTCGTCCCCAACCAAGGATCATGCGAGAAGTCAACTGCCTAGAGGAAGCTCCAATTCAAACTCCAGTGGGCTATCAAAACCTTTCTTAGCCAACGCGGGCCCCAGAGCTCACAGCGTTGTCCATCGAGGCAAATGGATGCACACAGCAGCCAGTTGTCATCGGCTTGGTGATGGCGTGGTGATAAGGATCAAAATATCTGTGTATTACTTTAATACCCCCTCTATTCTAAAATATAAGGCGTATTTTGGTTATGCACGGAGATTAAGAAAGTTGTAAAACCAAGAGGATGGTAGAGGGAAATGACCATGATGTCCTATTGTTAATGTCTTGGGAATAAGAGAGAATAGTGTGGGAGGGTGTTTACTCATAAATGTTGAAGAGAGAGGGAAGATAAATGAGGGCAAAAGAGAGAAAATGTCATTAAAGTCGCATGCACGCCTTATATTTTGAAACAAAACTGGAAAAATTATATGCCTTATATTTTAGAACAGAGAGAGTATATAATAAAAGATCATATGTCTTTATGGCCATAACCCCTAAGGCTAATGGCATCCGTGGTCGTAAGGATTTCAGTGGTTACATCGTGGGTACCCTGATCGGAGAGGTTCTGTATCAACTACCTGACCAGGTAACTGCTCGTAGAAACAATGAACTGGCACTTGAACTCGATTCTAAGTATATACCTTCTGTCTAATGAATGAAACATGTGCCTAATCACTCCAAACCACACGACGTTTCATGGCTCTAAGTCACCGGCAATAACCATCATGTGGTTACGTCATTCCCTGACATCAACCGCCGAACGGTTGAAACTTCACCAACTGCCACCTCGTTCCGACCAGTCGCGACACTTCTAACACGCATCTCTTCAAGAAGTAACTGACACCCCTTCGTCGACTACTTAAAGGAGACTAAGAACGACAGAAAGGAGGATCGCAATCACATTCCATCGGATTGAAGCATCATAATCAGCATTAGATTCATGTTTCAAGTCTGATTCAAATGCATATCAAGCAATACACTCTGTGTACTTAGAGTTAGTCCATTGCCTTGTCAATGGCACCCCCTGTAATAGCCAGTTCATAGCAATAAAGAGCAGTCACATTCTCTCCCAAGAACTCTTTGCCATTTTCCTCTATTTATTTTGTAAGATCAACGACTCGATCGTCGACAGCTAGCGCCGTCCGTGGGGTCCAAGCGTTGACTTCTTGAAGATTACTTCGCTCAAGCATTCCTCATCCACTTCCTTCTACCCATTATCGCTCATGCGAACATGGCAAGGACTTGGGATGAGAAAAACCGGTTCGACCTGGCAGACTACTCCAACCTCGACATGGACACATGCATTTGCGCCATGAAAGAAAACAGGATGTCATCATCCTCTTCCTCCGCCGGCTTGCCATTCGCAGAGTTTAGCGAAATCGATTGAATGGATGAGGATTCACCGCCACCATCAATGGCGCTCTCAGATTAACCACTCGCTCTGACCAGTTCGGAACGTCCGAATGTCTCTACAAGCCCGATCAATCTGATCGGCAAAAGTGGCAACGGAAGCCCAGCGCTGCAATAAGAAAGCCCATGTACTCTTGATATTGTCATAGGCAACCAGTATTCGCCAACGGCTCCTATGTATTTCGGGCGCCAATCAACATCTGGTAAGGGTATCAATGAAGTTATCACCGATCGAAAGTTAGGTGGGCAAGGTGAAACTCAGCATACGATCGGCAATCCACCGGATCAGGCTGAGTCCACCACAAAGCCCACCAGAGGCGGTAATCTCCAACCGCTCCCCATCGTGGAGGCTCCTTGCCGAAGCTTTGGAAGGCTTTCCCTTAGCTACGACAAGAGCTCATCGGAAGATCACTGTTGACACCACGAAGTTAACACAATCAGAGATACCAATCTGAATGCCATACACGATCCTCCACAGGTTAACTTGCCACCACTTGCTGATGGAAATGGTACAGGCGCTCAAGCACCAACTACCGGAGGCAACCAAGCAGATGGACGTGCATAAGTTAATTCATTTGTTCCTACCCGCACCACGAGTAAGGGGTCAGATAGGGCTAACTGGAAGGTCGAAGGAAAACTCAACTCATTGAACATCCACTACAAGCGGGAATCTTCCACGACCTTTAGTAATAATACAAAACATGCAACGAGTCTGAGATATTCTGAATAATCCATATCCTGCTTTAGCAGGAACTCCAGGTTATGCTCAGCTTGCAGGTCAGGTGTCGGATATCCTCCAACAAACCATGCAGCGTACATAAATGTACCGGGAGCAAAGGAACTCACAAAGTCACACGATGACTTTGTCTCAGTACTCCTCTCTCAGTAGGGGACAACATGGTCAAGAGGAGGACCGATCGACACTAAGACCCCCCCTAAGGTTCCAACCAGGAAATCATGAGGGAAGACGACTCTTCACAGCAACCACTCCTCCTCCTCGTCAAGAGGAACAACCACTTGATTCAGGCGATCTCAGGCATCATCTGAACCAAGCAGGTGGTCAAAGACGTTATCATAATGTCCACGACCGGATTGGGACACCAGATCCTAGGTATGCAGATCTGAGGAACCGATCCCTAACTGACTATAATACGGCTCTTTTTCAGAGAAGGCGCCACGACTCCATTATGGGTCTTTGGCGTTTTCGGTGAACTTTAACTTTGTCATTAGATTGGGATGGTTCCAACCAGCCAACATAGAGAAGTTCAATGAGACTCAAAACCCATTAGAATTTCTTCAAATTTATACTACCGCCATCAAGGCCGCTGGTGGTAATGACAACGTGATGGCAAATTGCTTGTCCACCGTCCTTGAAGGGTCTGCCTGGTCGTGGTTGCTCAACCTACCGATCAGATCTATCTACACTTGAAAGCAGCTCTGTGATACTCTGATCGCCAACTTTCAAGAGGCGTACGATCGCTCCGGGAAGGAGGATGATCTTCATCGGATGAAGCAGAAAACCAATGAAACACTTCGACAATATATCAAGATATCCAGTCAGGTTCAAAACTCTATCCCAGAAATCGCAGAGTCTTCTGTCATCCAGGCTTTTAAAGCAGGGCTGAGGAATCGTCGGTTTACAGACGATATTGCAATAAATCCTCCACAAACGACCGTCGAATTTTTCGATATGGTAGACAAGTATACAACCGCAAGTGAAGCGATCGAATGGTGTGAAGATATTGATCGAAAAGATAAAAATCCCTAACCAGGCCTGGAGAAGCAAGAGAAGAAGAGCAAGAAGTCTCTCAAGGGTAAAAATAATCGTAAGCCCAACAATAACGAAGTCCCTGTGATTCCCGAAAAATTTACCAATGGCAAAAAAGACTTCACTGGTCGGAACAAAGCTAAGGCTCCGACCAACGACTGCAAGAAAAATAAGAAGTGGTGCCTGCTTCACCAGGCAGTAGGGTATGATCTGTGCACCTGCCGGGCCTGCCAAAAGAAACTGGAGGATTACTACTCAGGTGAAGATGGCGACGAAGAGATGGAGTACTAGGAGCCACAACACACTGTGGATCTGATCTTCAGAGGATCTTCTTTGTACGACTCAAGACGACATCTGAAAGCCGTGGAGCGGGAGGTCAACCTTGCCGAGTCTCCGATCACCGTCAAGCCGTCCAGATGGTCAGAAGCTGTAATATCCTTCAGCAAAGAAGATTGCCACATCCCGTCGACTTGACCAGATAGGTTCCCTATCGTAGTCGAACCTACTATTAACAATTGTAAAGTTAATTGAGTATTAATAGATTGAGGTAACTCTTTAAATATTTTATTTACGAGAGCATTGGAAAAGATGCAGATTCCCAAGTCCAAGGTAAAACCTGTGAAATATGCCTTCCACAGCATAGTTCCTGGTTCTACAGTCAAACCGATAGGACAACTGTCCTTACCGGTTATGTTCGGAAGACCCAACAACTTTCAAACAGAAAAGGTTCCATTTGATGTGGTGGATTTCAAAACTGCATAGAATGGAATCATCGGTCGTCTGGCTTTAGCAAAATTTCTGATAGCCACGCATTATGGCTATCAGAGTTTAAAAATGCTAGGACCGAAAGGAGTTATTACGGTTTGAGGAGATCGAAAATGGTTTATGCATGTGATCGGAAGTCCTTAGAACTGGTCGATGAGCTTCCGACCAGAGAAACTAATCCACCTACCATGCAGGTCAAGCACTCGAGGCCAAAGATGACGCCAAAACCTTCCGACCAGACCAAGGAGGTACCACTCGGTAAAGACGCTCCTCTGGAAAGCGTCAACACACTGTGCGGGTTTGGAAACGCTAATGCATCTGCCCAAAAGGTACTGGTCGGGGCTGGATTCGACCCCAAATAGAAATAGTCGCTCGTCTCCTTCCTCTGAGCAAACCAGGATGTATTCGCCTAGCAGGCGTCCGACATGCCCGGAGTCCCTATAGAGTTGATCGAGCACATGATAGCTTTTCAGCCTGACAAAAAACTGGTCAAATAGAGGCTAAAGCACTTCGCACCTGACCAGAAGGAGGCAATCCATTCGGAGATCGACAAACTCCTCAAGGCTGGATTTATTCATGAAGTCGACCACCCAGAGTGGCTCGCCAACCCTGTAATGGTTAGAAAAAAGCAACGAAAAATGACGAATGTGTATTGACTTCACAAATCTTAATAAAGCCTGTCCGAAGGATGACTTTCCCCTTCCACGCATTGATCAATTTGTAGACTCTACTTCTGGGTGTGAGTTGTTAAGTTTTTTAGATGCGTAGTTAGGGTACCACCAGATTAATATGAGAAAAGAGGGCGAAGAGAAAACTTCCTTCATCACTCCATATGGCACTTACTGCTAAGTTAAGATGCCATTTGGTCTCTAAAATGCTGGTGAAAATTTTTAAAGGTTGATGCAAAAAAAACTTTTAATCCTCAGATAGGACGAAATCTAGAAGCCTACGTTGATGACTTGGTCGTAAAAGTGTCAACGCTGGCGACCGCATTTCCGACCTACACGAGACTTTCAATAAATTAAGAAGGTATAACCTTAAATTAAATCCAGAGAAGTGTGTGCTCAGAGTTTCTTCTGGAAAGCTTCTAGGATTCCTAGTTTTGGCTAGAGGAATTGAAGCAAACCCAGCAAAAATATCGACCATCGACCAGATGTGCCCTCCGACCACAAAGAAGGAAGTCCAAAAATTAACAGGTTGTATGGCAACACTAAGTCGTTTTATAGCACGATTAGGAGAAAAATGACTCACTTTTTTTAAACTTCTTCGGAAGCATGGAAGTTTCGAGTGAACTAAAGAGGCAAACGATGTCTTTGAAGAATTTAAGAAGTACCTTACGAGTGCCTCGATCTTAGTTTCTCCAAGATCGGGAGAAACATTGATGATTTACGTGGCCACAATGCCACAAACAGTCAGCAGTGTACTAGTCGTAGAATATGACAACGTTCAACGACCGGTATATTGCGTAAGCGAAGTCTTACATGGACCTAAGGAAAGAAACCCACAGGTACAAAAGTTGCTCTATAGTCTCCTTATGGATTCAAGGAAACTAAGGCATTACTTTCACGCTCACAAGGTGGTCATACCGACCGGATATCCCCTAGGTCAAGTTCTCAAAAAGAGGGAATCATTAAGACGAATAGCAAAATGGGCGATCGAGCTTGGGGCGTTTGACCTCTATTTCATCTCACGAACAACAATCAAGTCCCAGGCAATAGCAGAATTTATTGCCAAATGGACAAACCCTAAACCGACCCAAGGGCTTGAGTACGAACACCATGACAAGTGGACAATGTACTTTGACGGTTCCTTGATGCTCAAAGGCTCGAGGGCTTGAGTCGTCTTAATATCCCCTACTGGAGAACACATCAAATACGTCATTCGGCTAAACTTTCCTACTACAAATAATGTGACAGAATACGAAGGTTTACTAGTAGGACTCCGAGCAGGCAGAGCGCCTAGGATTCGCAGATTAATAGTGAAAGGCAATTCTCAACTAGTAGCGAATCAAGTCAGGAAAGATAATAAATGCTCAAGTACCAAGATATCATCTTATTTGGCGGAAGTGCAAAAACTCGAAAAATACTTCTTCGGTTTTCAGATCCAATATATTCCTAGAAATAAAAACTTTCTGGCAGACCAGTTAGCACGGATGGCCTCCACAAGGTCACCTGTCCCGCCCGGAGTTTTTCTCGAGCAACTCGATTCAGCCTCAGTGGTCGAGCATTTCGAGGACATCGATTTTCCACTAGAGGTCGTACAAATCGATCATGCGAATATGGATGCTCCACAGGAGGTCATCAAGCACGATCCCGGTAGAGATTGGATGACATCGATCTGCAATTATCTTCAGCGTGGCATTATTCCTGAATATGATGTAGAGGCTGATCGTATAGCTCGAAAAGCCAAATCATACACTCTGATCGAAAGTACTTTGTATAAACGAGGATCTCACAGAGTGTTGATCAGATGCATATCTCAAACGGATGGCATTAAGTTGCTAATCGACATTCACGGAGGAGTTTGTGGAGCACATCATTCCTACAGAATACTGGTCGATAAATCCTTCAGACAAGGATACTACTGGCCAACTATCATTCATGAGGCAAAAGAGCTCGTGACGAAGTGCGTATAGTGTCAATTTTATAGCCGACAAGTACATCAGCCGGCACAAGCTTTGTAAACTATACATCTTTCTTGGTCTTTTGCAACCTAGGGACTAGATATTCTGGGACCTTTCCTAAGAGCACCCGGGGGCATTGAATTCCTTTTTATCATGATTGACACGTTTACAAAATAGATAGAAGCCAAGCCAGTTGTTAGAAGAACAACTGAAGCTGCTAAGAGGTTTCTCACAAAAAAAAACGTGATCACACGATTTGGTATACCCAGTCATATAATCACACATAACGGTACCTAGTTCCCTAGCGGAAATTTTTAGAAATTCTACGATGATCTAGGTATCAAGATACATTTTACTTATGTCGCTCATCCGCACAACAATGGAGCTGTCGAGCGAGTTAATGGTATCATAATGCAAGGAATAAAACGCCTAGTGTTCGACTAGTTAACAAAACAGTCAAGAGCTTGGGTTCGAGAACTTCCCTCTGTGTTATGGGCCGTTCGAACCACAACCAGTCATGCGACCGGTGAAACACTATTTTTTCCAGTTTATGGTGCTGAAGCCATACTTCCTCCGGAATTGAAAATTGGCTCCGCTCGAACTGATTGTTTCAATGAGAATGATCAGATAAAACGAAGACTCAACGACATCAATTTCCTTGAAGAACAACGAAACCAAGCCCTTATACGATTGACAGTCTAGCAACAAGCCATGCGAAGGTACCAGAGTCGTAAGGTGCAACCTCGCAGCCTAGCTGTAGGTGATCTGGTTATACGAAAAATTCAGAACCAGGCTAATCGCCATAAACTTTCTTTCAAATGGGAAGGTCCATACACTGTGGTCGAAGTCACCAGACCTGGTTCGGTATGACTAGCTATGTCAGACGGGCATGTTTTGTCAAACTCTTGAAATATTGACCAATTGCGTAAGTTCTTTGTATAAATGTATTTTACCATGAGGACCCGATCCAGGAAGGTCATACGGGATCACCCGGAGGCCCTCCAGAACCACCCGAGAGATCCCCAAGACCACTCGGAGGTCCCTCAGGACTACCCAGGAGGTCTCCAAGACCACCCAAAGGTTCTCCAGGACCACCCAGGAGGTCTCCAGGACCACCCGGACGTCCCAGCCTCTGTGCACTAAGCTAGTCCCAAGATCAGTAAGCTAACTTGCACAGACTCAACATTGGTGACATCACAACCATACCACAAACTAAAAATGAAGCAGACAAATTAATATTAATAAAGACCTTATGGTCAAGCTTATTTACAGAGGTGCCACGCAGGGCAAACAACAAAAGAAAACCTACAGCGGAACAATTTAAAGCGTGGAAACCAGTCGACAAGCCCACATGCTATCGAGTGGAGGATGTCCCCTAGTGCGCATGGTCCTCAAAGAACTCTTCTTCAAAGAGCTTGGAGCTCCCAGGTGAAGAATCTAGCCCGCCATTATATGTTAATGGAGTGTTTTGGTGATTAATGACAAATGCATTTGTGAGACTAACATGTTTATTGATATAGTTTTTTTTAGTCTAAATTGGATATAAAGGTGATAATCATGAAGGCATGTGTGTGATTAATGACAAATCAAATTCATTGGATTAACAAAAGGAAAATCCAAACAGGTATGCATTTATAATGACAAATCCATTTATGAGACTAACTCTCTTATTGTTATATCTTATGATTAGTCTCGCTTGGGTATAAAGAACAAAAGAGGTATGCATTCTACTTTGTATTCTTATACCCCGTTGCATTCCTTGGATCCAAAATATAGGTTGAACTTCACCAAAAGAATTAACGTAAATATGTGCATATGTTCTTACTACATATTCATGTATGCACATGTATAGGGGGAGTTCATTCTATATTTTGAGGTTTCATTTGTATTGATCCATATTCCTGTTTCCACATATACTTGGGATCTTTACTCTGAAACATATCATGTGAATATACTTAACTTGCATAGTTAATATATTCATATGAGTATATAAGACTTGTGTAGTCTAAGTATACTTATATGTGAGTATAACATAACTTGTGTAGTTCATGTGCACTCACATATTCTCGAATATATTTAATTTGTGTAGTTAATATATTCATGTGAATATATGAGACTTGTATGCTCATATATCCTTTGAGTATATACAACTTGCATAGTGCCTATATACTCATACCAATCTACATTCAATTACTTGCAATTGAAGTGATTATTATCAATTACCAAAGAGGAAAGATTATGGTATCTTGTCCCACCATTATGAGTTAATGGTATGGCGTGGTAATTAATGATAGTCATATTATAGAACTAACACTTTCCATGAGTTGGATGAACAGGTTGAGTTCTATAGTTGGAGACTCTAGAAGATCATCATGTGTTGATAATATTGAAGTCAAGAGCTTGGTGTAAAGGATGCATCAAGTGTGGATGCACATCAAGTTCAAGATAAAGGAAATCATCGTGTGTCGATGATGTTCATAAAGAGGAGATGATCATGAGTTGATCATCAAGTCAAATGAAGACCCATCATGTGTTGATAGAAGTCAAGTAAAGGATGCATCATGAGTTGATGCATATCAAGTCAAGAACCCCGAGTTGAAGCAAGGATGTGCGTCATCAAGCTTCAAGTGGTTCTTATAAGGCAAAGGTATGACTAGCTAGGGCTAAGGATTTGTTCCTAGTCTTTTACGGTCTCGGTGTTTGGTTGGAAGACCGGATTGCTAGTATAGGTTGCCGTACTATTAAGAGGGTCCTTGACTAGTAGCTTGAGTTAGTCATGTGTTGATAGCTCATTGTGTTTTGCTCTAGCTCATCTTAACATGTTGCCAATATTTGCGAATGTGTTTTGCAAATAGTTGTGGCTCATGGATAACCCTTGTAGCATGTGACTTAGGTTTGCGAATGTGTTTTGCAAGTGGTCTAAGTCCATGTACCTTATTCCTTGTAGTATGATTCTATAGGTTGGCAAATGTGTTTTGCAACCTGTTGAGAATCTCATTTGAATGCTTGATTGCATCGCGCGTCAATTTGGCAAATGTGTTTTGCAAATTGAGTTGAAGCGGAATGCAATTTGAGGCATTGACTCTAAAAGTTGGCAAATGTGTTTTGCAACTTATTGAGAGTCTTGTCTTTAACCTTGTATGCATCTTACATCAAACTAGCAAAATGTGTTTTTGTTATTTGAGTTGATGTGAAATCTGTTTTGCTCTTGTTGGTCTTTGGCGGTCTCGACTTGATTTCATGGATCGACCGCCAGATGATCGGCCGACCGGCCTGTTGACGCGGCCGGACCTCGGGTCGAGACCCGGTCGACTTTTTTCGAGAGGTCCTTCTCGGTCCTTAGCCATTTTCTGTGAAGTTTTCTGGAGCGGTCAGACCGGCGTGTTTTGGGCGGTCTGACCGGCCATTACATGGCGGTCAGACCGGAAGTGGGCTCAACGGCTAGTTTTATAGCCGTTAGAGCCAAGGGCGGTCAGACCGGCCATTCAACGGCGGTCAGACCGATTTCGTCCAGAGACTTTGGAACCTTCCCCCAACGGCTAGTTTTTGGGTGTGGGCTATATAAAGCCACCTTGGTTGGTTGGGAAAGGTTGCTGGTTGTGTGCTAGTGTTATTGTGGAGGACTTTGCATGTGTTGCAAGTTCCTTAGTCATTCCTTTGAGCTAGAGCAAGCCCTCTCTTCCTTCGTGCATGTGTTGCACTTAGTGAGTGATTGAGAGCAAACCCTAAGTGCATGTGTTGCCTTAGGTAGTGGATTTCGTATCCATTTGAGCTTAGACACTTGATTGGTTCAAGTGAGCGTTGAAGACTTGTTACTCTTGGTGTTTGCCGACACCTAGGCGGCGTGGTGGCGTCGTTGTGCGGTGAGCTTCTCAAAGAAGATTGTGAGAAGACCAGGCGGTTTGTGAGTGGTGTGGTGCTCGCCATCTCCGGAGTGGAGGAAGGAGCAACCCTAGTGAAGCGAGGTGTTGGTTCGATTTGGAACCGGTCCAAGAGGTTGGACTTACCTCGGAGGAAGGCTTAATTAGTGGAGCCGCCCAATTGGTTTGGGCTTCCTCAACGTGGATTAGGGAGACAAGCAAGTCTCCGATCACCACGGAAAACATCGCCGTGTCATTGTGGTTTGATCTCTTGTGATTTACATTGTGCAATTTATATTACTTGTATTTAAATTGCTTAATTGTGTGTGTATGATTGCTATCATTTTTATTGTCTCATATTGTTGGTGCACTTAGTTGAACCTAGATTGATTTAGGTTTTAATTGTGTAAAACCGTATTTGTTTAGCTTCCGCATTAGAAGTCGGTTTTAGTTAAAAGAAGTTTTCAAAACGCCTATTCACCCCCCCCCTCTAGTCGGCCACCTCGACCTTACACCAGGGAGGTCTTCGGCTGCTGATTAACCAGAGGGCATAAAGCCATGAGTACTTTGAATGTACTCAGCAAGTCATAGGGAAATGAATGCAATTAATATTCATGAAGGCTTGACAAGGAAAAGCTATATGGTTAGTTTGCAGAAAGCAACATTTAACAGAAATACAATAGGTGGATTGCAAAGCATAAGTTGCCAAAAACTAATACATAAGTAAACCAGTTTTCTTTGAAAGCAACACACGACCACCCTGGTCGAGTGCCCAGACCACTCCCGACCACCCAGGTCATGAGCACCGACCACCCACGACCACCTAGGTCGTGACACAAACCACTCGGAACCCACCACGACCACAATTTGAGAAAACGTCTACCCCTTGCTTGAAAGAACCAGGCACGTCCATAACCGAGGACGCAGCTATTCGAATAGATTTTACACTCTGCAGAGTTGTACACTTTACCCACAAGACACGAAGTCCTCTAGTTGGTTGGGCACCCGTCAATGCCCCTGCTCACTTCCTTTGGTAAGCAGTTTAGAGCTCGTGACAAGGCCTTTACAAAGCTCTACTCCGAATCGGTTCTGCTCGCTAAGGTTTCGCCACACAGGCCCCCTCTTGCTTCGTTCCCATCTAAAACAGAACCAAGTCGAAGTATTGCTAATTAGTTGGCCAGGACCACCCCACCCTAGGCTTGTGGTTGCACGGGAGTGACCCAGATCAATGGCATACAAGGTTAAGTCCTTAGTTGGCTACTCAGGCGAGTCTATCCACAACCCACTATACACACAGCACCCACTACTCACTTCCTGCCAACTCGCCCGAACATAAATCGTTTTCCTGGTTCTACCCAACCAAATGACCACCCAGGTTATGGCACTCAAAATTTATTAGCGGCAACACATGCCACAATTCTATAGTTCATTAGTCAAGTTTATCATTGTTGGGTTCAACCCGGCCAGAGGACCACCCAAGTCCTGGCATAACAAATTTTAGTTAAAGCGGCAACAGATGTTGTGGCAACACACGAGCCACACTCGATTAATCAAGAATACGCATCGTGCCAACTCATGTCACAAATCATGTGCGCTGGGGTAAAATAACATTTATTGATTCATGTGAACGAGAGACCAACATCTACTAGAGTATGGCTAAGCAAATAAAACGCACCCATGTTGGTATACAAGAACATCCAACTAATAGAGAACCCTCCTAAGGTGACCAAGATTTTATGTCATTCAAGGATACATGTCATTTGCAATTTAACAAGGAGGCATAATGGCAGATAGGTAATTAACTAAGCCCGAAATCATTTTTATAAAACTAGCCATACATGCTCATAACAAAACAATATACTTTTGCAAAAATGGGTTCAACATGATCAAAGGTCTATGACTTGCCTCCAGTGAAGGGTTGAGCTGCTTCAGTCGAGGTCGCCGGATCCAAGAACTCTTCGGGGCAGCCGAATCCTACACGAGCGAAAAGAATCAAATAAATAAAGCGAAACCACAAAAACTCCAATGAAATAACCAAACTAGAGCTTAAAGAGAAAGGCACAGGATCAAGGCAATGGTAGGAACTTGGATCTCTCAAATCGGAGCTCCAATCGAAGGAGAAAGAGCTCTTCAGGAGGAGGTCCAAGGCACTGGAAAACAAAAGGAGGCGAGAGCCTCACTGGTGCTTTATATAAGCACGGGAGGTCCAGAGAGGAGGACAACACATTCAATGCACACGATGGGAGCAGGTTATGGAGGGAAAGGAGTAGGTAAAAGAGGTGACAACAGGTCAAAAGACAAGGTATGGAGGAGGTGATAGCATTAAATGCGCGAAGATTCTTGCTGTACTGAGACACGACGAGAGGAAGAAAAAGGTGAGCAGAGGACCTGAGAAGGTGGTCCCACTGGGGAGGTGGTCGTGACCAAGGGAAAGTCATGACCGCAATGGTGGTCTTTGCAAAAAGACCAAGGGGGAGGTTGCAACCGCGAGGGGAGGTCATGACCCAAAGGGAGGTCCTGACCGCAAGAGGTGGTTTTGACCAAGAGAGTGGTCTTTGCAAAAGACCGAGGGGGTGGTCTTTGCAAAAAAAGACCACAAGGAAGGCCCCGACCAAAGGGGAGGTCGTGGCCAAAAGGGGAGGTCGTGACCACCAGGGAGTGGTCTTGACCACGAGAGTGGTCTTTGCAAAAAGACCACGAGGAGACGGTCTTTACAAAAAGACCGAGAAGGGTGGTCTTTGCAAAAAGACCGTAGGGAGGTCCCGACCAAAGGAGGTCATGGCAAAACGACAAAAGGAGGAGATCGTGGCCTCAGAGGGAGGTCGCAGCAAAACGACAAAGGGAGGAGGTCGCGGACCAGGAGGGTAGTCTTTGCAAAAAGACCAAAGAGGTGGTCTTTGCAAAAAGACCAAAGAGGTGGTCTTTGCAAAAAGACCACAAGGGCGAGGAGGTCCTGGGGGCAAGGAGGATATGTGCAGCGAAGCGGGGCCATCCGATTTGGATCGAATGGTTCAAACTGAGAGCGCTCACACGAAGAGAGAGAAAAGGGCTGACCAGCGGGGAGGTCCAAATGAAAGGGAGGTCTAGACCCTCAGATCCAAACGAATGGAGGTCTGGACCCTCATATCCAAACAAAGGGAGGTCTGGACCCTCAGATCCAAACAAAAAGAGGAGGGCACGAAGTTGCGCGAACCAAAAGGGGAGATCTGGACTCAAGAGAAGATCCAAACGAAATGAAGGAGATCCAAAGAAAAAGATCCAAGGGAGGTCCTGACGGTCAACATCAAACAAGGGGAGGTCCTGATGGTCAAGATCAAACAATGGGAGGTCCTGACAGTCAAGATGAATCAAGGGGAGGTCTTGACGGTCAAGATCAAACAAGGGGAGGTCCTGACAGTCAAGATGAATCTAGGGGAGGTCCTAACGATCAGAGAAGGAAAGAAGGTCGACCGAGAGAGAGAGGGAGAGAGATCTAGAAGGGAGAAATTCAACCCGAATTTGAATTTCGAAAATCTAGGATGTTTGGAACATCTCGGGGGTGGTTGTGACCCAAAGGGAAGGTCAAAACCGAGGGAATGTTCAAATAGAGAAGGTGGTCTTAAACCAGCAAGGAGGTCTAAGCAGAGATGGAGTTCTAGACCTACAAGGAGGTCTAAACAGGGAAGGAGGTTTGAACCAAAGAGGAGGTCCAAATGGGGAAGAGGTCCGAAGAGGTCAAGGGAGGTCCAGAGAGATCTGATCGAACCGAGAGAGAGGAAAGCAAGACCAGAACTCGAACGACTCCAAATAAACCAAACTTTCGCATTAGTTGAAGTTCGATTAAGTCATGTTAAATCTCCAAATCTCTAAAATCTTCAAGTTAAGCTGGAGCAATTCAACAAAATCGAATGGTTATTTTAATTTTAATTTTTTTTCAAAAACTCCTGAAAATTGGGATGTTACATTTACATTTTTCAATTTTAATACAGATTTATCATTTCTTTACTTTCTTCGATGAGTTATATTTGTTTATATGACTGTACCCATACTCTAGTTACCTACTATTGTTGTCTAATTGGTTGGAGAAGACTAAATTCTCTCCGATATCCTTTTAAAGGATTTTTGTTACTCTCTGGCTCAGACATATAAGTCAAACGTTGTAAGAGTCCTAGTCGTGATCATTGAGTCAATAGTTCTCACGCGCGACCACACTCTTTTTCTCAAAGAAGCATGCGAGTAAAATGAGCATAACATAGACAACTCAATATAGTTACTTACATGCTATAGAACTTATGGACTTCATTTCATCATTTCAAACATTCTGGTATACTTTTGTTTTGGCTATTGGTCGGGGCACGGAAAGCCTTCTAGTCGAAGTTTCTCATCTCCGCATGTGGTCCTGCCCATTGGAAGGAGCTTTCTAGTGACGGTATTTTTCCTACGATCTTCACTGCCAGTCAGAACTTGGGCATGAGCACGTTTCGCGAAGTGTTTTTCATGTCTTTGGTTCTTAGCAACCCTAACGACCAATTTGTATGATAAGTATAAACAAGGTCACTAATCATTTTTTGCATACATTCTTTGCATGGTGCCTAATCATCAAGCTGAGTCTAAAAAAACATCTTTTGGTCACATAGTGTACTATACAGTATTTTGATTATGGAAAGGATCTAAAGCTAATCAAAGTCATACACTGGTTCTGACCACCGTGATTTCCTAGTGCTACTTAGATCATTTTTTTACATAATCAACACATACTTTGTACCATGGTCGTAGCTTATACTCTTTTTTGGGTCTACTGCTTATTTAGTAAAGTTCTTCTACTAATAAAAGCAGTCGGGGGCTAGGATATATATGAGTACTTAGCAAAATAAAGAGATAAAACACAGACTTTATTGATGGTAAATGGTAAGTTTTTACAATTCTTATATTACAACCATCTATTTGGAATCACCAGATTGGTCGCTACATGCTAGAGATTCAACTTCTATTTCCTCCACAACCTTATTTCCGAGAGGCGTCATTTCCTCGATAAGCTTGGTTGCTTCATCTCCCGAGCAGTTGAAATCTTCTTCGACAGCTTGGAAATGCACGGATGGGTTGGAGGCCTTCAGTTTTGCCAGAGCAAAGCTTACTCCATTAGCGATAGCTTCCTTTATCGTTTGTGCATAGTTATCCCAAGTAGCTTTAAGCAGACCTCGGAGATCTTCGAGTTGATGGCCTAGGAAGTTAATTTTCTCTGTAAGATCCTTCAAGAGAGGCAATTGCAATCTCGATGCCATATCGAAAAGCATCTTGTTCAGAGCCTTAACTTTTTCATCAAGGCCCCGATCAACTTCTGCCCCCTGGTCGCGCTCGAAATCAAGAGCTTTCTTCGCTCTGGTTATTTCTTGTATTTGCTCTGCATGAGTGAACCAAAGATAAATAATTATAATCAGAACAGATAGTACCCTGGTTAAGCTTACGACCAATTACCTTGACTTTTCTTTTCACAAGTTTTGACAATCTCCTTGTTCCTGGTTGTCAAGAATTCGATCGACCGGTCCTTAGCTTGGCATTCACCTTCAAGCTTTGTTATTACGGCTTCCTTGGCCACAATCTCTTCTTTAAGTTTCTCCAAATCTATCAGATATGATAAGGGGGAAGTTAATTAGCAGAAGAGAAACAAGATAGCAAAGAAACAAAGGAAAATACAAGAAGAAAGTTCTTACTTTCTAATTCAGAGTTGTTTTTCTCCAAGAGTTTTATTCGCTGGGCCAGTCATCCGACCACATCGAAATTCTCCACCAAATGCTACAAATAGCAAACTTCTTTAAGTTTCTAATAAATTTAAGGGAAAAGCTATCTAAGTGGTCGTGGATACTTACCCGGATCGCCACAACATTATATTCGACAAAAATAATATCAGGACTCGTCTCCACTTGACGGTCTGATATATTGTCCCAAGCCTCGTCAAGTTCTTCATCGTAGAAAATTCGAGGGCGATGGGGGAAACCGGCAGGATGAGGAGCCTTCGAAGAAATTCCCCGAGAGACCCCGGCAGTAGTCAAAACCTGCTGGGAGCCCTCAGGAACCTCTACCTCCTTAGGTGGAGATGGAGCCACCGCAGGTTTCTGAGCAGGCGCTGGCATTGCCACCTACTCGGGGGCTAACTCAACCTCTTTTTTCTCAGGAACCTTCTCCTGAGGAGTGTTCTGGTCAGAGGCGACCGGAACACCAGAGGACCTTTGAAAATTCAAGAAAGGAAATTCAGGATCTTAAAGACTTCGGAAGCATTAAAGGTATGTATTTGCATATTTCTCTTTCATATATGCATATCTGGTCTTCTTCGTTGTCTTGACCTTGAAGTGCGTTGGAGCAAAGTTCATAGTGCCAAACTTCCTTTTCTTGTAAACTGATTTCACCGGTTCTGAACCGGTAGGGTGGGTTGCACCCATGACATCCCCTGACCTCTGGTCGGAAGTGATTTCCTCGACCAGTTGGTCGAGGTCCCTAACCAGCAGGTTGGAAATGGTGTCTGCGTTGGTTTCTGGGACAATTGCTTTGTTAGCAACTGTCAGATCGTGAACGATCGCCCTGCGGCCAACGACCTCTGCAGCGCCAGTTTGCGGATCTTCTTTCTCTTCCGTCTGAATTACAACTCAAGTTTAATCAGGCGATGCAATTTTCCATCTAAATTATATATTCCTTTCTACAAATACTCTTTTTACCTCTAGGAGACCTCTGCCTTGTGCGGTCTCTAAGCAGGAATCGGTAGGAACAACGGTAGAAGTAGAATCCTCACCAGATTCGATAATCCTCAGCCCGATAGCCTACATATTAGAGCAAAATCATATGCAGATCGGAGCATATATAGAAGATGAATAAAAAATGGTTATTTACCTTGAGTCTTCTTTGTCTCTCTTCCTCGGATACGATGGCCGAAATACCCGGGAATGCGGCCTTGATATCAGGCTCCCCAGCGCAGATCATTTTGATCCACTCTCTGACTTCATCAGAGGAAAGGACCTAACAAAGACAAAAAGATTTCAAGGTTATAAGATAATCAACTAAAAGGGCCATACTGGTCGGAGTTTTTCAAAGACTTACCTTCTTCTGAGTTCTTGATCGTTTCGTCATGACCAATATATCAGAGCAGGGAATGCTCTCGGAGCTTCAAGGGACTACTCTGGCACATAAAAAAGTCCCTAACCACGTGCCAAGTAGTCAATCTCTCGGCACTAAGGTCTCGAATGGTGTCAACCACCCTTCCGACCCATCCTTCCTTCTTCTCGGTGGACCGCCAGTTGAGATTCTTGCTCACCACCTTACTGGCAAAGTAGAGGCTGTCCTCTTTTGTGACTGTCATGTAGAACCAATATTTCTTCCATGACGACCACGAAGACTTCGGGAACATCCGGATGTACTCGTCGGCCATCCCGTCGTGGAGTCACAACAAGCACTCCCCAGGCCCGCAACCGGTTTCCCCGATCTCGCCATCTTGTAGAAATACTTGAAGACCTTCATATTTGGTTGGATCCCCAAGTATACCTCACAAAGGTAGACGAAGATACTGGGGTTGGTGATGGAGTTTGGGGCCAAATTCACCAGCTCAACTTCATAGTGCTCTAGAACCTTCGGGAGGAACTTGTGCATCGGAAATCTAAGCCCGCACTCAACATAGGCGAGGAAGCCTAATAATTTATTATCTCGTGCGGCAGGATAGCAGAACACTGCCCCAACAGATATTGGAGCCTTTTTATTTTTTAATTCATTTAAAAAAAATATTTTAAAGATAACATATCTCTAACTTTATTTCTAATTCTGACTCATTTGGTTACGCTATGACCCGTGGCGTGACCAAATCGTGTTGTCACGTCACCGACTGTGACATGACTAAACCTGCCACGATAGCCCTCTAAGCCAACACGCGTCCGTTTTTTGGCTAAGTCCTATCACGCTAAGAGGAGTGACGTGACAGCACTCGTTTGCCATACCGAGGTCCGTGGCATGACAACGTGCTTTTGCCACATCACACGTTGTGGCATGACCAAATGGGTCAGGATTGAAAATAAAGTTAGGGAGATGTTATCTTTAAAATATTTTTAAAAATGGAATTTTTTTTAAAAAATCCAGATATTGGTAAGATCAAGCCCTAAATGAAAGGAATAAACAATAAATGCCTAAGGTCAAAGCTTAGGTTATTCTAAACATATGTAGACGTCAAACGCCAGATAATAACAATTATATAACCCATGTCTCACTATCCTTGCAGATTCTTTATTATTGGAAATCCATTGCTTTTGCAGTTACACTTCATCGATCGATCATGGATTTGCTTATCACTAATTATTTATACCAACCCATTAGCCATGATTGCCCATGAACCATGACTCTCCTGATCCAGTTCAAGAAGCCAAGCAATCACTCACCCTTCTATTTCTTTCTATATTACTGCATTCCATCCTTATATTACATCACCACTCTGTATTTCTGACTTTCTGTTGCACCAGTACTACACTGTACACATTTTCCAACCTGCCGAGCATGGCAGAAACCAATCAAACCGTAAGCGCGGCGTGCTACACCTTGCTCTGCGTCCTCGTCGTCACCATACTCCTCAAGCTCAAGCTCAGAGCCTCTTCCCGCCAAGGCCGCCATCGCCAAGACGCCAACCTAAACCTGCCTCCTGGCCCATGGACGCTGCCTGTCATCGGGAGCATGCACTGCCTGCTCGGCGCCCTGCCGCACCACGCCATGCAGAGGCTCG
Organism: Phyllostachys edulis; assembly: GCA_036346405.1. Taxonomy (NCBI): domain Eukaryota; kingdom Viridiplantae; phylum Streptophyta; class Magnoliopsida; order Poales; family Poaceae; genus Phyllostachys; species Phyllostachys edulis. The sequence goes on along the minus strand of CM070545.1, from coordinate 21,352,749 downwards.
CCCGGCGGTACGGCCCCGTCATGCTCCTCCGGCTCGGACACGTCCGCACGCTCGTGGTGTCCTCCCCTGAGGCGGCGAGAGAGGTCATGAAGACCCACGACGCCGCCTTGGCCAGCCGGCCAGTGTACGTGACTGCGGGCATCTTCACCTACGGCGGCCAGAGCATCTCCTTCGCGCCCTACGGCAGCAAGCACTGGAAGGAGTTCCGCAAGATCTGCACCGCGGAGTTACTCAGCTCCAAGCGCGTCCTCTCCTTCCGCCCCATACGGGAGGAGGAGGTGGCGAGCTTGGTCCGGTCCATCGCCTCGTCGCCGACGCCGATCGTGAACGTCAGCGCCAGGGTCAGGCTCATTATGAACGACATCATCATGAGGGCCGTGGTCGGTGACAGGTGCCCGCAGCGGGAGGCGTACCTCGAGGAAATGGACAAGGCGCTGAAGCTCATGGCCGGGTTCAACCTGGTCGACCTGTTCCCGGCGTCGCGGCTGGCGAGGGTGCTCGGCTGCCGGTCCCTACGGGCGGCACGAGAGGTGCATGCAAGGATCCATTGTATCGTGGGCGCCATGATCAAGGACCATGTCAGGGCGACTGAGAGCAAGGTGGCCGTTGCCGGTGTCGACGGCGACGGCGAAGGCTGCGGGGCAAGTGAGAGCGAGGACCTCCTCGACGTTCTACTGCGTCTTCAGAAGGATGGGGGGATGGGGGACACCCTTACTACGGAGATTATCAGCGCGTCGTTGTTCGTACGTGACATCCTCTTTTCTCCTCCCTCTATAATTTATTCTGCCATATATATCTCGCAGAGTACTACTATGCAGAGACATGACAACATAAAGACATCAGATTATTCTCAATTCTGTTAGACTGATAGCATTAGTAAGATAACGTAATTACTTGAACAGATTATATATAATACAAGCATGTCTACTGACTACTGCAATTTCATCAGGAAATTTTCCCCGCGGGCTCAGAGACCACGACCACAACAACAATCTGGGCCATTTCCGAGCTTGTGAGGAGCCCGCGTGCAATGGAGCGAGCACAGTCCGAGATCCGGCAAGTCCTCCAAGGCAAAGCCGTGGTCAAAGAGGCAGACATCCAAGGGCGACTCCACTACTTGCAGATGGTGATCAAGGAGACCCTAAGGTTGCATGCTCCTGTGCCATTGCTTCTACCAAGGCTATGTGCTGAACCTTGTAAGATCATGAGCTACGACATTCCTCAAGGAACCACGGTGTTTGTGAATGCATGGGCACTTGGTAGGGACGAGAGGCACTGGACTGACGCAGAGGAGTTCAGACCTAAACGGTTTGAGGATGGCATAGTCGATTTCAACGGTGCAGACTTCAGGTTTCTTCCTTTTGGTTCTGGTCGAAGGATGTTTGGCCTGTCCAATGTCGAGCTCACGCTCGCGAGCCTTCTTTACCACTTTGATTGGAAGTTGCCGGGTGGAACAAGCTCGCAAGAATTGGACATGACCGAGTCGTATGGGATCACGGCGCACAGAAGAACCGATCTCTGGATGGAAGCAACGACTCCTTTTGTTCACATGGACTAGTGCGTATGTGTAGACGATTGGGTTCACATCTATTTTAAATTTGTGCATTGTGAAAGTGTGGTTAGTGATTGGAGAGCCAAATAGTATGATTATGTCGTATTGTTTGGTTTTATACTAGTTATCAATGTTGCCAATTTTCTTTTTGAATCTCTTAATGTATTTTGAATTTTACATTTTTAAAATAATTTAAAATAATCTTTTTTTAAAAAAAGAAGCATGTAAGTCATAGTACAAATTTGGAGGCATACTTTGCAATTACTATTTCATTCATACTGTAGGATCCTATAAGACAATTAGGGGGTGAATGATTGTACCGATTTCTTGCTTCCAATTCAGTCGTTCTCGCCGTGCGTTGATCTTTTCACGCACAGCTCGAACAAGAACAAACTTGAGACAATGCTCAGATAAACACGTCGCCGGCGAAGACTATTTGGAATAGATATGAGTGTATTTCTCAATCTTGTTCTATGTCTACAAAGCACCCTTCACGGTACCCCTCAAAGCTCTCTTTCGAAAGCTGTCTCTAAAAGCTCCCGCAAAAACCACAGTGTCGGTGTTTTAGAACCGATCTTACGTAAAGATTGTTTGATTCGGGAGGTCTCCTAGAATGGAATCACGTAGAGAGATTGATACGGATATTTTTATACAGGTTCAGGCCTTCTCGGGGGAGAATAACAATCCTACTCATGTGTGTGTATGGTATTGAGTGTATCTTGTACAATCGGGAGAAAAGACTAAGATTATTACAGAAGATAGTGCATGTCTTCCCGATTGCTTGTTGTGTTCTCTTATTGCCTCCCCTTTCTTCTCTGACCGCCACCTTTATATAGTCATGAAGGAGTAGCTGTTTCTCCAGATGAAGAGGCGCCTCATCATGTCCTGTAACGGACGCATGTTTGCAGTAATCACCGGAGTGTTAACTCCTTCATGCCACTTGGCAGTTATTTTATCAAAGATAATGGGGTATTACGTGCTATTACTCCGTAGAATAACAGCGTCTCGAGAAGGTTTGGTGGGATCAAGTCGCGAAGATAGATAAGCTGAAGAGTCCAACGATGGTTTTCTCGATGTTTGCTCGGACGACCATGAATGTAAGTATTTAAGGATACTTATATGTGCGGCCTTCCTTGCTTCTTCTTGTCTTTTCTTTTTGCGTAAAGCTCTAGAACAAATTACCCTTGTTGGTGAATATCACCGACAACTTGTAGAGCTACGACAAGAAAAAGCGAAACTGTGTGAACAGACAGAGAGGTGGTAAGTCATTGTTATTCGTAATCGGTTTTGATTTGACCACTTATATAGTGTTTATGGGGTTTGTCGTGAAAAAACTCACGACTAGGTGCTAGTCATAGAAAGACTTACGACCAGTTAGATAGTGCTCATGTCTACTTTTAACCTTTATAGGTTAAATAGTAACGAAAATACCTTGGCTGACTCGCTCAATTATGAAAAAGACGAGACGAGAAAGCTAAGGGAAGAGAAAGAAGACCTCTTGAAGAAGCTTTAGGAGGATAACTCTGCAGCTAAAAAATTGCAGGAAGAGATAAACAGTAAGTGCTGAACTTAAGACTGCTTATGTCGTTGATCTTTACCTTTTTAACTCTTACTTCTTTCCAGAAAAAGAGGACGAAATGAGAAGGCTCCAAATCGAAGTTAAAGATAAAACTTTGGTCGTTCACGAGATTTCTCGTATCGCCAAAGATTTTCAAGATATTGAAAGGCTGAGATCTCGACAAGCAGGTAAGCAGTTCTTTACCTGTGAACTAGTTCTTTTCTCTTTTAGGAATTATTTTTGCTTGACTAGTCTTACCCCTTTCAGAGCAAGTAGTCAAGAATAATCAACTCCACGAGGCTTCGACTCGTAACCAACAGGAGATGAAGTCGACGAAGATTAATCTTCAAGACAACATCATGCTCCTGAACAAAATACTTGGTGAGCTGCGTGGTGAGGGAAAAACTCCTCCAGAAGACACGATAGCTACTCACATAAGTACTATTGGGGAACAAGTCGAGACTTTGCAAGAACTGGTGACCACCCTGAAGGCCAACCAAGCTGACTCGATAAAGGAGGTGGTCGAAGGTGCAATAAGTTATATATTGGCAAAACTTAAAGCTCATGACCCCAGGCTTAACGTGCAACCAATCGACACCGACTTTGACTGCCCTGAGGCAAAAGCAAGTCATTTGATTGAAGAAATGCAGCCAGTCGGCAGGAAGGTCTCGGAGGAAATGCAACTGAGATCTCCTTCTTCAGAGTAGTTTGTAATAAAAACATGTGAAAACAAGTTCCTGCAAATTATCTTGTCGAGTAGATAGTAACTCAAAAGATAATTGACGAACAAAAGACTAAGAATTGAAGTCAAATTAATAACTTTATCCTAGCCCCTGACTATTTGCTTAGTTTATTTAGATAAACTAAGTAAATAGTGTTAGAAGGGTTTCTGAAAACAGAGAGGTTTGATTAGCTTTTAGTTTTTTTTATCACGATTGTCATGCACTGGTCAAAAGAGTAGTAATGAATCGACTCTAGGAAGTTCCTTCTAGTGGGCAGAACCACGTGCAGAGAGGAAAGGCTTCGACTAGGTGATATTACCATCTCCGATCAGATTAATTAAATCGAGAACGGCAACCTGAGTTAGGCAAACGTCTAGGGGACTTTTAAAAATTCATTCGTCCATCTTTGGTGGACTTGATAGGTCTGTCCTGGTAGCAAAAGTAGGAAACTAAACAATGCTGGAAAATTCCTTCTAGTGGGCAGGACCACGTGCAGAGAGGAGAGACTTCGACTAGATGTGTTTCTTCCTCCGACCAGTTGGGACGGAACGAGCACACCAAAAGCAGTTGAATAAATATAAGAAAGTGCACTCGCTTAGAGTATTTTTCAAAATAATCAAGAAATAAACTAAGGTGGAAAAGAGTGGCTTTAAAAATATTTCACCAAATAGAACCCGAGCTCTTTGTATTGGCAAGAAAAGTGAGTAACGAGTCGACACTAGGAAGCTCCTTCTAGTGGGCGGTGACCACGTCAGAGAGGAGAGGCTTCGACTAGGTGATGTTACTCGCCTTTCACGAAGGTAAAGAAAACTGGTGTTTGGAATGTAGTCGAAAGATTATGAAAGCACTACTCAAAAATAAGACAATAGAGGTAGAGAGAACCTGATGCCTTATTATCTGAACGGTTTGTTACACATAAAACTTACATAACTGGTCGATGTTCCAAGAATTCGAGAGAACCTGGCCATCTTCCATTACCAATCGTCTCGACCTCGCCGTAACTTCGACCATCGTAAGGACCTTCCCACTTGGGAGAAAGTTTATTCCAATTAGACTTGGATTGGCGAGCCTCAATACCAAGTCACCTACAAGAAGGTCTGCGAGGTTGGACCTTACGATCGTAGTATCAAGCAAGGCTTGTTGGTAGACCGCCGAACGGATTAAGGCTGGTTTTCCTTTGTTCGAGCGAGTTGATGTCATCCGCTCGAAGTTGTTCTTGGTTGAGTCATTGAAAGTTTCGACTCGTGTTGATCAGATCTTTAGTTTGGAGGAAGCATGGCTTCGGCTCAAGACTAGAAAAAGGGTGTTTCACCTGAGTCTGACTTGTAGTCGCATTTAACTACCCATAATACGGAGGGTAATTCTTGTACCCAAGCCCCTGAGCACTTGACAAGCTGGTCGAAGACTTGGGTTTTAATTCCCTGCATTATTTGGTCATTTGCACGTTCGACTGCCCCATCGCTTTGGGGATGGGCAACATAAGCATAACATAACTTGGTACCCAACTCGTCGCAAAATTCCCGAAATTTTACGCTCGAAAATTGTTTACCATTATCTGTGATTATTCGACTTGGAACTCCAAATAGAGTAATTACGCATCTCATCATGAACCGTTTTGCTGCTTTCGTTGTTATCCCAGTTACAGGTTCAGCTTCGATCCATTTTGTGAACGTATCAATAGCCACAAAAAGGAACTTGAAACCTTGTGGAGCTTTGGGGAACGGTCCTAGGATATCGAGACCCTAGGTCGTAAAAGACCAAGACAGATGTATCATTTGTAATGCTTGAGCTGGTTGGTGTATTTGCCTGCTGTGAAACTGGCATTGGACACACTTTTTAACCAACTCTTTGGCATCGTACAGGGTTGTTGGCTAGTAGAAACCTTGTCGAAAGGCTTTACCGACCAGCGTTCTGTAGAAAGCATGAGTTCCACAGATGCCACCGTGTATGTCGTGAAGGAGTTTAATCCTTCGCTCTGCGGAATGCATCGCATGAGCACCCCTTGAGTACCTCGTTTATAGAGGACTCCTTCAACCAAAATATATATTTTGGCTTTTCGGGATAAGCGATCTGCCTCGGGATTATCTTCGGGTGCGGAATCCTTCTGAAGATACCCGTAGATGGGAGCCATCCAGGTATCCTCGTATTCTAGAGATGTCGTCTCAATAGGAGGTGTCTCTAGTTCTTCAACCAGGGATGGCTTCTGGAGTTGTTCCAAGAAGACTCCTTTTGGTACTACAGATCGGGAAGAAACCATTCGAGCAAGCTGGCCTGCGAGGAAATTATCCTTTCGAGGGATGAATTGTGCATCGAAACCGGAAAAATGCTTTTCTAGCTTACGCACTTCCGATAAGTACCGAGACATTGTCGGGTTAGAGCACTGGTACTCCTTTCCGACTTGATTCATGACTAGTTAAGAGTCTCCCCTCACGAGTAGTCGGCGAATCGAGAGCGCTTTCGCAGCTCGTATACCAACTAGCAAACCTTCGTATTCTGCCACGTTGTTAGTGGCCTGAAAGTTTAATTGTATGGCATACTTTAATGTCTCTCCGGTAGGAGATACCAGACCACCTCTGATTTCGAGCCACTTAAAGTAAGTGACCCGTCAAAGTACATCGTCCACTGGTCATGGGAATCGTATTGGGGATCCTGAATAGGTTTAGGATTTGTCCATTCAGCGACAAAGACCACCCTCTTGGTCAAGACCTCCTCGCTGCAGTACTCGTGATGAATAGTACCTAGACGACCTCCTCGCTACAGTACTTGATGAACAGTACTCGGTGATACAATACTCAAAAGACCTCCTCGCTACAGTGCTTGAAAGACCTCTTAGGGGGGAGGTCCTGGAAGGTCCAGATAGCTCCAGGGGGAGGTCTTGGGTGGTCCAGATTGATTTACGATGGTGCTCATGGGGAGGTCCTAAGTGGTCAAGATTGATCCACGTTGGTGCTCATAGGAAGGTCCTGAGTGGTCGAGATACCTCCTGGGGGAGGTCCTGAGTGGACCTGATGAGTCCACAAGGGTGCTCCTAAGGAGGACCTTGAGTGGTCCTGGTGAGTCCATGCGGGTGCTTCCGAGGACCTTGAAGACCTCCGGTGAACCTAAAAAGACCTTAAACCAACCACCCAAACGGAACAACGAAACCTTCCAACAACCGCAAATTCCAATGCAATCCAAGGGTCAATTATTCAACAGTAAAAACCACGACCACGCCCCATGGTCCAACAATCTCCTCCCTGATGAATACATTGACAATACTTCAAAAAGAGAGAAGAATTTGCTAAAAGAATGTTTCAAGACTTCAAAAACTGCAAGGCAAAGAATTCTTGATAGACCACAGTAGCAACAGCAAACTCGAAGCTCCAATCGAGAAACCCCCCCTCAACACAAGCACAAATTTCTCCCATCTTTCTCCCCCTTTGGCAATGTACTCAGCATGAACTTTCGAGAGAGAGAACTTCAGAGAAAAGAGCAAGGAGAATAAAAGACCAGAAGCTGTGGGGATTAGTCAAATCAATTTAATAGAGTAACCAAGCCATCTTTTTTAGTAGAGCTAACATGATCATATAAAGTCATATATTATGTAGCAATGTCAAAACAAGTCTGTAAAATGATTAAGCAATTTTAACTCAATGACAGGCATCTCAACAATGACTAAAACGATTATAAACACCACAAAGAGATATCATCATGAAAAGTTAAAGCCTAACAGTAAGACAAACGTTAAATCTAGATGAGCTTACAGTCTCACGTAACACCGTATTTCTCCACAATCAAATCTTATGCATGCGGCATGCTTGTAGCATACTTCTTTTCAAGGTGGCATGCTTGAAGCATACTTCTTTTCACTGGTGGTATGCTTGAAGCATGCTTCTTTTACTTTGAGCACTGTTGTGTGCGTTTTTTTTTCTTTTGAATATATATAGATATGTATAGCATGCTTGAAGCATACATATTTTCTATTTTCTCTTTCTCGTCATTTTTTTTATATATTATAGTTTTTTATAACATGCCAAAATGAGTGAGCAAAACAAGATTGCAATGAGAGACATACTTGCTTCAAATCCAAGATTTAAAATAAGACTTACAATCAAGCTAATCCTTTTCGATGAACATCGCAAAGTGATAACAATAATCAATCTAGTCAAAATATTCGGCCATGTCATGCTTTAGTTCTAATGTAGCAAATTAATTATAACCAGTCAAGATCAAAGCTACACAGCACATGAATAAATATGATAAAGAAAGATCTATAACTCATTCGATTTCAATGGCTTGGTCTTGATGATTTGTTTGACACGAATCAAAGCTTTTGAACTTTTAAAACCCAAACTCCCCCTCAAAATGAGCCCATTGGATGCAACACACCCAATTCACTTCGCAAAAGTGCAAACCGAGTAGTATCAAGCGGTTTTGTGAAAATATCAGCAACTTGAGACTCTGTATCAATAAAAATCAAAACAACATCTCCTTTTTTCACATGGTCTCTAAGAACATGATACTGAATATCAATGTGTTTGGTTTTTGAATATTGCACAGGATTTTTAGCAATACAAATAGCGCTAGTTTTATCACAAAAGAGTGGTACACTATCCAATATTAAGCCAAAATACTTAAGAGTAGAAGTCATCCAAAGCCATTGAGAGCAACAAGAAGCGGTAGCTACATATTCAGCCTCAATTGTGGAGAGTGCAACAGACAATTGTTTTCTAGAAACCCATGACACAAGAGATGTGCCTAAGAAGTGACAAGTGCCAGATGTGCTCTTCCTATCAATTCTACAACCCCCAAAATCAGCATCTGAGTAAGCTCTAAGGGTAAGGCATGATAAAGAAGAATACCATAAGCCAAAATCTAAGGTTGATTGAAGATACCTGAAAATTCGGTTAACTGCTTGACGATGTGAAGCACGTGGGGAAGCTTGAAAACGAGCACAAAGACATACAGCAAAGTGAATGTTTGGTCTTGAAGCAGTGAGATACAAAAGTGAACCAATCATGCTTTGTATTCTTTTTTTATCAACAGACTCTCCATCCTCATTAGGGTCTAACACTGTTGTGGATCCCATTGGTGTGGAGACTGGTTTGCTTGTCCCCATGTCAAAGCGATGAAGGAGATCCTTGCTGTATTTGGTTTGATGAACAAAAATACCTTGCTTTGATTGCTTGATCTGAAAACCTAGGAAGAACGTGAGTTCTGCCATCATGCTCATCTCAAATTCTCTGCTCATAGTATCTAAAAACTTTGAAACAAGAGCATGAGAGGAACCACCAAAGATGATATCATCTACATAAATCTGAACATGTAAAAGATCACTGCCATGCTTGAGTGTAAACAAAGTTTTATCTACCTTGCCCATTTGAAAGTCATTTTTAAGTAAATATGATTTAAGCCTATCATACCAAGCTCTCGGCGCTTGCTTTAAACCATATAAAGCTTTGGACAGTTTGTAGACATGATCAGGAAATTTTGGATTTTCAAACCCAGTTGGTTGTCCTACAAAGAACTCTTCCTCAATATAGCTATTAAGAAAGGCACTCTTAATATCCATTTAATACAACCCGAAACCTTTAGAAGCAGCAAAGGCTAAAAAATTCTAATGGCTTCTAAACGAACAACAGGTGCAAAAGTTTCACCAAAATCAAAACCTTCCACCTAAGTAAAACCCTGAGCCACAAGTCTTGCCTTATATCGAACAACAACACCATCATCACTTTGATTATTCTTGAAAACCCATTTAGTTCCAATAACATTATGACCAAGAGGAGGTGAGACTAAGGTCCAGACCTTATTGCGCTCAAAATTTTCTAATTCCTCATGCATGGCATTAATCTAAGACTCATCAGATAAAGTGTGACTTATTGTGGTTCAAAAGAGGATACAAATGCAGCATGAGCATATGAGACATTGGAGTTATACTTGTTTTGAAGAACTCTCTTATCTAACTCACCAATTATTTGTCCAGGGGGATGACGTTGTTGAATATGTAGAGGAGCATGTGTAGTCATTGGTGACATAGGTGTAGTCGTAGTGACCTCTATCTCATTTGAGGTAGGAGTAGAGCCACTAGGTGTAGAATGTATTGGGGTAATTATTTCATTGTCATCAGAATCATAGAAGATGTCTTCGGGTTCTTCATTTACTTCTATACCTGCATTGTCGGTTCTAATACCAGGACTAGCCTCATCAAAGGTGACCTCGCAGGTCTCAGCAATCTTGTTAGTTTCTAAATTGAGTACACGATAACCTCAAGTGTGAGCTAGATATACAAGAAAATGCCATCTGAGAATCTATTTTCAAATTTATCAAGATTTCCATGTTTAAGAATAAAACAACGACACCCAAATACCCTCAAATGAGAAATCTTAGGAGAATGACCAAAGCGAAGTTCATAGGAAGTCTTATGCAATTTAGCACGTAAAAATACTCTATTAGAAATATAGCATGCGGTAGAGATAGCTTCAGACCAATACTTTCTAGGTGTAGCATGTTCATTTAACATCATTCTAACCATCTCAACCAGGGTTCTATATTTACGTTCTACAACACCGTTCTGTTGTGGCACACGAGCTGAAGAGAATTGATGATCTAAAACTTTTTCAGCACAAAAAAGAAGCAAATAATGTATTCTTGAATTCAGTTCCATTACACTTCTAATTGCTCTAAGTGCTCCTGGGAGTTCAGTGGCAAGTCTAAGGACAAGCTCTCTAAAGTGACCAAAAACTTCGTCCTTAGATGCCATGAGAAAGACCCAAGAGTATCTAGAGTAATCATCAACAATAACAAGAACATACCATTTATCTCCAGCTGACTGAACTCTAGCAGGACCTATTGTGTCCATGTGCAACAATTGACAAGGTACATCAGTCATGACAAGAGAGAGAGGAGGATGAGAGGCAGAAACCATCTTACCGCGACGACAGGGAGAACAAACAAAATTCATTGATCTGTCAAATTTAAGATTAGGCAATCCTCTAACAAGATTCAAATTACTAGTACGAGCAAGATGATCAAAACCAATATGACCTAGTCTTCGATGCCAGTGAAACAAATCCTTAGAATCAGATGAAACAAGACACCTAAGATCAGATGAGGAAGAATATGCAAAATCGCCTTTAAACAATCGACCAACTCGAGTAATCTTGCATACTAGATCACCAGATGCATCTAAAATGCAACAAGAATGTTTTTTAAAGCTTACCTCAAGATTGTCACCAATCAACTGTGAGACCGAAAGTAGATTATAGCTCAACTTACTGACTAGAGCCACATTTTTAAAAATGAACTTGTCGTTGACGCGCACAGTACCTCTTGCAAGAACTCATCCTTGCGCATTGTCCCCAAAAGTGATCATTTCATCACCGGTGGCATGAGTGAGGGAGAAGAACCATCGTGAGTCTCCGGTTATATGGCGAGAGCACCCGGAGTCAATGAACCAAATGTTCTCCTTTTGCTTGCGACAAGCCTACAGAGAATGAACAATCGTCCGTATCTTAGTACTGGGGTTAGAGAATAACGATTTAGGTAACCAGTACTGAGATACACGACGAACAGGAGCACTTTTGGTTTCTAGGCACTGCTGGTTATATCATTGTTGAGAAGCCAATCTGACCTCCTGATGGTATGACCGAGTGTAAGACACCGGTCTTACCGCCCATCGGTCTGACCGTGAAAAAGATTCCAATCTACCCGATCCACCCACAAAAACTCCCAAACCAGCATATTGTTGTTTAGAGGGAGCAAATCAATGATAAGAAGCTTGACCAAGCTCCATTTACGAATGAGAAAATTTTCTTAACCTGTCTTTCTTTTCTTTCTTTGCTTTCCGAAAACAGAATTGAACCAAATGACCCTCTCTACCACAATGAGTACATTGATACTTATCTTGATGAGAAGTTGTAGCTTTTCCCTTTAGCGTACTCACTTTGGTAGATGAGTCCTTTGTAATACCAGCCGATTTAAAAATAATTTGTTTTGGTTCAGGTTCTACTTCAAAATTTCCAAGTTCAAGAAACTTAACAATCCTAGGAAGATTATTCTTGGCGTGCTCAACATAATTAAATCCTAGAATATGATGTTTAACACTCGCTTTTGACTTGTCTAGGATCATATTCAATTTTTTCTTGCCAAAAAAAAATCTCTCTAATGTGTCCTTAAGAAACTCATTTTCTTTAGCTAGATTAGGACAGGTTGTGCATTTGATATATTCATTCAAGATTTTCTTTGAAGCGCTAGACTGAGCCGCCCTTTCCTTTTCAGCAAAATCAGCAAGTTGTCTAGTCAAAGCTTTAATTTCTATTGTGAGTTTAGGACAATTAGAGCAAGAAGCTATCTCATGATAAAGCATTTGTTGAATTGTTTCTTGAGATGAATTAAGTCTAGCTTCTAGCAATCCACAATTAGAGCAAGTTTTAGTTTGATCATTTAACATACTTGACTCTAAACAAGTGGGTGCACTGAACTTGACATTTTCAATTTCAGAAGTTAAGCTTTCAACAAGACCATTATTTTCTTTCAGTTTCTTTTTTGTATTTTTTTAATTCAATAGTAAGTTTGATCAAACCATCTTCAAGTTCATCACAGGATGGTCTTACCTCATCGGGATCACTGTCATCTTCGTTGTCGTCGTTGTTTCTTGCCCTAAAGCACATCCCCGTGAAGTCATCGTTGTCACTCTTCTTATCTTTAGGATCATTATTGTTGTAGTTATCGTTGTCGCAACTCTTATATTCCACATCACTCAAACCAAGTTGCTCAATAGCCGAAAGAACCTTTTCAGCAAATTTTCAACGAAAATTTCCACTCTTAGTGTTGTTGTTCTTGGATGACTGACCATGGTAGTTCTTTTCTTCTCTAATCACCTTCCCTTTGAGCTTGGGACATTCAGCCTTAATGTGACCTGGCTCGCCACATTCATAGCAATTGATCGAACTTGAGAAGCCTCCTCGCTTCTTCATCCTTATGCTGTTGAGAGCCTTGTATACCCGTGAGGAGATCAACACCAAGTCTTCTTCAGGAAGTTGTTCAAACTGTTCCTCTGAAAATGAAGACAAGGCCGACACAAGAAAAGAGCTCGAAGAAGCAGCTCGCATGGGGTTAGTCACAAGAGCTAAAGATAAAGATTTATCAATCTTAGATGGCAAAGCTTCCAACTTATAGGTTTTCACTCTAGAGAAAAGATCATCTATGGTTAAAGTATCTAGATCGACAGTCTAATTGATAGTTGTGACAACCATCAACCACTCAGAACCTAAAGATCTCAAAATTTTAGCAGCATTATCTTCATCAGTAGGAATAACATCAACACCACGTAAACTACTCAGTATCTTCTCAAAGCGAGCAAAAAGATCATCAATAGATTCACCAGATTTCATAACAAAATCATAATACTCTTTTTGATAAAGATTTTTACGCACTTTCTTGATTTTAGTGGTTCCCTCATGATAATAGTAAAGAGTCTTTCATATTAAGTGAGCAGAATTAATATGCACGATCAAATTCTTTGCGAGAAATTCCTTGAAGCAACAAGTTACGAGCTTGAGCATTTAGATCAACATTTATTCTATTCAGATTAGTAACGGTAACAAAAACCTCATAAGGTCTAGACACCTTATTCCAAACATCATTACCTTGCGCTTCAATGTATGCTTGCATACGACACTTCCAAAACGCAAAATCAGTACCATCTAGCATGGGGGGACGATTCACATACCTCTCTGACGCCATAGCAACCCGCTCTGATATCACTTGTAGGATCCTATAAGACAATCAGAGGGGGTGGATGATTGTACCAATTTCTTGCATCCAATTCAGCCGTTCTCGCCGTACGTTGATCTTTTCACGCACAGCTCAAACAAGAACACAACTTGAGACAATGCTCAGATAAACACGTCGCCGGTGAAGACTATTTCGAATAGATCTAAGTGTATTTCTCAATCTTGTTCTGGGTCTATAAAGCACCCTTCACGGTACCCCTCAAAGCTCTCTTCCGAAAGCTGTCTCTAAAAGCTCCCGCAAAAACCACAGGAAAACACTTCCCCTCCACCTCCTTTTATAGGCAGAGACTCATCCGTATCCACAACGACACGGATACAACATCCTATCTCTTCCGAGAATCAAGGGACCCGAAACCCTTCCAAACACGGGTTTTCCAATATCTCTAAACCTTCTAGATATGGAATACTTTCCATATCTCATCACACGTCATAAGCCTTCAGGACTGCACCTCCCAAAGCTTCTCCGTGCATCATCATCCACCTTTGATCTCCACGTGCTCCAACGTAAGCCTAACCACCTCATGACATCCTCGACCACCTGAACCTCAGATTTCTCCATCCTAGTCTGGGTCCTCCTTGTCATCGACCATGATCGTCTTCACGCTCAATCTACACATGCAAAGACTAAAGAACATATTCCAGGCACAAGTTCTCCAACTTGACCAATATCAGTTCACACACGCATAACACACTCTCAACCATCGACAAACACTATCCAGAGCATCCTCGAAGTCTACGACCACTTTAACAAGGTCCGCGACCAGTTCTAGTAGGTCTACGACCACCTCCAAGATGTCTACGACTACTTCTAAGACGTCCACGACCAGTTCTAATAAGTCTACGACCACCTCCAATACGTCCACGACCAGTTCTAGTAAGTCTACGACCACCTCCAAGAAGTCTATGATCAGTTCCAGTAAGTCTACGACCACCTCCAAGACGTCCACGCACTGTAGCACTTGAAACCTACGACTATGCATGTAACACTCGAAGCTACAGAACCCGTAAAGAACAGTATGAATAGAACACGAGCCACAGGACTCGAAAAGACCTCCTCCGGGGTGGTCCTAGAAGACATCCTGGGTGGTTCTGGAAGACCTCCTCAAAGACCTCCTGGGCGGTCCTTGAAGACATCCTGGGAGGCCCTGGAAGACCTCTCTTTTTGCAAAGACCACACTCTTGGCCTTTTTTGCAAAGACCACCCTCTTGATCAAGACCTCCTCGCTATAGTACCTGGAAGACCTCCTTACTACAGTACCTCGGAAGGCCTCCTCGCTGTAGTACTCATGATGAACAGTACCTAGAAGACCTCCTCGCTATAGTACTTGATGAACAGTACTCGGTGATACAGTACTCAAAAGACCTCCTCGCTACAGTGCCTGAAAGACCTCTTAGGGGAGGTCCTGGAAGGTCCAGATAGCTCCAGGGGGAGGTCTTGGGTGGTCCAGATTGATCCACGATGGTGCTCATGGGGAGGTCCTGAGTGGTCAAGATTGATCGACGTTGGTGCTCATGGGAAGGTCCTGAGTGGTCGAGATAGCTCCTGGGGGAGGTCCTGAGTGGACCTGATGAGTCCACGCGGGTGCTCCTGAGGAGGACCTTGAGTGGTCCTGATGAGTCCATGCGGATGCTTCTGAGGAGGACCTTGAAGACCTCCGGTAAACCTGAAAAGACCTTAAACCAACCACCCAAATGGAATAACAGAACCTTCCAACAACCGCAAATTCCAATGCAATCCAAGGGTCAATTATTCAACAGTAAAAACCACGTCCACGTCCCATGGTCCAACACATACATATGAATAGGGTATTCAAATTGTCCTCGAACAAAAAGGAAATTTAAATTGTAGCCCCTAATTTACCTTACCAGTAATTAAAAAAAAATACCTTACTAGTTGTCCAGTACGGAACCCAAAGCCCCACGAAGGCCCAAATCCGCCTTCCTGCAGCAATCACACGCAACAAGCAGTTCTAAATTCTAGCTCCAAACCACTCTCCATTTGGCGGCCTTCTCAGCTAGGCAATGCGACATATGTGATATGTGCCACTTTCCATGAGCTTTCTTTACTACTTCAATCGGAAATTTTCTACGGAGTGCATCATGCATGATTGGTCAATGAAGCAACGTCTTGAATTCTCAATCGATCCAGTATGACTTCAAATAATACCTCCGATGCATGTTTTTTTACAATGAAAGAGCATATGTCGTGGCATTATATTGTTTTTTTGAGGGAAAAAGGCAGGAGAGTTGCCCTTTGCATTGATAAAGTAGGAGAAAACAAGATTAAAGAAAGATACACCCTGACAGGGAAATTATCCTCGGCGGGAGGACAAACGCAACTGAGACGCGCCTTGCAACACTCTATCAGCATCACCAGAGCTATCGACACCAGCTAGCCAATTCTAACCATGCCCTAACACCATTCAACTCTGTCGCACGCACATCAAAGCTAAGGGAATGACGACACCTCCCATCCAACCTATAGGAGCTTCGGACTAGTTGAACCGGACAGTGAAGAGGATCTCCCTAATACCGACTTGAGAGAGAAGAATAGAAGTAGGTGAAAGTTTGTCCACACGCTGCCAGGGCCACCAGCGAGGAGCTTCATATGTGATTGGTGAGGATGCGGTACTTCCTCTCGCCAGTAACAGTGAACGATGCAGAACCGAAGGACGACTCCGACTCCTCTCCCCCTCCACCCGCGCGACACAATCAAAGGTGGATTGGACCAACTGCTACGAACGAGGCCTCCGGGACAGTCGTCTTGTGCCGCTTGCGCCTCAAGACGACACTTCAGCGGCAACAGCCCCCTCCCCGAGCTCTTCCACCGGCAACAACACCCAACCCAGGCTCTTCCAACGGGCGTCCTGCTACTCCTCAGGACATAGCCTACATTCGAGGCTCCTCCGACATAGCAGCATGGAAATCCGACCTTCTCTTCTCCACCTTGCGCAGACCGACGAGCTCACAACAAGATCCCGAGGGTGGGGGGTTCTAGAGCCAGGGGTGAGTAGACTTCTGGTAGGATGGACTCTGGGTAAACTTGCCGACGGACGTGCCCTCACATGGCGACAGCAACGGTTTCCCATGGCACCAACGGTCGGCAATCTCCCACAACAGGCCCATGGCCGCTGCAGCCACCTTGGCCGGCTCCGTAGGGGGTGGACCTCTTCGACGTGGAGCACCGAGGAACACCCGGGGCATGCAAAGGCAGTGACGGCCCCAGGGAAGCGTAGGTGGCGGCGGCGGCAGCAGCTCCATGCGCGACAGAGGGCCTCCGGGCGTGTGCGAAGACAACAACGGCCCACCGGAGATGTGGAGGCGATAGCTCCATGTGCGACGGGGGGCCTCCCGGCGCAAGAGAAGTCGGCGGCTTCCCTCCTAGGCATCGGCATCCCCACTCCCGCATCCAGAGGCTGCATCGACGGGTGTTGGTCGCCCTGGGTGGTGCGGCCATCGACGACGCGGGGAGGGGGGGCACTAGCGACCCGAGAGCATCGGCGATCGTGGGGGTGAGCTTGTTCACCATGGAGTCCCGCCAGCGAGGCCCTTCCACCTCCTCGTCCTTGGAATCTGCATCCACCGATGGCGTCGTCGTGGTCTCGTCGAGGAGCTCCCTCATGAGCTCCTCCCCAAAGTCATTGCGCCAATACTTGCTCTCGTTCAGCTGGAGGCCAGATCTAGATCTAGATCCAGATCTGGCCTGCCTAGGGGACGCCGATGACCTAAGAGCTTCGGCCGAGGGGGATTCGCTCCATGACTCTGGAGGTCCTCTGGGGGCTCGCCGCCTCCTAAACGGCAAAACGCCACCGCTCCCTCAGCGGAAGCAGGAAGAGAGGGGGGAGGGAGGGGGAGGGAGTGGAGGAGGGAGGAGGTGGGAAGGTTCGGGAGAGGGGGGGCGCCGGTGCCGGAGCAGCGGCGACAGCCGGCAGGGGGCTGGTGGCGGGGGCTCTTGGAGGTTGCGGCGTCACCTCCCGGGTCGCCCGAAACGAGAGACACGCAAGTCAATGTTGAATCATACACTCGTGGCATTATATTGTAGGGAAAAAAGATATTATTAAGCTTGTACAGATCTGGGTTTGACCTTAGGAAATTCTTGTTTAGTCGTTTATTTATTCTTTTGGAAGTTTGACGGTACCAAATAACTTCTACTTAAGGTGCCAAATCCCCCATATTGTTGCAGTGGATAATAAATCAAAGTCCCAGCCGGTTAGCCAGCTAAGCTGAGGATTAATTGGAACTTGGAAGCTGCCATATATATTGAGCATCTCGTTGTGTGCCATATATATTGAGCATGCATATCATGATGTGGATTACATCTCGTTGTTTAGTCATATATATTGAGCATCTCGTTGAGGATTACATCTTATCACCACGAATACCTGTGAACCTATTGATGTTGTTGCCATCTGAACTTTGTCCTGTCCCTTTAAGAGTATTTTTTTGGTTCCTGCATGATGTGGCACAGTCCTTTTCAGAATCGGGCTAGCTCTTGATTCACCAATATTGTAAACAACATCTAGCAAATCAAGCATGCACCGGATAATAGTAATCCTAAATCTCGCTGACAATGCTGAGTCTTTCATATTGACTTCAATTGCTTATACTCCACCGACTTTGGATTTGCTTACTTCTTGTTAGTCATCCAAATATATACCGCATAAAAGGTTTGACATTTCCGATATATATCCAGTTCATATTCAAAGGATGAAACCAAATCAATCAGTTTCTGCATTTTGATCAACGCTTACCTTATGAGCCAGCATTCTACTGCACTCATCGTGCGCCCCTACCAAGGTTCTCCTGCATAGCAGACCTCGCACCAGTTGTGTGCTACACCTTGCTCTGCGTCCTCGTCGTCACCATACTCCTCAATCTCAAGCTCAGAGCCTCTTCCCGCCACGACGCTAGCCTAAACGTGCCTCCTAGCCCATGGACGCTGTCTGTCATCGGGGCGAAATAACATATTATTTAGATATTCATAAACATAGAAGCGATACAATGATCTTTTTTATTATCTGTAGAGCATAGTACTAACATGTTACCCTAGACATGGCGGCCAAGACCTATCCTTCGCGTCCTACGGCAGCAAGCACTGGAAAGAGCTTCGGAGGCATTGCACCGTGGAGTTGCTGAGCCCCAAGCGTGTCCTGTCCTTCTGCCCCATTCAGGAGGAAGAGGCAGCGAGGCTCGTCCGAGCCGTCGCCGGAGTTGCCGCTTGTGAACGTTGGTAAAAGGATCAAGGTTACGATGAACAACATGTTGGCGACAGATGTCCGCAGCGGGAGGCCTACATTGAGGAGCCAGACAAGGCGCTTAAGTTGTAACATTCCGTTTTTTGGATTGTGAATAGTATTATCAACATGTCGTTTGAGTTCAAAACCCTATTTCAAATTAAGTTGTATTTGCAAAATCCCTAAAGTCTCTCAAATTCAAAACTTCAATTCAAATTCTTCCTTGGGCTCAGCCCTTTTCTCTCCTTGGCCCTCCCCCCGCCGGCCTAGTTGGACCCTGCCTTCTCCTTTTTCCTGGTCTGGCCCGAGCTAGCCATGCCACCCTGCCACTGGAGCACGCGCAAAGCGTGCCCATGCCACTCCCGACGCGCCGTGATGCCGCGCTTGCCCCAAGCCCCCCAAGTCGTCGCCCTCGTCACCTCCCCATGCTACTCTCACCTGCTCACACGTCATGTTGTCCTCGCACCCAGGACGCGCCCACGCCGCCCAGAGCGTGCGCACCACGCCATACCTTCACCCATTCCGCGCCGTGCGCCCATCACGCGTGTCACCTTGACTGCCCTGCCTCGCCCTGTAGCAGTGCGCCCCCTTCGTCGTCTCCCTGCCACCCAAGCACCTCCCCATCCCCTTGGCTCCCGTGCGCCCCGCCGGCACCACATGGCCGCCCATGCCACTCCTTGGGTCAGTGCACATGCCCTCAAACCTCACCAATTCTGGCTCCCTCTCTTCCCCTAGGGCTATAAGAGCCCTGGGCCTCCCTCTTGTACCCTCCTACCTCGCCACCCTACCTCCTCTCTGAATCGCCAAGGGAAAGTGAAGAAAGCTCAGCGCTCACCTTCGGTGGCCGCCGCCCTTCGGCCATTTCCGGGTTCCAGTGAAGCTGTCGGGACCCAAAAATACAATTCTGGACCCTCTATATTTAATGCACAAGTCCAGGATCACGCTAGTGCACACAGTGTCAAAAAAGATGGATATCGACCCACACAAGCGAATAATAACACAAGCGAATAATTTGATTAACAAATAATGGTTTGACCTTACAGTCGAGTTTACATTTATTAAGCCACGCAGGGCTAACAGAGCAATAAAGCAGTGGAAACATAAACGGCAGCGGCGTCCCATTGATTCACCACAGGCAACCGACTGGGATCAAGACCCCACGATCAGGCACTTTCGATAAACTCCTCCTCGAATGCTGGCGAAGACTCCTCCTCTTCTGCTTGATTTATTTTAAAACAAGCGTGAGTACACACCGTACTCGCAAGCCACACCACAGAAATGCAATTATACATGCATGCTTATTACAAGGGGATGGCATTTCGTGGTTCTTTTGCAGAAATGCAACATTTGCATTTGAATACAAATAATAGATTGAAAGCAAGTAAAACAAATAGACAATAATAATTTAACAGTTTGATTTCACAAAGACACACACAGCCTAAACAGATTATTCACATAGCCATATGATTTAGATCACACATCTCCCTTCCCACACAGTTTTTAAAGATCTACCCCTCGTGTGAAATCACTGAGCATTGTCCATGACCGCGGACGTGGCTATTCGAATAGATTGTTTACACTCTGCAGAGTTTGTACACTTTACCCACAAGATACAACCAGTGTTGCAAGCACTAATCGTAACAAAGCATTTCAGAAACTTCATCTTAACATAGATGCTCCCGATGTGCTTACGTCATACCAAACCATACACAGTTAATGGTACAACAGACAGATTGGCGAGGAAGCGGCGAACCGTCCCGCAATGCGACTACATGGTAGCACACACCTCCACCCTATTCACATAGCCTAACCTACCTTTGAGCAATCAATGCCAAGAATTCAGTATCTTACTATGCTAGGCCCGCCCCATAACTGCATGTGGTCGTCTGAGGGCTCGGTTCAATGGCGCACAAAGTTCATCCTTAAGTGACCGAGGCAAGACTTCCATTGTTCTAACTAAGGCACACAGATTAACATGACACACAGATTCACAAGCCCATATCACATAGCCACCATGTCACACAGTTCCCTCCACTTGCCTCAGTCTAAACCTTTTTCCCACCCAGTTGATTTAAGTGCAACACATGCCATAAAGACACATAGTACACACAGATTATTACAAAGTTACATAGTCACTTAGTCAAGTTAATAATTGCACTTTACATGAATAGGTGATTCGTGGCATAGCTAAGCAATCTAATCGCACTAACCAACCCACGTTGGTACTATAATATTTACCAACTAAATATCAACTAGGATGACAAAGGGACAAGGCATAACAATTATACAAGGAAGGCATAACAAATTGGATTTAATAACTAATCCCAAAAGCATTTAAATAATTACTTGAAATAAAATGCAATACTTTGAATTAAAATAACATTTAGAAAACTGGGATTCAATTATGGTCAAAGCATGACTTGCCTTGGAATAGGTCTAGAAATTGATCTTGGTCTTGTTGTGCTCCTTCTTCTTCAAATCTTCCCAAAGTGTCGAAATCTACTCGCAAACGAAGCGAACAAAAAAAATAATAGAGGCAAAACAACTCCAAAAAAATAAATAAAAATCTCCATTAAATAGATCTTGAATTTATAGGAATTTAGAAATTTGAATGGACTGATTTGGAGTTAGGATGCAAAAGTTATGGGGTTTGGAAGTTTGAATCTAAAGAAAAACTTATTTTTGGAATATCCCGAATTATTCTTTAAAAGAAAACCCGGATTATTGCGCAATGCTGGCGTCAGCGAAGGAATTTCCGGAAAAGATAAATAAAAAGAAAAAACCTGACGTGTGGGACCCACACGTCAGTGACACGGCTCATGGTAGACCAAGTCCACCGAGCCGGTTAGATCTGGCCGGGGCTGGCGTGGCGCACTGCAGCAGTGGGATCGACGCTGGCGCCTCGTGGTCGACACGCACGCGCCACTTGAGGCGGAGCATTGAGGTGGAGGGTGATGTGGACGGCGGTGAGGGCGGCGGCGCACGGGAACCAATGGTTCCGGCGAACGGCGGCGACTCAAGGGCAGCGGGTGGTACAGGGAGGTAGAGGAGGATGCGGGGATCACAACGACGTGCTCAAGGACGATCGAGGCGGCCGGTGGCGAGGTAGGAGCGGCGGCGGGGCTTCAGGCTCGACGACGACGGCGTTAGAGGGCTCCTCCGACGAAACGAAGGTGACTCCGAGGTTACTCTCGCTCGCGCGATGTCGATGGTGTAGGCGTTGAGGCTCCGGCGGCTTCGGGCTCGACGGAATTGCTCGTCGGAGTAGGCGGCAGCGAAGATTGGATTTAAATGTGTTCCATTCATCACACGATTAAGAATATACTTGGAATTAGATCCAGATACCAGTTCATAAATCCCATGAGCAGCTACCTGGTCGGAGACTAGGTACAGGACCTTTGTCCGACTAGGGTACCTATTATGTAACATCTGGAATCCTTACGACTAGTGAGGTTGTTAGCCTTAGGGGTTACGACCACGAAGGCGTATGTTCTTTTATTATGTATTAAAGTAATACATAGATATTTTAATCCTCGTTAGCTAGCCCCCGAACTTTAAATAAATAGGTCATGTGAACACCTTCTCCCAACGAAGTCGTATCGAACAAACCCTCATTTAATGTCATGACATACGAGGTGGTCTGTATTCATCTTAAAGTTGTGAACCTGCCTTGGGAATCAAAGAGTCTTTCTGTCCGTTGGACTTTTAGATAACCCTCGATTGCGGTTAAAGATCCGAAGCTATAAAATCCCCATTGCTAGGCTTTAGAGCTTTCACGCTTTCAGATCTCCTCTCAATTTCTCTTCAGTTTCTTGCCAAGAACTATTTCCGACCTCCACCTTCTTCTCTACCCAAAGTTTCCTCCGACCACTATTCACCTCCTTGCGAGATCCCACCATGTCGGACCAGATCACCAAGTGGATAGCTTCAGAGCTGAGTGAGAAGAAGCGCGAGGCGCTTGAAGGAATCGGGATGTTCCCAGACAAGAACTTGACCAAGTGGAGGTCAGCGGCCGGAGAACACTTTCCGAGCCGTGAAGAAGGGGAAATCCCTATTTTCCTCGCCTACATCGAGTGCTGGCTAAGGCTGCCGGCGCACAAATTCCTCTCCCGAGTCCTGGAGTACTATGGGGTAGAGTTGGTGAATTTGGCTCCGAACTCCATCGCCAACATCAGCATTTTCACCTATCTGTGCGGGGCGTACCTGGGAGTGCGACCGAATTTGAAGCTCTTCGGGTACTTTTATCGGATGGCGATGTTAGAAAGATCCACGACGGCTCCTGGAGAATGCACGCTATGCCTTCACGATGGGAAGGCCGATGAGTACATCCCAATGTTCTCAAAATCTTCGTGGTCGTCATGGTAAAAGAACTGGTTTTACATGACGGTTACAAAAGACGACTGCCTCTACTTCGCCAGATATAGGACGAGCGAGAACATAAAGTGGAGGGGAACCATGGAGAAGAAAGGGATGGTCGGAAGATGTGTGGAGGCTATTCAAGACCTGAGGAGAAAGGGTTTGACTTCCTAGCACGTGGTGAGGGATTTCACCATTCACCGAATTAGTCCTCTGAAGCTCCAAGACCATTCCCTACTCTGGTACATTTGTCGGGATGAAGGGATCAAGGACTCAAGGGATGGTAAGTCTTTGAAAGTGCTCCGACTAGTATAGCTTATTAGTAGATTATCATATAACCTTGAAGTCTCCTTTTTTTTGAAGTCCTTTCTTCTGACGAGGTCAGAGATCGGATCAAGATGATCTGCGACGAGGAGCCTGATGAGAAAGCTGCATTTCTCGGTATTCTGCTGATCGTTTCTGATGAAGAGAAGCTGAGGAGACTTAAGGTAGATAACTAATTTCTCCATCTTTTTTATATATACTCTGATCTGTTTCTAAGTTTGTTCTTAACATGTAGGCGGTCGGATTAAAGGTTATACACTCCGGTGAGGATCGTAATCCTACCGTGGCTCCGACCGATTCCTGCCCAGAGGCCATGGAAGAAGATGATCTTCTCGAGGTAAAAGTGTACTTAACAACAGATACATATTTAGATGGCAAATCTCATCACCTAATCAAATTTGATGTTTAACTTAGGTGGAAAAGATGGAAGGCCCGCAGAACAAAGCTGTAGATCCCAAAATGATTGTTCATGACCTGACAGTTGTTACTGAGACAACTGCTCTAGAGGTCGATGAAACCACTCCTTTTGACTCGATGGTTGGGAATGCTATTCTCGACCAGCTGGTCGAGAATATTGCGTCCGACCTCATGTTGGAGGATGTGAGGGATACAACTAGCCCTACCGATGTTGAACCGGTGAAATTGGTTGAGAAGAAAAGGAAAGCGAGCGCTACGGATTTTAATCCAGCGCGTTTCAAGGTCAAGACAAAAAAAAATCGATCAGGTACGTACAAACAAAATAGTCATATGTGTGCATACCTTTAAAAGTCTTGACAATTGAATTGTTGAGCTTCCTTTCTCCTTTTTGTATAGACCTTTTGGTGTTCCGGTCGTCTCCGACCAGAATATTCCTGAGGATCAAGCAACCAAGAAAAATCTCGTCCAAAACCCTTCTCAGGCTAAAGTTCCTAGGGACAAGGTGGCCGAGAAAGCCCCTGAGTAGGCGTCGGTGACAGCGCTTGTTCAGGACCCTGTGGTGATTCTAACTCCATCTGCGGAGGTAGACGTCCCTGAAGGCCCTAAACAGGTTCCGACCCTTGTTGGTACTTCCTCTCAATCTAACAAGTTCCCTTTTTTGCCCTCAATTTATCGAGGATAAGGAGCTTGACGAGATTTGGGGAAAGATATCGGACCGTCAAGCCGAGACGGGTCCAGATACAATTTTCGCCGAATACAATGACGTGGTGATTCGGGTAAGTATCTACGACCAGTTTCATAGTTTTTCCTCTGAAATTTTATCAGAAAATTTTAAAGAAGAATGCTATTTGTGTAGCACATGGTTGATAATTTTGCTGTGGTCGGAGGGCTGACCTAGCAATTAAAGGATCTGGAGAAAAAACATTCCGAATTAAAAAGTAAAGACTTTCTTCTTAACTTGTCTTCTTCTTTGCTAGCATGTTCATCTTTTGTTAATTAATTATTCTCCCTTACCATATTTGATATATTTGGAGAAAATAAAAGAAGAAGTCATGGCTAAAGAAGCCATAATAACCAAGCTTGAAGAAGAATACCAAGCTAAGGATCGGTCGATCGCATATGTGACGACCAGACACAAGGAAGCCATTGAGACTTTCGAAAAGAAGATTGAAGGTAACTGGTCGCAAACTTGACTAGTATTTTGTCTCTTCTAATCATACTTACTCACCACTTGTTTTACTCGTGTAGGGCAAACTCAAGCTCTTAATAGAGCAAAAAAGGCTCTAGAGTTCGAGCAAGACAAGGATGCAGCTCTTGTGCAAAACCTCGATGAAAAAGTCAGTGCACTTAACAAAATGATCTTTGATATGGGATCAGGATCGAGTCTGCCTACCTTAAGAGATCTAATGGAGAAGATGAACTACTTAGGTCAACTTCTGGAAGATCTCAATGGCCTGCTCAAAACAATTAGAGAAAACTATGCCCAGACGATGAAAGAAGTTGTGGCTAGCGGAGTTAGTTTTGCTTTGGCAAAATTGAAGGCTTCCGACCCTTCCACCAATCTCCAAGTTGTTGAAGAAGATTTCAACTGCTTGTCTGAAGAGGCGACCAAGCTTCTCGAGGAAGTAAGGCCTCTCGGAGACAAGGTTGCAGAGGAAATGGAGGTTGGATCTCCGTCAAGCAGCAACTAGTCTGGAGATCTCTAGGAGTAGGAAATTGTAACATAAAAATTATGAAATATATAAAACTTACCTTTCTGTCATCAACAAGTCTTTTGTTTATCCTATTGACTCATGAAGTTATCATATATTCTCTAACCCCCGACTGCTTTATAGTAGAAGGACTTTACTAAATGAGCAGTAATCCAAGAAGGAGAACTAAAGTTTCAACCATTGTTTGAAAGCGGATACTGATTATATGATAAAACTGATCGCAGTAATACTAGGAAATCAAATTGGTCAGAACCAGCGTCTAATTTCGACTAGTTATAGATCTGTTTGTCATAATCGAAATCCAAACAAAACAATACATGGTCGGAAGAAAAAGACTTGCTTTGATGAGAAAGAAAATATGCAAAAATGTATGCAAATAAACGATAAGTGATTTTATTTATATGTAGTATCCAAAACTGGTCGGAAGAACTGCTATTAAATGAAGACATGAAAAACACTTCGCGAAATGTGCTCAGGCTCAAGTCCGACTGGTAGCGAGGATCGTAAGAAAAAAACCGTCGCTAGGAAGCTCTTTCCAGTGGGCAGGACCACGTGCGAAAAAAGAGAGACTTCGACTAGGAGGCTTTCTGTGTCCCGACCAGTAGCCAAACGAGAGTAGAACATAATCTTGAAATGAAGAAATATAGTCTCCATAATCTTAAGCATATGAGTTACTACATGAAGTTGCTTGTGTTATGCTCTAATCACTCGTATGTTTCTTTGAGAAAAGAGTGTGGTCGCGCGTGGAAATCATTGATGTAATGATCACGACTAGGACCTATACAGCGTGTGACTTAGAAGTCGTTGTCAAAGAGCAACAGAGATCCTTATAAAGGATATCAGAGAGAAGGTTGTCTTCTCCGACCAGTTTAAACAACAATAGTAGACGACCAGAGTATAGGTACAGATATATAAACAACATCACTCGTCGAAAGAAAATAAAGGAATGACTAATCTTTTTAAAAATTGAAAGAATAATTAAACAAAGAACTTACGTAATTGATCAATGTCCCAAGAATTAGACAAAACGCGCCCATCAGACATAGCTAGTCGTACCGAACCTGGTCAGGTGACAAGGTGACTTCGTCCACAGTATAAGGACCTTCCCACTTGGGAAAAAGCTTGTTGCGATTTGCTTGGTTTTGAATTTTTTTTAGAACCAGATCACCTACAGCGAGGTTACGAGGTTGCACCTTACGACTGTGATACTTTCTCATGGCTTGTTGGTAGACTGCCGATCGTATTAAGGCTTGGTTTCGTCTTTCTTCAAGAAAATTGATGTCGTCAAGTTGTCGTTCATTCTGATTATTTTCGTTGAAACAATCAGTCCGAGCAGATCCAAGCTTTAGTTCTGGAGGAAGTATGGCTTCAGCACCATAAACCAAGAAGAATGACGTTTCACCAGTCGCACGACTGGACGTGGTTCGAACGGCCCATAATATAGAAGAGAGTTCTTGAACCCAAACTCCTGACCGTTTTATTAACTGGTCGAATACTCGGCGTTTGATCCCCTACATTATGATACTATTGCCTCGCTCAACTGCTCTGTTGCTCTACGGATGAGCAATAGAAGCAAAATGTATCTTGATACTTAGGTCTTCGCAGAATTCTTGGAATTTACCGCTTGAAAACTGGGTACCGTTATATGTGATTATACGACTGGGTACACCAAATTATGTGATCACATTTTTTGTGAGCAACCGCTTAGCGGCCTCAGTTGTTGTTTTAACAACAGGCTCAGCTTCGATCTATTTTGTGAATGTGTCAATCATCACAAAAATGAATTCGAAGCACCCGGGTGCTCTTGGGAAGGATCCCAGAATGTCTAGTCCCCAGGTTGCAAAAGGCCAAGAAAGAGGAATAGTTTGCAAAGCTTGTGTCGGCTGATGTACTTGTCGGTTATGAAATTGACATTGTACGTAATTCGTCATGAGCTCTTTTGCATCATAAAGGGTAGTTGGCCAATAGTATTCTTACCTGAAGGCTTTACCGATCAGTGTTCTGTAGGAATGATGTGCTCTAGAGACTCCTTCATGAATTTTGGTTAGCAATTTAATGTCATCCGTTTGAGATATACATATCATCAACACTCCGTGAGATCCTCGTTTATATAACGTACTTTCAATCATAGTGTATATTTTGGCTTTTCGAGCTATACGATCAGCCTCTACATCATCTTCTGGAATTATGTCATGCTGAAGATAATTGTAGATCGACGTCATTCAATCTCTACGTTGATCGTGACAACGCCAACCATCAACGACCTGTGGAGCATCCATGTTATCAGGATCGGTTTGTACAACCTGTAGAGAAACATATATGTCCTTGGAAGCTTCGACCACCTTCCATGACTTTTCAAAGGCTAACCCCTTCCATGAATTTCTATAAAATTCAAACAAGGTGCTGTTCCTATGTGTTTGTAATTATTTTTCTAAACAAGTTTTCATGTAGAATTTTTGTTGAATAGTTTCTGGGATAATTAGCCCGAAACAATTCTCTCATATGGAAAATTTTCTTTGTTTTATCTATTTCCTTTTTAGCACCTATTTGTTTGTAGTTCAAGTTTTGCTTTAAATCCAACACAAGATTTTTAATATGGCAAAATTCATATGTGTGAGACCCCGATTTATTAAGCTCATAATACTTAGTCATCCAATTGACCCTAGTATTATCAACTAAATAAACCGTGCCTCGAGATATATGTACTTCCGTAAATACAATACACACAACTCATAACAAAAGATTGCATCAATTCCATTCAAACACATAGAAGAACAAGCAACAAACCGAAGTTAATATAAATAAAGGATAGTTATTACAAAAGAGAGGCCGACCGCCAAATAACAAATACAAAACTAAATAAGCAATGGAAGCAAAAGTGCCATAAGATGGCCATAACAAAAGCCAATTAGTGTGCCTTTACCCACAAGGCAACTAATAGGACCGCCAAGCTAGTCGTCAAACCGAAGCACATCTCGCAAGAGTGAAGCCCTTGGGGCTCACCTTCTTCCTCTGCAATAAAGTTATTAAGCAAAGCAAATGAGTACAAAATGTACTCGCAAGACCGACGTGTAGTATAACAGAACTATAAATAGCTACATGAAAGCTTTATTTAAGTGGATGAGGCCTTGGACTCATTTTTAACGTAAAGCAAGTTTTCATTTGCAATAATATAATAGATTGAAGGCAATTTGACAAAACATTTTTAATTGTTGAAATAACAACGAGATAATAACATAGTAACAACAACAAGATCAACCTGGAAGTGACTACCCAAGTCACCACAACAATAGCATGAATTACCAAATTCATACCACCCATCAAGTTTTAAGCAAATGGTTGAGTCTAGTTCTTGAACGACCTTACCAAGCATGTCCATAACCTAGGGCGAGGCTATTGAATAGTTTTAACCTGCGGGGTGTACCAATGTACCCACACGTCCGACCGCCTTTCCTTTAAGCACACTACCTTTGGTATCTGCAAGACGGCTAAGTCCTCTGAGACATTTCCAATGGGCGATGCTAATTACGAGCCGCTTCCCACGGGGACAAGGACACATTAGACAGACCCTAACCGGTGCGCTAATGCTCCCTCCCAACACCACACACACACATTATTAAAACATACCCACCGACCATCTCATAATTAACACCTTCCAAAGTACTTAGTCAAGAGGTCCCATATCCCTCGTGTGGTTAGCACATAAAAGCGCTTGGCTTAGTGACCCAAGTAACTCGGTCCTTAGGGACCGGGCATACCACCACATTCCAAAAACCGCACCATCCATCCAATATGCCCAAGTCTAAATCAATCCTTTATTTTCAGTTTTTGATTTTACAAATTAATCAAAGCACAAGTCTTTGGACATATAGGAGTAATAATCGGTTTTGAGTGATCAAGACCATCGACTAAGTCGATGATCGCCCATTACTACCGTTACTAAGCATGTCTAAGCAAAGAGAAAACGCAACTACTAAGTGATAAGAGCTCATCCAACGAGCTCCCACCACACAAATAACCTAGGCTCATGGTAGTAGAGGATAAACAATTCCTCAGATTATGCAACTATAGGCTTGCTAGCGATATTTTAACACAAAGTAGCATGCATACATATAAGTGAAACAAAATATTAAGCTTTAAAGTAATGGGACAATGATGGAAATGATCAAACTGCTTGCCTTGTTGCTCTTGCTCAAGTTGTGGCAGAGGGTCACTCTCGGGATTACCACAAATGTCGAAACCTAAAAGCGATAAAGAACCGATAAGAACGGCGAAAGTAATCAAGGACAGCACAGCAAACGAACTCCAAATACTCTGAAATTTCTACAGCAGCAGGAGGATGATTTTAGGAATTTTGCAACAAGAACCAATTGATTTGGATTCTCAATGCAAAAGTTATGAGCAAAACAATTCGGCTCAAATTTCTAAAACACCAAACCGCACTATTCGCTAATTTAATTATGAGGCAACATTTTCTAGAGTGGTGGTGATACTGAGATTTTACTGTAAAACCAGCACCTCATGAGATGAATAACACAATTGAGTTCACCTCATTTGGAGCTATTATGCACCTTCTACAACTTTTCAAAAACAAGAACTTGAACAAAATTATAATGCACAAGTCCTCATTTTTATAACAGCAACATGCATAAAACTAATTTTCACAGGGAGTTCATTAATAGAGGAAACCAACAAAGTTGGTCTCACTCAAAAATAATCTACAGAGCATTAGTTATGTATTTTACAAGTTAAGCATTAAATTGGAGTGTATATTTAAAGTGAGTTTTAAAATCTATTGGCAAAACTGTGCTCTGAAGCTGAACTCAACTTACAATCATTTTAGGATTAAAGTCAAGTTCAAGACAGAGCTAACACAATTTGAATGACCTCATTTGGATTTAGAATGAATTAGATATGAAATTTTGAAGTTATTACCTTTTTAGGTTGGCTAAAATAACGATCCACTTGAAGTTCTAAAACCGAAATACAAGGGAGGGCGTGAGCCACAGATCTTAGATTTAACGGCTCGAGACCTCCCGGTGAACAAAGACACACGTGCTCAAGAGGTCCAGAGGTCATGGACCTCCTAGCAGCAGCATGCATGTGCGAGTGAGGGAGGTCGTGGCCGTTGATGGCACATCCAACAGGCCACAACAGGAGGAGGTCCTCAGCAGGCTGCGATCAACACAGGAGGACATAAGCGGCAGAGATGACCTCGAGGAGGTCCACACGGAGGTCTAAATATCACAGACCTCCAGGAGGTCTGGACGGTCACGATCGCAGGGAGGTCTTGGGCGCCCGAGATCTCCTCGAGAGGAGGTCACGGGCGTCCCGAGCTCGCGACCACGCGCTTATGCGCGCGACGCCACGACATAGTTAATGCGGCGGGATAACAAGGAGGTCCGCGCAAGGGATCTTAAATGCGCGCAAAGGGGCAGGTTAAGAGCGATAATGGCGAAACCAATGATTAATGAGATTGGCCAATTATTAGCACATTGAAGGGAGGATCTCGTCTTAACGGACGCTACCGGGCGCCCGTTCGACAAAACCTTCCCGCAAAGCGTGGCTAATGCCGGCGATGCGGACCTCGCCGACAAGAACCAATGGCACCAATGTGTGTGCAATAGCGTTGCGCACACCGGGATCACTCTCGGCGGCGGCGGTTTTAAACGCCGGGAGCCGGAGATGACCACGACGACAAGCACGGCCAAAAAGACGATTTGAAAAAGAAAAGCTCCATGGCGACATTCAGCGGGTGCCCAAACAAAAGCTCGCGACATCATACATCGGGTGCCAGCGCCTAGGACTATCGGGAGTACACGGAGGTCCTAACGATGCCGGGAGGTCGAGGATGGCGATGGCCTGAGTTGGAGAAGATGGGAAGCTCGCCGCTTCAAGTCAAGCTCCAACTCCAAGCTTCAAGCTCCACTAGCCCCTCTGAAAAGGTCAACCTAACAATGAGTTAGGTTCAACTCGAGAGATTTTGGGGAGCTTAATTGAGCAAGAGGTTGAGAGGGAGCCACTTGGAGCAAGCCTTCACCAAGGGCTCCAAGCTTCTCGACAACCATGGCCAAGAGGGAGGTCGGTGGAGGTAGGAGCTCGGCCAAGCACCTGCATGGCAAGCTCCAAGTGTGTAAAAGAAGCCAAAGGGGAGCTCGAGGAACTTATACCAATGGCACAGAGGTCTGCACCATGGGTTAAGCTCATGGTGAGCTTAGCCCATGGGGAGGTCCATGGGAGGTCTGAGCTTGGACACGATTGATGGGACAGGTAGGTTGAGACAGGCGTGGCCTAGGTGCGAAAGGGTCGACATGCATTTAATGCTTGCAGGCGAGCCGTTGGACATGACAGGTGTGACTTTGCCCATCGCCACGGCCGCACGCTGCGTGCCCAAGGTAGAAGAAAACAGACCTCACATCCACCGTTGGATTACGTGGATGGGGAGGTCTGACCTTCAGATTTTAAGTTTGAACCGTTATGTTTTAAGTGTCGGGAGGAGGTCCCGGCCACACGATTTGGAAAGGGAGGTCGTGGCCCTCCGATTTCCATAATCTTGAATCTTGCGTGGAAAAAGGGACGGGGAGGTCCAAAGCGTTGGATCTCAATCAGCAGTGCGGACCTCTGTGAGGTCTTAACCGCACATGAACTTCAGAACACGAGGGGAGGTCATGGCCTTTGGATTTAAATCCAAGGGCTACGACCTCACGTCTTGTGAGGAGGTCGATGCGACGAGGTAGGAGGAGGTCGTGACCGTGGATTTTAAATCAGCGGTGCACAACATGAGATGGGGAGGTCTGGCGGTGATGGTTTAGGAGGAGGTCGTGGTCAGAGGATTTGAATCCAGCGCCACGACCTCATCAAGGTGAAATGGAGGTCTGTTGAGCCGGACTTGGTTGGGTTCAACCCAAAACGAAAAGGTGGCTCACCCAAGCAAGCAGTGCATGTTGAAATGAGTTATAAAAAAGCAGTGAGACTTTGAAACATTGTTTGGGATAGCAAAACAACTCCAAAAATTATGCAATTTTAACTGGAGCTTGCTGACATTAAGATTAACCTTACATAAAATTTCCAGAGGTTATTATGCAATGAATTTTATCAGGAAATTCACGAAGGTTGTTCAAGGATTTGGTTTACCTCCAAAATTTATCAACAAGTGTTATAACTCATGATATTTTTCAGAGGGGTCCCACATCAACTTTAGGACCAAGGAAAAATATTTTCAAATGTTTGGCACAAGATTTAAGATAATTGGAAAAGGAGTTTGACTTTTGGTCAACAAGAGCTTTGTGTTTTTGGATTACACAACTCTTGGACAAGAATTACATGAGTGTTTAGGGGTTTTCAAGGTGTGAGAAAAAGTTTTAATTTCTACACCTTAATTATACTTGAACAAACCCTGTTTATACATTTGGGATGTTACAATATGCAAATGTTCAAAGAAATTTTTCCTAATGCATTAATATTACTTAATCCCAAGATTAAGATTTTGGGATGTTACAATAGTCAACACAGAAACGCCATGATGTGTCTTTCTTACGGACCAGCAGTACTGGGGAGGAAAAGGATGAAGTGCTCTCCCTGATGATACCCTATTTCAACATCTCTTCACATTGACGCTCGATTCCATCTTTCAATAATTGAGGGTAGCTGTAGGGACGAACTGCCATGAGACTGGGTAAAAGATGAATGTGATGGTCGCAACGATGCTGGGGCGGTAAGTTGCGTGGTTCTTCAAAAACATCGACAAATTCTTCGAGAAGGGAAATCATCAAAGTGCCACCTGTCAATGCGGATAGGTTCGCTTGCCAGGGCAGTGTTTGCAAACTGTGCCAAGTGGGTCATGCCGCTAAAAAGACATGGTGAACTGCTCAAAGTCCCACATAATCAGTCCCAATGTCCGTAGCCACTGAACGCCGAGTACGATATCAAAGCCGGCGAGAGGAACGACATAACAATCCAGAAAAAAATCCTCCTGACAAATATGGAGGTGAACCCCATGGAGTAGTCTTGTACTGGCCACCTTATCACCATTAGCGACGGTGACCCGAATGGAATTGCGGCATACTCGTGTTAGGCCTAAATGTCGTGCCGTTTCTTTCGGCGTTGAAATTATGCGTGGACTCAGAATCAACCAATGCCTGCGTCTGTTTATCGTTGATGTTTGCCTATAGCTACATGGTCTTGCCCATGCGAATTCCAGTGAGCGCGTGTAAGGAAATTCCCACGTCATCTTCGGATGAGTGATCGTCGTTGTCCATGTCATCAAGTTCTAACAAGTATATCCCTTTCATGGAGCACTTTCTAACATGATCTCTAGAGAATTTTTCAGGACAATTGAAGCACAATCCTTTAAGTCGACGATCTGCCATCTCCTCCGTAGTCAAACGCCATAATTTGGTGTTCGACGTCTTGAGTCCAGGGAGTGCTGGGACTACTGCTGTGGATGTGCCGATGGTTGGTCCTTTCAGAGCCGTTGTAGTCGTACTGAATCCCAGGAGGGATCTGCGGCTGGAGTTGGCTGGCCTTCTAGCTCCTGGCGGTTTGATCATCGGGTGGACTTCTTCGTCGTCGTCAATCTCAAGTCGCTTCTTGTATGCTCGTGCCAAACTCATCGCTGTTTCCAAAGTTGTAGGGTTCGAAGTTCAACATCGGTACGCAAAGGATTGCGCAATCCGTTAATAAAAATTTGTACATGTTGCCTCTCCGTCATATCGTCACAACGACACAAGAGAGCCAAGAACCTTTCTTGGTATTCGCCTACTGTGCTCGTGTACAGTTATGAGGGTGCATGATGCCCAAACTTCTCAGTAGAATCTCCATTATATACAGTACTATAAAAAGAATACATTCCCTTCCGTCACAATTTCCTTTTCTTTTTTGTTGCATTTTCGACCTTTTACAGCCTTTGAAATGCGATTTTTATTTCTTAATTTTCATTGAAATATTATCTAAGTATACCCTGAAATAAATTTAGTAACACCATTTTTATGTGATGCGTTTAAATTTTTCAAAAGGACATGATTGACGTATTTTCACCGAGGGAGCGTGTGGAGGTACTACTGTAATTAATCTAGAAGAGCTTGGGTATATAATCCAAAACTTTAAACCCTAGAGCAGAAATTTGTGTCCCCGACCCAAGTTCCCCCGAACCCTTCTCCGGCGGTCTCTCTCTGTCGCGTCCGCGGCCATGAAGCGGAAGCACAGAGCCTCGGCGGCTGCCGCCGAAGTCGACGCTGACGAGACCTCCCAAGCCCCGCTCCCCCTCGAAACCTTCTCGGGCGACGTCTGTGCCGCCCTCACCGCGCGCTACGGCCGCTCCGCCGCCCCGCAGCACCGCCACCTCCTCGCCTCCGCCGCCGCCATCCGCTCCATTCTCGTCGACGATGGCCTCCCCCTTACACCCGCGTCCTACCTCCCCGCTGCCGTCTCCGCCCTCGGAACCGCCGGCCCGGCTGACCCCGCTGTCGCTTCCGCCATCGCCTCCCTTCTCGCCATCCTCCTCCCCCACATCCCCTCATGTCCCTCCTCCCTCCCGCCAGCCTTCGCCTCTGAATCTGCCTCCGCACTCGCGGCCTTCCTCTCCTCACCTGATGCCTCCCAGCTCCCCACCGGCACCGTGCGCTCGGTGGTCAAGTCGCTCGGCCACTTGGCCCTCCATCTCGACGCTGCAGCCGATTGGGGCGCTGTCGCTGCGCCTCTGGAGGCTCTCCTCGCTGCTTCTGTGGATCAGCGGGCTAAGGTGAGGAAGCTACGAGTTTTTACTGCACATTTAGAAATCGCACTCATGTGGTTGTCACTTGTCGCCTTGGTAGGTTCGAAGATGTGCACAGGAGAGTGTGGAAAAGCTATTTGCTTACTTGGAACATTCTGGTTGTGCGAAGAAAGCTAGCAGTGCTGCAATTGGCATTTTTGAGAAGCACATTTCGTCGGTGAAAAGTCTTGCCAATTTGGATTCAGATGCTTCCGAGGCTAAGCAGACGGAAGCGGTTCACATGCTAGGTGCAGTGTCAATTTTAGTTCCATACCTATCGAAGAAGGCTAGAAAGACAGTGTTCTCAGATGCTTATCATCTATTGAGCCCTTGTTTTAGCCCACTTACAAGGCATGTCCTCAGGCTTATGGAGACCTTGTTGGAGCATCTGAAGGCTGAGAATGTTGAGTCGGAGTTGGAGAATCTCATCTCTTTGGTGTTGGCTTACCTGCCTTATGATGAGAAGAAGCCTGATGATACCATTGTTGCAGCATTACAGCTGATGAGAAATTGCTTGGCAAAACTGGCCAGTCACCCAAAATTGTGGACGGAAGCTCTTCCATCTGCATTTGAGGCAGTTTCAGGTTTGCATGTTTACATGTTTCATGTATCAATATTTCAATATAATAATGCTTCTTTTAAGGTATACACACGTCCAGCTGAAAAAAATTCTTACGAGTATCTAATTGACATACCTGGGTTATCGTCTCTGGAAATAGTGAGTTTTTCTAGTTATCATCATTGGTGCGCGTTGAACATGTAGTCCTACACCATGCTTCCTCCAATGTCATTTCACGGGTGCATTTGGGGAAAACTTATCTCTTTGCTCAATTCTGACAATCAACATTTCCCATCTTGTTTTTTCGTGTAGCCTTTGGGATGCTCACATTTTGTATGCTATCTTTCCTCTAATGCGTACTTACATTGATCCGTGAGAATATTTCTTTGAAGATCTATTATCCTTGCACATTATTTTTTTACGATTCACGCCGATAAACATTTTTTGGTGGATCTGCTTCACATTTTTTGGGTTTCTGATGTATGGATCTGGACATTATCTTATTCTTTATCTGTATTGTAAATTTATAATGCTGACCAACCTAACTAATTACTAATTGTTATAATTCTCAATTTGGCAGGATACCTAATTCTGGACAGAAAATGTTCTGAAGATATATCAAAACTGTTACAAGACTGTATTGATTCTCATATCAACCAAAGTATTCTTTTGACTAATGGATCACAGTTACACGGTTGTGATGTTGAGGGTTTGAGCGAAGGGTCTGCTGTTAAATCAATCTGTTTGTCAATCAATAACATACTTCGCTCGTGTGCTTCTGCTACTGATAGTATCTTAACAGTAGTCTTGGCTTTGTTTCTCAAACTTGGTATGCCTTCAATTGTTTCAGCAAGAACATATCTTGCATTTAAATGTATAAAACTAATCATTTGAGAGAATATTTTGAATTCCTAGGAGTAGTTACCCTCCCTATAGGGTGCATTTTGTTTGAATGTGGTTTTCCTATACGTATAACAGTATGTAACATTGTAGCTTTTCTCCTATCTCATGTTCTTATACCAACACATAGTATATTGCAAAAATGCGCATGTTGAGTAAATAAGTACATGTGGCGCTACAAAAGGTACATAACATCCAATAATAATGTATTTACTACTTACTTAGTGCAAGTACCTAGCAAACTGTTTTAGACATATTAAAGATTGACAGAACTCTTGCGGCACCTTTTAACCTGTTATATTTTGTCATGCATTGTGGACCCTTTTTGCATGTATAGTTGTATACTATTGCCCTGCTTTACATATCATTCACTTGATTCATTAACTATTTTGTATTCGATATTTGTTCTGCAGGGGAGAGTTCTTATGTTTTTATGAAAGATATCCTACTTACCTTGTCGCAATTTGCTATGAGAATAGACAAAGAGCCACAGCTGAAGAATGTAAGTTCATCTTTTGATTATTGTCACGTCCAAAAAACACAGAAACATCTGTTTGCGCGCAACCGAGAGTATGTATGTGTAGTATACGAGTATATAATACCATTTATGTGGTATTTACACCTTTTTAGGGTGGTATGTACAATTTTTTAGACATACTCCTTTTTATATGCAAATATGAAGGTATTTACAAAATATGCTAAAAACTGTGGACTCTCTTGCAAATTTTTCATGTGGTTCTCATAGGAGTATCTTATAATTAGTATATGAGTATACCCAAAGTGATAAAGGAGCATGTCAAATTCTTTTAGGTGGTATATCAGAGGTGGGAGTAAGAGTAACTACTCCCGGGAGTAGAAAGTATTAATCTCTCTCTCTCTCTCTCTATATATATATATATATATATATATATGTAGGAAAATGGTATGGTACTCCTGGGAGTACGTACTCCCACCTCTCATATACCACTTAAATTGTATGACGATACCTCTTGATCTATTGGAGCATACCCCAATAATGATTATAAGATACCCCAAAGTGAGTTCCATGAAAATTTTCATTATATTTCACTTTTTATAGCAAAATTTATGTATATACTTCTTTTATATATGAAAAAGGGTATATAGCAAAAACAAAGGGCACCAATGAAATTTTTTCAATTAAGTCGCATTGGAGTATCTTATAATTAGTATTTAAGTATCTTGAAAATGATAAAGAAGTATAATATGTGCGTTTAAGTGGTATATTGGACGTGGGAGTACATACTCCTAGAGTATGCAAGCAGGCGTCCTATATATATATATATATATATATATATATATATATATATATATAATCTCTTGTGAACATAAAACATTATACATTTTAATATATCATCTACCTTTTCCTTGTTGCTTAAATGGTAATACATTAGACTTGTTACTATTTTATGCTTTTGTTATTACCTGGCCTTGCTTATGTTCCAATTTCTGTCATGGAAAATCTGAACCCCAGAAACTTCCACACCAAAGAGGAAGCTTGAGCCTCATACATAGTTTGAGTGCATAATGAAATAACTGGATTACCTTGGTTTAGTTTATACTCAGTATTGTTTTGTACCTATTTGTATCTGTTAGATAAAGAGAGAAGGCTTGCACATTGCATTATTAACCCTTCATTTAACTTGTTGCATTTGCAGGTTCAAGAGTGCATTGGGGCAGCAGTGATTGCTATGGGACCAGATAAAATCATTTCACTAATTCCAATAGCTTTTGATGAGGACCGGTTAACATGCTCAAATACTTGGCTTCTACCCATTTTAGAGAAGTATATTTATGGGGCCTCATTGCAACAGTTTCTAGAATATATTGTACCGCTAGCAAAATCTGTACAAAATGCTTCTAGTAGAGGTAAATATAAATAATTCAATAGGCCTTAAATACACATGCAACACAACTTCATAACATTTTTCTTTAATTTTTAGTCAAAAAAGTACGGAAATGTGAAGACTTGCAATCTTGGACCGATCAATTGTGGAACTTGCTTCCTGCCTTCTGCCACTACCCGATTGATGTGTATCAAAATTTTGGCCCCCTGTCCAATTTGCTGGTAGAGATGTCGAAGTGTGACCGGTGTCTCTACAAACCCGCTGTTAAAGCCCTGCAGGTTCAGTTGTCATATACTGCAGTTTTCTTATGTTAAATATTTCTCTCTCATATTTTTCTCTTTGGAACTACAAAGCTGCTTCATGCCTTCTCTCAGACAATTTGTTTTATTGTTCCTCAGCAACTTGTAGATGGAACTAGAAGATTAAGTAGCAGTGATCAAGACGTAGAAATCTCTGCAGAGTTTTCAGCCTTGTTCTCCTCAAAAACTAACTTTAGCTGTGCAAACCTAGAGAGGTGCTCTAAAAAAGATGCCTGTAAGAACATGAAAGTTCTGGTATCACATTCTGTGGATCTTCTTTGCACTTTTGCAGATCACTTCCTTGACTCCTCATCAGAAAAGCGTGCTCATTTGAAGGTGCATCACTTACTGAGTTCTTTCTATTATCAGTTGATTAACTTGTAATTGTTTGGGTGTTCAAACTACTTAACTCAGTCACATACTCACACATTGAAATATCATCTTATTTCTATGAAGCAACATTTGCGATTTGATTGATTTGTCACATTAGATGCATGGATGCTTGTTAAAGGATGTTAGATGTAGGTGACACTTTTCTTTATCTTTACTATTATAAAAGAACGACTTGGTGGTGGTGGTGAGTCTGCCATCTACCCCCTCTTGAGTTGATGAGATCTTTTGTGGATAAATATATGCATACATGTATAAGATACTTGAAGGATCTTCTCATTGAAAAGAGTGGTCATGTGTGTCACAAACTGGAGATAAGCTTACACCGCTTGATG
The DNA here is from genome assembly GCA_036346405.1 of Phyllostachys edulis. Lineage (NCBI taxonomy): Eukaryota > Viridiplantae > Streptophyta > Magnoliopsida > Poales > Poaceae > Phyllostachys > Phyllostachys edulis. The sequence goes on along the minus strand of CM070545.1, from coordinate 21,312,999 downwards.
CAGCACAATAGGGACTGCTGTGGCCTATTTGGGTCTTAAGTTTTAGCAAAACATTATTGTGTTAAGTTTGGTTTGGACTTTTTAACTGCCAATTAACCTTGTTCGGTTGATAAACCAGTAAAGTTTAACGGAAACAAGTTATCTAAGTGTGAATTTTACGAAAGGCCACTTTTACCTGTTATTGACGGTAATAAGAAAAAGGAACCATTGTCTTGTTTCTTCCAAACAATGTACACCATAAACACCTAAGTTGCAAGTACCAACTGAGTAAATTGGTTTTTTCTTCTTCCAAAAACCACACTAAAACATGTTTTACCATAAATTTATTTAGAAGGACCATCATTCAAATGTCTACATGACATTTTTTCCGGTCACCCAGTGTGTACCCATGGTTAGCTCATATCATGCGAAGGGCACTGAATATTTATTGCAGTTGGTGCGATGCGCTGGTATTCTTTGTATTGTATATTAACATCCATGATCTCTCCAGCTTCCGTACTCCGTAGCTGTTGAGCCTTCTATGTCTGAAAGATAGGTTGATTTGTATTAGTTGAGTTAGCACCTTTTAGACTCCTGTTTGTCTACCCTTAAGGACCTTAACCAAGCATCCATATGGGATATGACTGAATGATTCGACAGTATTTAACGTAAAACTTATGCAGAGTTTTGCTCCTGCAAAAGTGAATATTTTTGCTGTTCAAAATGATTGTGTTTTTGTTTTCTGTTTATGCCGTGTACATGCTTTAAGCCTTGCCATTTGAAGTCTAAATGTAGACTTGTCTAAGATGGTTTTCACGTCTGTTTAAGAGCCTCAAATCTCTATGTTTTGGACAATTATGTTTCAACTTCATGTAACCTTAGCAACAAGTATGCTTCTCCTGTCCTGTAAAGTTGTGTTGCACTATGCATTTTTGGTGTATAAATTGTGAAAATTGCTTTGTTCCTTTTGTTTACAAGATTGGTTGTTACTTTTAAGCCTATACTTTAATTTCCAGACAACCATTTATTGGCTACTGTGATTTCAGACATTACTCTCTTTATTGTGCAAGCTTGAAAAATTCCTGTGTTAATGTTCAATGGTTGCTGGCAATATTTTGCAGATCACACATTCTGTGATATTTTATCAGGTCATCTTTGTCTTTTTGCAGGATGCTTTGAGATGCCTGGCTCAACTTTGTAGTAGCACAAACATTTGTAACCTTTTTCTTTCAGTAGTAAAAAGATTTGGTTTAGAAGATACTCCATTGGAGCCAGATAATCTGGACTGTCAAACTAATGAGGTAGAAGCGAAGGACAAAGAGAGTACTGATGCAACGAAGGAGATAAATAATAAGAGGTTTGCTATTTTTCTCTACCCATCTACAAGATTGGTTCTTTTTGCTGTAGGTTAAGTTTTCTGCAGAAAAAAGAGCGCAAACTACCAAAAAATATCTCAGGCTCTCAGCAGTGGCATTTGACTTTCTACCATGTAAACGATTACCTATGAGTCATTACTTAAAAAAAACAAATCAACATTGTTCTGGCAACCTTTTACTATGATCTTTGCCATCCAGTTAACTGCCACCTTGATTTCTTTATGTGCTTGCATTCCATTGTGGACAACCTAGTCCCTTCAGCCTGGAGTTTTCACTGTGAGTTTGTACATTTAGGGCAAGTACACTGGATCGTACAGCGACTTACGTGAGATAACCTTTAATGATGTTGTGGTTAGTCCTACCAAGACTAAATGTATATACTCATCTTCTGTCAGTTTTGTATAGCTATTTTGCTATAGTTGAACCATTTTAGTAGTATTTTCAAATATGACTCGCCCCTTTCTAACCCCTGCATCGTAAAGTTACCTGAAACCACCAAGAGTTAAATGAATATGTAGTGACGCTGTTCTGAAAACTGTGATAACAAGGTGTTTCACTAACATGGTTGCCCATCAGCCCATGTATACTAACTAACCTGAAGTGTTAATTAATATCATCAGGGTTATTAAGGCGGTAAGGTGAGGCGAGGCGACCCATCCCCCTCACACCTTTTAAGCGGTAAGGCGCGAGGTGAGGCAACGTCTTACACATCCTAAGGCGTTAAGGGGTATACCTCTTAGGTTCACAAACTAGCATTTCTGGTTCGCAATATACAGTAAAATAATAAGAAAAAAATGTAGGGATCCATGGTCTTACAGCATAACCACAGAAAATCCTAGCTTTATAACATAAAAGACCAAAAAAGAGAGGATGAGGCAGGCCATGGGCGTTGGGCCAGCCCAACCAGCCCAACCAGCCCAGATCTCCCACACCCTCTACCCTAATCCCCATCCCCCTGGCTTCGCTCCTCCTCAGTCCTCACTTCTCCACGCCTGCCCCTCCTTTCTCCCTCCCCACTCCTTGCTCCCTGCTACTCCCCAGCCCGCCGCTCCCCTGCTTCCCAGCCAGCCGTCGGCCTCCTGCTCCCCCCGCCGCCGCCACCCGGCTCCGGCTCTGGCTCCCCGACGTCGCCCCGAGCTCTCTCTTGCCCGGATCCGGCGCACGGGGCCTGCTCTGCTCCCCTCGCGCCTGGATCTGGCTCTCCAACGCCGCACAGGCGACGGCAAGGCTATGGGCGGGGGCAAGGCTGGGGTGACGCTTTGACTCCTCACAGTGCCTTACCGCTTAGGCGACGCCTTAATAAGGATGAATATCATGGCATCTAAATTAGGATGTCCTTTTCTTGGAGTTTTATTAGATATATAAGAAGCTTGTTATATGACTATGTCCATCATCATGTATTCACATGTGGTTACTTTCTGCTAGCGCATGCATGATGCATCCCAGCCAGAAGCTTGTTGTACATCGTACAATTATAATTTTGCTTGTGCAGGTCTCTTCTAATGGAACTCATTTCCACGTTTGCTGAAGCTGCTGATGAGGATCTGCTTGATTTATTTTTTGGATTTATCAAATCTTCTTTACTGGTACTGCTTACTAATTTCTGCTCTTGTTATGCTTCAAAGCCCCAACTTTTAGTGGAGCCTTCATTGCTCATACCAGTTTATATTTTCTTCACAGAACAGCAGCAATTCTTGTGAGGGCAAAGCTCTCTTTGCATTAAGCATAATTTTGAAGGTCGGTATGAGTTCCTCATGCAATGTTTGACATGTACTCTTTTCACTATTTATCGTCATCCCTTTCTTGCTTTCAGGAACACAGTGGATATTCTTTGTCTCGGTTGGATGAAATAATGATGATTCTTCATGGAATGAAGCAAGATTTGGATAATGCGGTTTTAGAAGGCCAATTATTATGCTACCAGTATTTGTTGGTTCACATGATTAAGGTAGGTTGACAGTTGGTATTCTCTTGCAATAATCATTAATGTAGTGCAGTATCTGGAGCTTTCCTTTTAAAGGACTTCGATTTGAAATTTCCTGGGTGCTTTTTTTTTGTTGTCAAAGTGCTATGTTGATCTCTGGACCATCATGCAGAAGCCAAAGCCCATTCACCTTGTTTGTCCTGATTACGTGCCGATTGCTGTAGTTAAAGAAAATGTTGTTCTGCCTGCACATTATGTTCATAATGTTATCTTCCCATGGATAATCTTTCATACATAGATTTATGATAATAGGAGGTGCTCTTAAGGTACTTGGGGTGTTTTTGTTGCACATTTAGTTAAGTAAATTTGTACGTATTAGCATGTAAACATGTAAATTACATTCAACTTGTTGCTAATGTAACTTATACATTGAAACTGCACATAAGGAACTAAACAAAATGTTTGCATTTATTTCTTAAGCTGCACACCTTTTTGTATTAAATGTATAGGTCAGAAATCTCAGAACCTTAATCTTATGTTTAGTGAAACAAAGATGTACATCTCATCACGGTTGTCACGGCGTACTTGGCGACCATCGCGCCTGAGAGGCGCCATGGCGTCCAGGCAGGGGCGCCATGGCGTCCTCAAGGCGAGATACGGCGAGCAAAGGAGAACAAAGGATGAGCTGTAGGCAGTAGCACATCGGGAGCAAATCGGGAGAGGAACAAAGAAAAAGAAGAAGTAGAAGGAAGAGGAAGACAAATCGGGAGCAAGAGGAAGAACTCAAGAAAAACAAGGAGATGACAAATCGGGAGTTCGGAACTTCAGGAAAACTCAAGAAAAGCAAAGTAGAGTGTCGGAGGGAGTACCTGGCGTCGGAGGGACGGCAAATCGCCCGTGGCTGGCGGTCGTCGTAGTGAGGGGCAGCGACGCCACGACTGCTAGATGGCCAAGGCGAGGCGATGACCCTCCGCGGCGTCCCCTCCGCGCTGCCAGGACACCAAGGCGACGCCGTGACAACCATGCATCTCATTCAACTTAAAATGTGTTGAAAGTAGTCATTAAGAACTAAACAAATGTACCGGTGTACCGCTAAAATGTATATGTTTGTTGTACTTGTAGTAAATATACAACTACAAAATCTCTAAGCACCATAAGAGCTGTGGTTAGTGAGAGGTGCATTCTTCATCTATAAGTGTTTCTTTGGACAGATTAGAATAACATGCTCACTTAGTTTGAATATCTTCCAAATTGGATGTGCCTGCTACCAAGAGAGCATCGAGACATCGACGTGATGTTCTTTGACTGCATTTATCCTAGTGCATGTGTTCATGTGTTATGTGTTGCTGTAGTCTAGTTCTACACTATTTTGATTGAGTTTGCCCATCCTGCTTGTAGAATCATGTGATATATGCTTTTCTGACTTATGTTCTACCATTTTGCAGGTTAATGAAGAGAACACCAGCAAGAAGGCATTCTTGATTCTAAATGAGTTAATACTTGCATTGAAGGTTTTCTCCTACCCTTATGTTTTGGTCAATTATCAATTGTGTATTAGGAGGCTAATCCTGTCAAAATAAGAGCAAGCTTATGAAAAAGGTCGTGTGACCCGAATTTCTGTCTGCTGCCATCATATGCTTTATTTTATTTCATTTTGCTTTTTTTTAATGCAGTCTAAGAAGGAAAGTAGAAGATTAGCATACGATGTACTCCTGGCTACTAGTACTAGCTTGAGGAACTCTGAGTCAAATAATGAAGATTCGGATCTTCAACGACTATTCACAATGGTTAGCTAACGAAAATTTTTTCTGCTCTCAAAATATTTTCTATGTTTTATTTGGTATGTAGAAGTTTGGTGCTGCCTTGTCTGAAGGAGACAATTACTTGTTTCCTGTTCCTAATCATTGCCGCTTGAATATTTGTTTTGCTTTTCATGAAAGAAATCCAGGGACATGTTCCCTCCATTTCTAGTTTTAAATGTTAATATATATGTTGGTTATATGAAGTGATGTGTCCATTAAGTCCTTTCATTAGTTATCAATGATTGATGTTTAGTGCGTTAAGTCTATAAAAAAATAACTCATGGAAAACTCCAAACTATAAAGGCTTATGAATTTGCACCATCCAGACTTTGTAGCATATACAACTAATAAGTTGTATTTGAGAAGAGCAAGCTTCAAGCTCTTAGAGCATCACAATGATGTTGTGTAAATAGCTAACCTAACTGGCCTGGAATTTTATTGCAGTTTATTTTAGTCAAAACGTTATACCAACTTCTGGCATTGTGAAAGTAAGGCCACAGAACTTGGCATGTACTTGTATCCTGACTTCCTGAGTGTCGATTCTACAATTGCCTTGCTTGCAAGCTGTCATGTTAAGAGTTGAGAGTTGAGACAAACTACTGTTCATGCCAATTGTTTTGTCTTGGTAATTCAGCTGAGTTGTTCTAGTTTTGCTGCATCGGATAAACAAAATTTGTTCAATCACTAACCTAGGCATGCCTCATGACTAGAGATCTGTCATGCCCAAAGGCGGTAGTTTTTTTTAAATTTAATAGCAACAGTGTCAAGTCTACTCTATGTTGTGTGCATTCCATAGTATATAAGAAATATCTGTGAATTTGTATTATATCTGTAAGGTACAACACAATTTTGGCATAATTTGTGTAAATATAGTGTGAATAAGCAATATAATTCCACATGGCAAGTGTGTACCCATGTAATATGCAGGAGTTCCATTGATGAGACCTATTGCCAATTTTGTTGTTTTTCAGGTAATGGGATATCTTTCTAGTCCATCTCCTCACATAGTGAGTGGAGCAATAGCTGCGCTATCATTGCTTATATACAATGATGCTAATTTTTGCATGGAAGTTCCAAATCTGATACCATCAGTTTTAGTTTTGCTGCAACATAAAGCTATTGAAGTTATTAAAGTGAGTTCTGTATCTTTGTATGCCTCTTGATTGCTTTCCTATTATTAAGAGGCTGAAATGTTTTATTATATACATTTTAGGCATCTTTGGGCTTTGTTAAGGTGTTGGTAACATCTTTGCAATCAGACAAACTATTGAATTTGCAAGCAGATATCATGAGTGGCATATTACCATGGTCATCTGTTACAAAGCACCATTTCAAAGGGAAGGTTAGTCAGTACAATTGTTCCAGGGATTCGTTTCCATTCGCTCTTATGTTCTGTGCAAGGGTACTTAATATATTATGTTATGATATTTTATTTGCAGGTTGCCCTAATATTGGAAATATTGATTAGAAAATGTGGGTTTGATGCTATCAACTTAGTTACACCTGAAAAGTACAAGGCCTTTGTTAGGAGTGTTGAAGAGGTGAGATTCCCTTTACTAGTTTGTTCTGGAAATAAACCACGTCTCTGTACTTTAGCAACCCTTTTAAGATAAACAGGGAATGAACTGGGAACATTTTGAAAATTTGGTCACATTGTCGTCCTTTGCCAGAATCCTTTTTGTTATCATTGACTGCTTATAGTCCTCTTAGGTGACAATGTTTTGTGCATCCATCCAACAGATGACACCTGATGTCTTTTGCATAGTTTAATTTTCAAATAATATACATCCTACACTTAAGGCACATCTCAGTTCTTCCGATAGTCAGCTTAAGCCAGCTCTGATATTTTGATTCAATATTATCTACGAGGCAAGTAATTTGCATTTTGGACATATCAGTGTGTATTCACTAAACAGCTCTGGTACTTCACATTTGCAGGGCCGCAAGGGGAATCATAGTCCAGCAGATGGTGCAGAGTCTGAGGCACAAGAAGCTGCGCACCAAACCCCCGAGAGGTTAGCCTGAGTCAGTTCCTTCTTTCTTATCCTTTACAAATTACTTATATCATTCGGTATAAATACAGAAGAAAATGGGTTGATTCTAATGCTGAAACTGGACAAGAGGAAACACCTAGTCGACCGCCATCGAAGAGTTGGTCATCCGGAAAGAAGGAATTCTTCAGGAAAGGGACCGGGAAAGCTCACTCTCTGGGTGGTAAAAGCCAACAAAGCAAAGCATCAGGCGGCAAAGGCGATAGAACTAATTTCAAATCCAAATCCAATAGTCGAAGTAACAAAGGCGATAAATCACAAGGTGGCAACAAAAGAACCAGAAGAGAAATGTTCGACAAGACACAAAATCGTGGGTTTAAAGCATCCAAGCAATCTTCTAGATTCAAGAAGCCTAGAACTGCAGCGACAACATGAGAGCAAAGGGCGTCACTTGCACCATCCAAGCTCCAGCTACCGAGCTGCATACTGTTAAGGAGTTTTTTCTTGTGACGGAGCATACTGTTAGGAGTTGGGTCCATATTTGCACCATTAAGCCCAGCTCCGTCGGGCCAAGTTTTTTTTGCGTTCCATCTGCCTGACTATGGAAGCAATCGACAGGGAATGCTCACTGTGTCAGTTGCAAATCAAATTTTGACTTGTGGGTGGATTGAATCACGTATTCACGTGGTGGTGTTTTGTTTTATACAAATAGATCAGTTTTTCCATTGCTACTATTTATTTAGTGACGTTCGTATGGTAATTTATTTTTCTGTACTATGGTAAAGTAAAAAAGAAAGGCATATAATCGAATGCATCCAAGGATTTTGTTAGCAGCTGTAGAATTTGATGTTTTTATTTTTATTCGGTTATATCTTAGATTTGATTGCTTGCTCAAGTGTTTAATACGTTTTGGTTTGGTTCATAAAATCACCGTCTCCGCTCGACTTGCATGTCCGTGACTTCCAATTGCTCGCTCGAACAAATCACAAAAGGTGTCATTTTGTACTGAATTTAAAAGTACAGGGCGATGCTATCAAAATCAAAGGTGCGTTTAGTTTGCATCACGAGGTACATGTACACGATTTAAATTATCAAGACTAAAATTGCACATCAGAAATTCGAAATATGCAAATTGGGAAATTTTCTCCGACTTGGAATACAAAGAGGTTAAGTAAGTCGGAAAATGCAAATTGGGAAAATTTCTCCGACTTGGAATACAAGGAGGTTAAGTAAGAGTGAGGGCCTGAAGCTAAGGCCCGTCCGGCCCGTATCCCTTGCGGCCCTTCCCTTTCTTTTCCGCTGCAGACTCGAGCAAGAATCCGTGTCCGACTACCCTAGCAACACCACGCAACCGAGGGGAAGAGGCTCACCTCGCTCGGTTCCGGCGGCCATGGCGGTGGCGGCTCCCGGGCAGCTCAACCTCGACGAGTCCCCCTCGTGGGGATCCCGCAGCGTCGACTGCTTCGAGAAGCTCGAGCAGATCGGCGAGGGCACATACGGGTAACCACCTCACTTGGACCCAGTTTTTACCTAATCAATTCAGTATTCGTCTGATCCGATTTTATCTCCGTGGTCGTCGCCAGGCAAGTCTACATGGCGAAGGAGACGGAAACGAACGAGATCGTCGCGCTCAAGAAGATCCGCATGGACAACGAGCGCGAAGGCGTAAGTTTGGTCCTTTTTCCTCTTCCTCTCCTCTCTCCCTATTTCGTTTGCTCCCCCCCCCCCTCCTGATGACGCGAGTGTGTTTCTGTTTTTGGCGCAGTTCCCGATCACCGCCATACGCGAGATCAAGATCCTGAAGAAGCTCCACCACCAGAACGTTATCCAGCTCAAGGAGATCGTCACCTCCCCAGGTGGTTTAGTAATGAGCACCACGAATTGGATTAGATGTATGCGTATTGTGAGTGTGTTCTTTGGACTAAAGGGTATTGGAATTTTTTTGCAGGCCCAGAGCGAGATGAGCAAGGGAAGCCAAGTATGGCTTATTTTATTCTTGCAATTCTAGTGCTCTTGGCTTTTGTTAAGTTTGGGTACTTGTAAGTTATTACATTTGACGTGTTGTTGTGTTGTTGAATAGTCGAGGGTAACAAGTACAAGGGGAGCATTTACATGGTTTTTGAGTACATGGATCACGACCTGACTGGCCTTGCGGATAGGCCTGGGATGCGGTTCACCGTGCCACAGATTAAGGTAGAACCACCTATCGGTGTTAATTTACTGCTTTTCTTTGAATGTTACGAGATTTTATCATTGATGGGATGATCTTGTGATGTGTGGTCTTGTTTTGGTCCAGTGTTACATGAGGCAGCTGCTTACAGGCCTGCACTATTGCCATGTCAATCAAGTGTTGCATCGAGATATTAAAGGTGTTATCTTTAGACACCTCTGCTGTTTTTTTTTTACTGTCGTGGCTTGTTGGCTATTGCAGAGCTAATATGTTATATTTGACACTTCCCTTGTAGGATCTAACCTTTTGATAGACAATGAGGGTAACTTGAAGCTTGCTGATTTTGGCCTTGCAAGATCATTCTCAAGCGATCACAACGGAAACCTTACTAACCGTGTGATCACTTTGTGGTACAGGTATAGTTTTTTTCTCACAGGGTTGTTATCACATTTATATAAGTTATGCAGGCTTCTCATTGTTTTGTTGGATTTGTGTATGCAGACCTCCAGAGTTGCTACTCGGAAGCACAAGGTATGGACCAGCTGTTGACATGTGGTCTGTCGGATGTATTTTTGCAGAGCTTCTCAATGGAAAGCCAATATTGCCTGGAAAGAATGAGGTGTGCACTTTTTAGGCCTTCAGACATCAAGTGGATAACCTAAGCATTTATTGCTTTCGCATATCACATTTTAGCTTTTTATTGATCCCTTACTGCATTAATTTTTGTGCACGAACAAGTTTACTTGATCCCCTCTCCTTTTCCTTCTTCCCCCTTGGAATTGCCGGTTATCATATGGTAGTAGTCTTGATTATATTTGTACAATGATTCCCCAGTGCATTGATTACATGCATTGCACATCGGAATGTTGTTTAAGTTTTGCCTATTTGGTAGCCCCTCGTGGCCTCACCTCAATCGCTTCCAGTTATAGCTTCTGGAATCACTTACCATGAGCCACATGCTTTGCAGCATTGATTTCGTGGATTAATCTAGTTAACAAGACGGTTATCCTTTGGGAGCTCATGTTTATGCTTGCATAAATTATAGCTATAACCCCCTTCTGCTGTTATTCTATTACTGCAGCCGGAGCAGCTGAATAAAATTTTTGAGCTGTGTGGTACGCCTGATGAGTTAATATGGCCTGGTGTCACAAAAATGCCATGGTACAACAATTTCAAGCCTCCCCGATCATTGAAGAGACGAGTTAAAGAGGCCTTTAAGCAGTGAGTGCTATACTTGACGTTTTCATTATGTAGCTTTAGTCTTGCCATTGCTGCCCACCCCTTTATGTACTTGCAGTTTTGATCGGCATGCGCTGGATCTGTTAGAGAAGATGTTAACTTTGGATCCATCACAGGTATGCTACATTTAAACAGTTGTGAATTTTGATACAAACTGTTACTTGTGCGAATGATTAATCTTATTGTTCCTTCAGGCCTGTGTATTGTCAGCACTTTTCATTTGCATTTGCTTTTCATTATTACATAAATTCACACTTTTTTGGTTATTCAGAGGATATCAGCGAAAGATGCACTTGATGCGGAGTATTTCTGGACTGATCCCTTACCATGTGATCCGAAAAGGTAAATATGATGGCTGTTTTTGTCATACTGCCAAGTAGCTTCTTTTTAGCACCTTCCCTTTGGAACTGAATTGAAACATAAGCATTAAATGTTTGCTAATACAGCTTGCCGAAGTATGAGGCGTCGCATGAATTCCAGACCAAGAAAAAACGACAGCAGCAGAGGCAAGCAGAGGAAGCTGCAAAGCGCCAAAAACTGCAGCATCCTCCACCGCATTCCCGCTTGCCTCCAATCCAGCAGACAGGCCAACCACACCAAATCAGGCCCGGCCAGCCTATGCACAACGCACCACCCGTGGCAGCTGGTCCAAGCCATCACTATGCAAAGCCCCGAGGCCCAGGAGGCCCTAACAGGTACCCGCAGGGTGGGAACCAAGGAGGAGGCTACAATCCAAACCGCGGTGGGCAGGGTGGTGGCTATGGGAGTGGCCCTTATCCTCAACAAGGACGAGGACCTCCTCCCCCATATCCCGGTGGTGGGATGGGTGGAGCGGGTGGTCCACGAGGTGGGGGTGGCAGTGGCTATGGAGTTGGCGGGCCAAATTATCCACAAGGCGGGCCATATGGTGCATCTGGCCCAGGCCGAGGCCCGAACTATCCTCAAGGTGGTTCTCACAATCAGCAGCAGTACGGGAACTGGCAATAGTATGACAATATCATGAAGTGATGAAATGCCCTTCCAGCTGGACTATATATTGAGATATCCTCTGCAGTTCAATTGTTCAAGCACTACTTCTTGAGATGTGTTGCATAATATAATTCCATAATATAATTCGATACAGGCAGAGCTCGAATGTTTATGACTCACTAGCTTTGTTGTATGAATGTATGATCACCGATGTCTGTCTGTGTACTGAGATTATGAACTTATTTCTGAAAGGATGTGACAAAGACATGACAAATGTGCTATCAACTACTTTTTGTGCTAGTATTCTGTCATAAGATATCTGCAATTCGTGCCAGTATTCTTTCAGAACCACCTCACGCCGCCATCGCTCGATGGGATAGTATTTGTAAAATAGCTCCATTGAGTCCCATGTTGGTTATGGAACCAATTCCTATAATTATGAAACCCATGTGAGATACGGAGTAGCCTATTCTTTTTTTATGAAATTTCGTTGACCAAGAGAAGCTGAAGCTACATGGATTATTTGCATCGCTCCTATTATTAACAACCAAGGGGAATATAGATAATGAGCATGAGGTAACAATTTCATATTGATCCGAATCAGTCCGTATGCTCCCATCTTTAATAGGATTCCCGCTTTTTGTATTCGTGTGGCACACTCCCAAATTTTGCACAAGCGATACATGTTTCTTCTTAAAAAAAGGAATTTTTTGTTTCGGACTCTGTGGAACATGAGTGTGACTTGTTAGAACTTATCCACCCAAAACTTTAGGAATTCCTTGATAGTTGGCATAAATTCGTAAGCAGGTCGGTTGATACGCTTCAATAAGGTTCTAGTTCTATATATTCCATTTCTAGTCTATTGCAAGAATTACATTACAACATAAGTAGTTTCTTCTGCATGGACTTCGCAATAGGATGAACGGAAGAACCGAGACAAGGGCTCAACAAAACTTTGATGGTTCTGCAATTTGCTTCTAATTTCCAGCATGTTAGCAAAATCTGTTACATGATAGCAACAGAGTGAAAAGTAGGGGGTTAAAAAACTCTTGAGGATGTACAGGAGAAGCATGATTCTTTCTCAAAAAAGTCCAAATTCATGGGGAAATGGCTTCAACAAATGCCTCGGCATCAAAAGGCTGAAGATCATCCCTTCAACAACCCCAACAAACTTCAACGGAATTCCAAGTTCATCTACAACGCTAACCTGCAACAGATCAAGCAACAAAATTTGAATTCTACCAGTTTGGGCAGCTATTTAACTTGCATGTTGCAAGAAAGTTGTGCATACCACGCAGCCACCCTGAGCTGTGCCATCGAACTTCGTCAGGATGAATCCTGTGACTCCAACAACCTGGTGTTAAGCAAGAGAGTCCATTGTCATCATCCCCGTGGAAAAACAAATGAAAATCAGTACCAAAATAGCATACATCATTGAACTCCCTCGCTTGCTGTAACATATTTAAGCCAGTAGTGCCATCCAGAACCAGTTAAATCTCCTGTAGAGCATGGACTATATATATGATAGTTAACAACTAAAAAATGAGAATAGAAGAAATATCAGAATATTGGAAAGGTGCATCTTTAAACCTGCTGCCAAAGTACTATGCAAAAATGTACGCCTTATAATACATCACAAAACTATATCCCTTGAATACAAAATACAGCATACATTAGGAGCACCAGGAAGGGCTTTAGCTATGACTTTCTTGCAAGAAACCAACTCTTCCATCAGACCATAATTTGTATGAAGTCCTGCAAAATAATTGCTCAAACATAAGCATTTTCCCCAAAAGTAAATAAGTAAAAATATGCAGCCCTAAGTCTCTAAGAATAACCATATGTCCCGACGTATCACATAGAACAACATCATATCCTTCACGCTTCCCACGTTTCACTGCCTGCCAAAGAACTACCAAGCGAGTCAAATTAGATGAAACATAAGAGCTGGGCTCCTTATGAGAACATAATACTTCCATAACACTTGAGGATCAGAAGTTCATGCCTGATGGAGCTTTTGCCTTCTTATCATTATCAATAACAATCTCTGAACCAGTTCTTTCAGCCAAAACTTCTAGCTGGTCACGAGCTGCTGGTCTGAGGGTATCACCTGCTGCAATCAATACCTATATTATAGTTGAAAGCAGGAATATAAACTCATTAATTTTACAAGAATGTGCTGAAGCAATATATACAGCTGAATTTTATTCCCCATACAACTAGCCTAGAAACTAGGAGATGTCAAGAAAATAGCCTCACCTTCACTCCTTCATTCTTCAATTTGTAAGCAAGATCAATCGACCACTTCATAGCATCATGTTGATGAATACAAAGAACATAAAAAAGTGTGCCAAACTAAGCAGTGACTCCAGTTGATAGAAAATGCCCAAACAACTACTGCATATTTGTTGAAGTATAAGTGAATTGTCCGTCTTTCCTCATCAGCTTAAGCTTTTGGGTGAATTGGTTGGTGCATGCAACTCAATATGGTATCGAGCCAAGAGGTCTTGAGTTCAAGACCGGTGGCAATAATTAAGAAAAATAATTGCAACCCATTTCTATTCCACGTCTTAAGCCTGAGGGAGCCTACACGTGAGGGGGAGTGTTGAAGTATAAGTGAATTGTCCGCCTTTCCTCATCAGCTTAAGCTTTTGGGTGAATTGGTTGGTGCATGCAACTCAATATATTAAGTAGCCTTACTACATAGAATTCATGTTAGCTTCATAGCAACCACATAACCTACAGAAGCTTAGTCCAATGCCATGCCACATTCCAAGCTTATGCAGCTGAAAGATGTGAGTGGTTTTGCCTTGAGTTGATTGATTTGTCATCTTGTATAACATATCCTATATAGGCATTATGAATTCACTTCAAGTAATTAGTAAAACTGATTCTTCTTCCTTTTAGCAGATTTTCTTTGGAATATGATCATGTAGTCCATTGTTGCATATAGTAGGTTGGAACTGACAATAGGTTGAACTCTAATCGGTGAAATGTAGATGGCAATCATTTGTCACAATGGAGAATCACCAAATATTTATTTACAAGTGCACAACGGTCAATAAAAGTCCTATAGGCCATATGATCAATGTGATAAGGTTTAAGTAAAAAATTCCGAAGCAAGACAAGCATGAGTGCATGGCACTCGAATCATTTGAGGGGCAATAAGTTATTCATACAGCAGCCTCAAAGTGTTAGGTCACTAGAAACCTAGGGCGTTTCTTCCAGATAAAATCCACATCTAACCTCCAAAGACAACTTTTCTGAGAGGGACAAAGCATATCACAAACTAAATGCAATCGAGAATGCAGTGAACTATGCACGAGAAATACCAAGCGAGATCGTCTTTCCACCTCCATTCACTCCCACAATCATGACAGCACCCGGCTTCCTGCCACAGTGATCAAGCGTATTGAGACTTCCCAAACTTGAAACACCAAGCAACAAAGTACACTAGTGGGGAGAGATCACAACCTGAAGCCCAGTTGCAGCTCCGTGTTGCCGCCCTTGCTAGTCAGAAGCTCAAGAATGCATCTTTTCAGCGCCTCCTGCGTCATCATTCACCACAACCAACAAAATGAATCACGAAAGCAATCACAATGTCCACTAGAATGAGAGCATTAGAGACCGAGTTGACCTTTATCTCGCTCCCGGACTTGAGCTTGCCGTCGCGGATTTCCACGCGGAGGGTGTCCACAATCCGGAACGAAATCTTGGGCCCGAAGTTCGACACCAGCAGCGCCTGCGTGCGAAGCAAGAAACATGACAAGGAGAAAGGAACAGCAAGCGGTAAACACACTTGATTTTTAGGAGGAGGGAGAGGAGTCGAGCAGAGAGAGCTACCTCTTCGAGCTCGTCGAGGACGCGGTTGGTGTCGGCGAGGCTCCAGTAGGTGAGGAGCTCGTCGACGACGGAGAGGTTCTCGCGGGTCTTGGAGAAGCCGGAGAAGAGTTTCTCGACGTCGCTCTTGGCCTTCTCCTTGATGAGGCGGCCCAAGCGGGTGAAGAAGCCCGCCTGGCCGGCGGCGGAGGAGGCCGGCGCAGCGGCCGGAGGGGACGCGTAGGGAGGCGGAGGCGGTGGAGGAGGCCGGGTACGGGGCCGGGGAGAGGAAGGGGAGGACATGGGAGGGTGCCGCCATTTTGGGCGCAGCGGATACCAGCGCGGCGATGTAGGCTGTTTCCTGTTACTGTCTGTAGGCTATAGCAGACGACGATTTTAGCTGGCTTTACCGATATCCATGTTGGAAACTATGGGTTCGTGTAACATTTCAATTATCTGGGTTTTAAAAATCTTTTAAATAGTTAGTAGAGATAAAATTCACTATTTAGTTTTATTTGAATTTAATTCAAAAGCTTAATATTGGACTTTGGTTATCAAAACAATTTAATATGATTAAAGTCAACATCAACAATGGTCAAAACTATTTTATTTAAGTTCTACGTGTTTGGATGTAATTTCTAGATTTTTCTAGAATTTTTTCAAGTTCATTTGCTATTTTCTATTGCCATTTGGAATTTCTGCTATTTTCTAAAATAGAAAACCTAATTAAAAATCTCAAACAGTCTTTAGACCGATTTCCAAACCTAATTAAAAATCTCAAACAGTCTTTAGACCGATTTCCAACCCGGTCAGCCCATCCTCCTTTCTTTTCGACCCATCTCGTTTCACTTTCGGTCTTCTCCCGCGCAGCCCATTCCTCATTGATTCGCCGGCCCGGTCATTTGGCCATTTTTTCCTTTTTCCTCGGTCGAAGCCCAAGCCAAACGAGTGCCTTCCTTTCCCTCGTTTCGCTGACTATGGGCCCGCATGCCACGTCATACTGTCTTCCCCATGAACTATAGAGTTCATGTTTGAGCCGAACGCGAGCGCCGCCGGCTTCCTTGAGGATTTCACATCTCCAGTGCTATTTAAGCCCGTCCCTCTGCGTCTTTTTCTCCGCGCCGCCATCCTCCATCGAAACCCTAAAATCCTCGGCCCGTTTTCGGTTGCGCTTTGTCGGATTTCACAGAGGAACCGAGCCGTTGCCAAGTCTTCCTCGCCGGAGTTCTTCGCGTCCGAGCACCTTTGCCCGAGCCGCCACTTCCTTCAGGTCCGCAATAGCGAGGGCTTCACCATGCTCCTCTTGATTTTCATCGGCCGCCACCCCTTCGCCAAGTTCACCGGGTACCCAAGCTCACCGCTGTTGCATCGCCACCGCTTGAGCCAAGTCAAAGCCACCTAGAGCATCGCCGTGCTTCCGGGATCCCGTTTTGGTACCTTCCCGAGCCTTAGCTTGGCACGGGTTAGTCTCAACAGGTCGGTAGCAACACTGGGCATAGCGGAGCTAGCGGTGACCGTGCAGTGCAATCTCGTCGGCAAGCGCATGCATGTAGTTGAGTCCATGCATGCAGGAGCAGTAGTGCCGAGTCATGTGTGTGTGCATGTGGCACATTGAGTTAGTTGTTTGCATGCATGCGTGCATGTGGAATAGATAGTAGTGCACGTCGGTGGAACGCAAGGTGAGTTGCGCATTACCAAGGTGAAAGCGTTGTATTGGTACTAGGCGGTTGTGGTGCTGTATTTGTGTGTGTTTGTGTGTCTGTAATATCTCAATTATCATTAGTGAGTGCAATAAGATTAGAGAAGGAATTAAGGGAAGGAAAAGAGGAAAAAATTCAGAATTTAGAGTGGAATGTGCTGCAAACCCAAAGTCAAGCGAGGGGGGAAAATCAGCCCTTTTGGCCCATAGGGGAAACAGCCACCAACAAAAGGAGGGGGAACCCTAACCTGTACTGTAGCACGTCTCTGCTATAGTACTCGCTGTCGCTACAGTAACCTCCCACCCTTAGCCCTTGCTGCCATCTTGTTCTTGTGTACTTTCGGCCAAGGAAGAAGAAGGAGGGGAAGGGAGAAAGGAGGAGAAGAGGAGAGTTCTTCGTGGGGGATTGATCGACGACGTCCTGTGGTTCTTCAAGGGTAACGAGCGGTTTTCCTTGCTGTTTGATTCATGTTAGATGCGTAATTGGTTACGTTTAGTGGATCGAATCCATACTGCGATTAGAACAGATTCTATCC
Organism: Phyllostachys edulis; assembly: GCA_036346405.1. Classification (NCBI taxonomy): domain Eukaryota; kingdom Viridiplantae; phylum Streptophyta; class Magnoliopsida; order Poales; family Poaceae; genus Phyllostachys; species Phyllostachys edulis. The sequence goes on along the minus strand of CM070545.1, from coordinate 21,295,495 downwards.
TGTTGTTTGTGCGTCAGTTTTCATGTGTTTAGGATCCGAATTAGAGGATCCCACCTCCTAGATTTATGTGAGATTTGTTCTTAGCTTTCCGTAGCCTCAAAGATCACTCAATTCTGAGTTACGGTTTAATAGTTATGATAGATTCTTTGCTACTGTCCTGAAAATCTGACGTGAATTAACTATCAATTTGTCTATTAAATTATGATTAAGTTAAGGGCAGATTTAGGGTTTCCACCCAACTAGGTTGTTGTAGAATTTTTGATAACCTTTCTAGATTGATAAATAACACCCAATTCGGATTTGTAGAACAAAAGATATGATTATTTCTCTACTGCTATGTGGTTCTGTTAGACAGATTAGATGTTCGACTTTCATAAGATTGTTAACTTAGGTTTTTGGCCGAATTGTGAGATTCCGCAAACTAGAATTTTGTAGAGGATATTGTTACATTTCCATGGGATCTGAGTTCACTCCTTTTCGAGTCTCAGAGAAAAAAAATATGATGTCTTTAGTACCACTGTCCAGTTTATCGTTCTGCTAGACTGTCGATGTAATTGGATAGATCAATTATGTGAACCTTGTGTTTAGGATTATGGGATTAGGCGTTGTGAGTAGCGTCTTATTCACCTTGTTCTTATTTAAGCAATTAAATTGTGTAGGAGGAGGGAATTCGAGATTAGTGGCTTCAACCTTGCCTCTTATCGCATCGCAGTTCGAAAGGCAAGTACAATTGATTTGTCTTGTTTGTTATTTGTTCCACTTGATTGATGAATATGAAATGGGTAATTTCGGTATTCCTTGTTTCCCTTCATAGTTGATATACCATGATTCTTCAATAATAAGACTACATTCATCTGTTCCTTCGTTCCTATTCACCCACGGGAGTGGGTAGTGAAGTCCCATTATTCCAATATGGGCAAGTACATTGTGTAATGTACTACTGTTGATTGTTCATAATGTTTTAAGTTCATGCCATGACTGAGTACTATGGTATATGAGTAGGTTTCATTGACTTATACTTCGTTTCATGTATGTGAATCATGTTTCTTGAGTTTTCTTCCTACAAATTCATATATATTCATTCATTCATGGTTCATGATTCACCCACAGGAGTGGGATGTAAAGACCTATCAATTCCAGTATGGGCACGTAAGACCCACCATTCCAATGTGGGCAGATTTGGATTTCCGTATGAAACGTTCTTCATATGGACCTTGGATCCCTGTATTTTGTTAAATGCGGGCCTAAGTGAACACCGACGGATGTGTCACTAGCTATACCGGTACAAGCAGAAGTGGAGTTCATGCATTTCATTCATTCATATGATTTCTGATATTCTAAATTCATATTCTAAAATGTGACTGTCATGTTCTTTTTCGTTCATTCTACATTCGAATTCTATTATGTTATGATATGTCCTTGTTCGTTACTTCTACATTCGAAATCTATTATGTGATGATATATTCTTGTTCGTTCCTTCTACATTTGAATTCTATTATGTGATGATATATCCTTACTCGTTCATTCTAATATGTTCCTATTCTGTATGGTTCTTTTTGTGCCGTTGTACTTGCTGAGTCGTGGACTCGTTCTTGCCATATTTACTTGTTTTAGGTAAACATTGAAGACAACATGCTTAGGAGGGAATAGTCACGAACCATTTATTCACTTCTCATTATCTACTTGTCAATTAGATGAACTTGTTATTACTTTTTCATTTGATAATATTTGGATTGTAATAAATGGAGGTTGATGGTTGATGTTAACCTTCCTTAAGATATGATTGAATTAGTAATTGCCTATGATCTTCGTATAATCTTTTGATAGTATATCCTAATTGATTCAATATGATTGGATGATAGAGCTTGACACGTTGTTGAATTCTAAGTCAATTCCTATATCCATTCTATTAGATGTTGTTCTTTTTATGTCATTAGTCGAAAGATTGTTGAAATTATTCCGTACTATGTTGAATGTTAGTCTTTTAGGTAATATCTTGGCTTCTGCATAGCCAAGGTGTTACAGTGTCCATGGAGTTGAGTCCGGAACGTTGAGGAGATGTGTTTGTCGTCCTATATTGAGTGACAGTTGGGCAAGTCGTAGTTGATACCGACTGCCTCAATAAGTAAGTGCAAAAAGATTAGGGGGAGATTTATTAGCAATCTTTGTGCATATGGTATATTTAGATTTTACTTAGAGTTTGTTTACATCGCCCTACAGTATTTAGGAAGTATTCATTATGGATACTAGTTTTTGTTTGGTATCCCCTCAGGATACGTAGAACCCTTTTCGGATACGAATAGTCTTTTGCTCTCAATAAAAAGGCACCCCTGTAATCAAATTTTGTGAACAAGAGCAATAGAGCAAGAGAAAATCAGAAAAGTTATTGTTGTTCCACTGGCACCAAAAAAAAAACTTTTGTTCGAGTTTAGGGTTCTATTGTATTCGCATGTGTTCGTCTTTGGTTTAGGCAAACAGTTTGGACATTCAATAGTGTTGGAATATCTTATTGAAGTAGAAGGTATGATTTTTTTTTAATCTTTTTCCATTTTACTTAAAGTATATTTTTAGAGGGAAATCATCACCAATATATATTTTTTAAAGTGCTTTACATATTACTCTCTTTATAGGCCATAAAAATCGCGCTCTACCAACGCTTCCAGCTGATTTTTGTCCAATCGCGCGGCGACGCGTGCCGTCCTGGCCACCAGCGGGCATCTCGGTAATGAGGGGATGCGAGGCCATTTTCATCTTGGTAACTAATTTACAGTTTAAAATTATTCATGTACATACAAGATTCTTATCATTTATAATATCCACATCTATTAATTCACCGGCACGATGTGATGTAACGCACGCTTTCATCCGAGGGATCAGCTATGGAGCAGAGGAGCCAAGCACGCCCTCGAATCAAGCCCGGCTAGACGCGTGGGCCAAGACACCTGGGCCAAGCCATCGCTATGAGTAGACTTGAAACTGCGCGTTACGGCTGAACGCGTGTTCGGCTCTTGGTTGCGCTGACTGTGTGGGCTACTGGGCTGTTCCCAATGAGCCATCTCATTGGGTTGACTGCCAGCAAGTCAGCTATACGGTTCCTTCCTCTAAAAAAATGCAAGTCAGACATTTTTTGTAGTATTTCTTTCCAAAGGGCGAAGCTTCTCTAGGGCCAAAGGGTCATGGTTCTCATGGAAAAGTGGTTAAAAACACTTAGTTTTACAGCTCAAATATCTCTTTCTTGCCAAGTTATGTAAGCATACGAGGGCCAAAGGGGGCCATGGTCCTTCTCCTCATGGAAAAATGACTAATGATGCATTTTGTTTTCGTAGACGATGGGTTGCTAATATGCACACTGATCATCTAGACGAGGTTTCGTAGCCGTACCGTTTTGCCTCATCAATATATTCATCAGCTACTTCCTGGCAAAAATATATTCGTCTACTTGCATATATAGTTTTTTTTTTCAGTCAGAAACTAAGCTCCTCGATACAAGACTGGAAATGCCGGTGATATTCTAACTGCGAGGCACATTAGAAACGGGGGATTCAACGAGTGATCTTCGAGAACGTTGTGCTAGCTAGCTTCGCTGGTGAGCACTGGGAGACCAGTCAGACGAAGGAAACGAGCAAGAAAGTATAAACTACATATTCCATGAGGTGCAGCTGCCTATATGAGCTGGCCAGCAACATGCATACCGTCACGTGCACCGCTTAAGTTACGCTACCATTCGTGACGTGACAAAAAAACGTTATCACGCTATAGAATACGTCCGCTAAATAGCATTTTTTGTCACGCCACTGATCGTGACGTGACCAAACCATACTATCACGCCACGGGTAGTGATGTGACGAGAGTTTGTTTAGATACGGGCTGACGTGACAGCGCTAGTTTGTCACGGTGACGTGACCAAAAAAGTGCACAGAAGTTAACTTTATGATAAAATTTAAAAAAGAGTTAATTAATATAAAAAAATTCTCAAACCAACGGCTTGGGCCATTCGCCCATGCCCAGGCCGCACCAACTGTACGCGACGTGACTTCCATCCTGAAGCCACTGAATTTCTTCTATTTTCCATGTGCCCGCGCGCGCGTCCCGTCCCGCAGCGTCACGATTCACGAACGCTATAAAAAACGTCCAAATCGCCACGCCTGCTCGCACCACACCCCACTCCCATCAAACTATCCAACTCTCTCGATCGCCGTGTCTCTCACAATGCGGCGTGCGATGCTCCTCGGCGTTGCCCTCGCCCTCAGCTTCCTCGTTGCCGGGCTCCGCGCGCAGCCGTTCGACTACCCGACGGCCAAGCCGTCCACGTCCTGGGCCAACACGGACGCCTCCCTGACGCACCACGTCACCTACAGCGACGGCTCCGTGGCGCGCGCCGGGCTGCTGCGGCTCAACCCGGCCGGCTTCGGCCCCTCCTTCGCCTTCGGCTTCTTCTGCACCAACCACCGCGCCGCGCCGTGCGCCGACTTCCTCCTCGGCATCGCCGTCGTGTACTGCAATAGCGGCGCGCTCATGACGTCCCTCACCGCCGGCATCCCGCAGGTCGTCTGGTCGGCCAACCGCCGCAGCCCCGTCGGGGAAGGCGCCACCGCGCAGTTCACAGCGGAGGGCGACTTGGTCCTCAAAGCGGCCAACGGCGCGGTGGTGTGGTCGGCGGGCACCGCGGGGCGGTCCGTCGTTGGGGTGAGCTTAAACAGCGACGGCAACCTGGTGCTGCTCGACGGGAGCAACAGGACGGTCTGGCAGTCGTTCGACAACCCCACCGACTCGCTGCTCGTCGGGCAGTCTCTGCAGCAGGGCGCGCGGCTCACCGCCAACACATCCGCCCTGAACTGGTCCGAGAGCCGGCTCTACCTCACCGTCGCCGACGACGGCCTAAACGCCTACGTCAACGCTACGCCCCCGCAGCGCTACTACCACCTAGGCTTCAGCAAGACCGACGGCGCCTACGCGACATACACCAACGGCAGCCTCACGGTGTTCGCTCGGCCTGGCGGCGCACCGCTGACCACCATCCAGCTGCCCACCGTCGATGCCAAGACGGTTCAATACATGCGCCTGGAGTACGACGGCCACCTCCGGCTCTACGAGTGGCACCCCGCTGGCTGGGAGCCGGTGTCCGACGTGCTGCACCTCTTCCCGGACGACTGCGCGTACCCGACGGTGTGCGGCGCGTACGGCGTGTGCACGGACATGCAGTGCAGCTGCCCGGACGCGACCAACTTCCAGCCGGTGGACTTCCGGAGGCCCAACCGCGGGTGCGTCCCGACGACGGCGCCGCCGGTGTCGTGCGGCTCGCGGCGCGCGCGCCGGCTTGTGTCGCTGCAGGGCATGACGTACTTCAACGACCACGCCACAAGCCTGAGGGAGCTGGAGAGGGTGAGCGAAGATGCGTGCAAGAAGGCGTGCTTGGACGACTGCGCATGCATGGCGGCGCAGTTCTACTACGGGCCCGACGTCAGCGACGGGTTCTGCTACTTGCAGTCGGAGGTGTTCTCGCTGGAGACGCTGCAGCCGGAGGTCGTGCACTACAACTCGTCCATGCATATCAAGGTGCAGGCCAGGTTGGCCAGGTTTTGAGTAGTACTACTATACCAAGGTCCTCGAAAATGACATGAATAAAGCTCGGTGGACGACTAGAGTTCTGGATTATGTTTCAATTCAAGACTTGTAAGAGATCATAATAATAGTACTCATTTTTCAAGACAAACAGTACATAATAAACTTTGGAGTTTGAAACCGGAAGACGAAATTTGCATTGTCAGAAACTGACGTTTCAAAAATCATTAGTGCTGCATGGTAATACACAATTAGCCCCTAACTGCTTGTACTTGATTCTCGCTCTGCCCATGTATAGCCACCCTTGTTTCAGAACCCAGGTATTCGAACCACCGTCATCAGCCTCCAAATTTAGCACTTATCTAACGGGCAACATCTCTCCTGTCACCTGTGCAAAAGAAGTTAAATGCGTTCGATATATAAACCCCAGACTTCAATTCAGATCGTTGTAGCCTCAACTCAGATCGCTGCAGCTTCAATCAGAAAGAGTTAATTCCTTATTTGCCATTAGAAGTTGACGGGCTCCCTAAAATGCTATCGAAAATTTGCTTATCCTTTTTTTTGCCACTCGTTCTCAACTTCTCTCCCTTTTTTGCCACTCCGGTCAGTTGACCGTGGACTTGGACACGAAAAGATGATTATGCCCCTAAGTGCATTATTTAGGGCTGAGATCTTTAGAAAATTATTTGACATAGTAATATAGTTCCAAAAATTATGACATTTTTAGAGGGAGTTCCTGACATAGTGTATATTATTGTGTAATTTTTATAGGGTTTTATTTGCAACATGTTTTTGTCTAAAAATCTTTAAAGTTTCGGCTGTAACTTAAAAGATTTTTAGAGAAAAATAGATTGCAAATAAAACCCTATAAAAATTACAAAATAATCTACACTATGTCAGAAAATTCTTCTAAAATTTTCATAATTTTTGGAACTATATTACTATGTCAAATAATTCCTCAAAGATCTCAGCATACTTAAAGACAAAATCGCCTTTTCGCATTCAAGTCAACTGTCAAGTCCGTGGTCAACTGACCAGAGTGGCAAAAAAGGAATAGAAGTTGAGAACGAGTGGCAAAAAGAGATGAGTAAATTTTTGATAGCATTTTGAGGAGCTCGCTATCTTCCAATAGCAAATAAGGAATTAACTCAATCAGGAAAGAGGAACACACAGGGGCACCAAAAATGAGATTGGTGATTTAAGTTCGTGCCTCTTGTGTTCCTGATTGGTCTCGCTGTTGCTGCCGGTGCGTCCGGCACGCCGGAGTACCGTGACGCGCTCGTCAAGTCGTTCGTTTTCTTCGAGGGGCAGCGGTCCGGCAAGCTCCCGCCGGGACATGACTTGCCGTGGCGCGCCGACTCCGGCCTCAACGACGGCTCGCCGGAGCAGGTACGTGACTATGCGTATGCCTGTTGTTTGGTGTACATGCATGTTGTTAGAAAAAGACAAGTTGGAATCCTTTAGTCTCCAATGGTGTACACGTGCATTTCAGGTTGACCTGACCGGGGGCTACTACGATGCTGGGGACAACGTCAAGTTTGTGCTTCCCATGGCCTTCACCACCACCATGCTCGCGTGGAGCGTCGTCGAGTTCGGCAAGCGGATGCCCGCCGGCCAGCTCGACGCCGCCCGGCAGGCCGTGCGCTGGGGCAGTGATTACCTGCTCAAGGCCTCCGTCAATTTGCCCCAAGCCCTCTATGTCCAGGTCACACACGTTATTGCACGTTACAACCTGAACATACTGATTCTACGGTGTTTTCAAGGCTGCAGCATCTGATCATTTTGAATGCAAAGTTTAGAGTAAGAATCGAGTACAATGTTGCCTAAATGCGTAAATTAAACTGCAGGTAGGCAACCCCAACGATGAGCACAACTGCTGGGAGCGCGGAGGCGGAGACGGCACCGAAGCCGGTGTACAAGGTCACGCCGTCCAACCCGGGATCGGACGTCGCTGGGGAGACCGCCGCGGCGCTCGCGGCCGCGTCCATCGTGTTCAGGCGCGTCGACAGGGCGTACTCGAGGCAGCTGGGGGAGACGGCGAAGAGGGCGTTCGACTTCGCGGACAGGTACAGGGGAAAGTACAGCGACTCCCTCGAGTCGATGGTGTGCCCGTTCTACTGCTCGTACTCTGGCTACGAGATGCGTGCCATCGCACATATACACTGCATCTTAAATTGCACAAACTGAATTAGCCATGATCGATATACGGCTCTTGTGTATCAACTCGATCAGGATGAACTGCTGTGGTCACGACTCGGATCGAATCTTTTTTGCGGCGGCAATAAGGGTCTCTATGGGGAATGGCAAAACGGCTAAATTCTGGTTTTCAGTTTGGTTATTTGGAGAGACCCTCAAAGACATAGCCTCTAGGATTTTCGCTTCCTCTATCCGCAAAAACCAGACCGTGTTCTCGGCTTTGCAGAACAGGAGGTGGGTGCAGGATATCAACCTCAGGACAGGATTCTCAGCTTTGCACATAAAACAATATGTTTGCCTGTGGACCAAGATTAACCAAATCCATTTGATTCAAGGTATCCCTGATATGATTTTTTGGAAACAAAGCCAGAACGGCACCTATTCTTCAAAATCAGCATACGCTCTTCATTTCTTGGATTCCATTCGACCAACTTTAAACCTTTAATTTGGCAAACCCAAGCCCCTCCTTTTGCTTGGTTAGCAATTCAAAACAAACTTTGGACCGCAGACAGGCTTGATGCGAGAGGGTGGCCAAACCAACGCTTCTGTCCACTCTGCAGACACACTCCAGAATCAGTCTTGCACCTCTTTACACAATGCTGTTTCTCTGGTCGCATTTGGAAGCTCATGACGGACTGGACGGGAATTGATAGCCTTCAACCCTCCACCTGGCCCCCCTGCTGGAACATCCTAGATTGGTGGATCAACGTGACAAGTTCCCTCAGGAAGATCAGAACGACGACCATGATCCTAATTTCTTGGGAGCTTTGGAAGGAGCGAAACGCGATAATCTTCAACAATTCAGCAATAACGCCTCTAGACCTCCTAGCCAAGATCAAGGAGGAGGGAAGTGCTTGGTTTCTCGCGGGTGCGAAATCCTTGGAGTTTTTTTGTTCTTTGTAATTAGGCCTTGGTTTCGTTAACTCTGGTTTCGTGCGGTTTCATTCCGTTCTTTCTTTACTAATATAACAGACAGCCCTCCTGCCAGTTTCATTAAAAAAAAAAGGGATGAACTGCTGTGGACATCGTCATGGTTGTGCCAGGCCACTCGCAACTCTTCGTATTTGGACTACGCCAAGTCCCTCGGACTCAACGGTGACTGTGACACCTTCAGCTGGGACAACAAGGAATTTTTTTTTAAATAATATTTTTTAAAAACAAAATTACAAAAATATATAATCACCCTAAAAAATTACAGAAATGAGTTCCTGTCGCCAGTTGAAATGGCGACAGGAACCTATCGCCATTTCAACTGACGATAGGGACCCTGACCGCTCCTGTCACCGATCCAACTACCTATCGCTATTTGAAATGACGATAGGAATGTGAACAGTGTTCATGTCGCCATTTCAAATGGCGACAGGAACTTATCGCCATTTGAAATGGCGACAGTATGCCATGTATAAAATCGCGTTGATTCTGTCACACTTGGAAACTTGTAAGCGGCAGCAATTTTAACATCTGAGATTTGTGTGTTAACAACTCTAGGTTGACTACATGTTGGGCTGCAATGGCAATGGGATGTCGTACATGGTCGGGTTCGGCGAGAGGTTCCTGCAGCGCGTCCACCACAGGGACGCGTCGATCCCGAGCGTGAACACGCTCGGCACGGACGCGGCCGCCTGCGAGGCCGGGTTCCAGTACTACCACGCCGACGGGCCGGACCTGAACGTGCTGACCGGCGCCGTGGTCGGGGGCCCCGACGCGTTCGCCGACGACCGGCACAACTTCGCGCAGTCCGAGCCGGCCACGTACATCAACGCGCCGCTCGTCGGCACGCTGGCCTTCCCGTCCTCCCGTCTCCGGCGACCATGATCCGAGTGCGCGCCGGCCATTGATTCTGATTCGTTTTAATTTTGCGCGCTTCAACTGTAACGCTTTCATCTTAATTAATTGGCTTGCGGCAGAGAGCCGACGGATCGAGCTGATGCATTCGTCCGCGTGTACGGTACGGGTGTAACATATCATTGAATCGCGATTTAGTGCCATGTCAGGTGGATTTGTACATTGGAAAGCATGCGCAAATCAGACGCTTCGCAACATTTTGGTGTGGTATTGTGTGTGTGTATATATATATATATATATTATAATAATCACGAACCCTTAAAAAAACCAAAACAAAAAAGACAACGAACGTTTGCACACCCAGCCCAATTAGAAAAGCTCTCTCCCTCTCCTTGTTGGCGTGTGGCCATCGGGCTATACCGGCACACAATCCAGTGCGTCTCTCTCGCCTCCTCCCAGCGGCGCCCGGCGGCTCCTCGCCCCCCACTTCTCCTCGCCGGATGCCTGGCAGCCGGCGCCTCCCCTAGCCTCTCCTCGCCCGGCTCGTCGTCAATCTCGCCCACCCCCGCGCTCCGTCATCAAGTACTCCTCGACCCTGTCATCTTAATATTTACGGTTTAGTCTCCGATTCTTCGCATAACTTTGTTCGTAGAAATTAGCTTTAACATGTCGATTCAGTTTAGTTGCAGCACTAAATCCCCACCCTTTTTTTAAGTGTGGAGCATTGAGTACTGACGAAAAAGGAAAACAAAAAAGGTGCGGAACAATAATATCTGAAAAATTGATATCGCTACTCTATCCGTCTGAAGTGATATATATTGTGTTAATTTTGAAACACGCAAAGAAAACGAATTCTTCCTCTACGCCATGTTCAAAGAAACCATTAGTGTTTGAATTTGGAGGTCTTCTCGCCGTTTCGAACCGTGTACTTCCGTAGTTCCGTTTTGTGGAACTGGGATGGAAAGCCATCGCGATTCAAACAGTACCAATGCCCTGATACGGATTATGGAGCATTGTGTGAAACGAGGTTGATTGATCATATGGTACAATTGTGCCTGCTGTGTGTTTGGTTTTGATTAAGGGCAATGGGATACCCTTTAGTGGCATTATTGAATAGCATTGGTCCATTTTTGCATGTTTATTTGGCTTCTGTCTGTGCTTTGGGTGTAATCATAGTCGTTTCGTTTTATTTTCATCCCGCATGCTGTAACTAATCTTGGAGCATCTCTAAATTTTGTAAAAGCAAAACTTAAGGTGGTAAGGTATAGAGAGGCATTTCACATTTCATTTTGGGGCTGACTCTTTGAGTCTGTCATTGAAGATAATAAGGAATTATTGCTTCCATTCTTCTCGCAGGTGAATAGTGATTTTTAGAAATAGATGTCAGTGGATCACTAAAATTTGCAATGCACTGGCAAAGGGAATAGTGGGCTATGGCGACCCGTGTCCTGTCATGCCAAAATCTGAGAAAGTTGGCTTCTTCTCTCCTTAATGTATCCCAGAGGGCGCTGATTTCACCTTCCCATCCAACTCTCAGGTAGTAAAAACCGTTTTGTTGATTATTATGTCTTTCAGTCCTCAGTTATATTTATACACATAGAAGGATCAAAACTAGACTAGAATTTATGCCCAGTTACTTGTTCCTGAAGTGCTGGAACTTACAGGCTGCAACTGATTTATGAAGCATGATACCAGAATCAGAATGCAGCTTTAATTGCAACAATTATGTAAGGAGTTTGGTAGGGCTTTCCCAAAAAAAAATGTTATGTTGAGTTCTAGAACACATACCGCTGGAGTTCATTCGGCAAATGTTGCCTACTTGGTCACTCAAATTATTGTTTGAAGTTTACTAAGCAAGATGTGAGGCATATGTTTAACATAGGACGTGTCTAGCAAGGGCTTAGCATATTGGTTTAAATTGGTTTTAAGTATCCTATTTCATCCATGACAAGTTGAGTTTAGTTTCCCTCATATTTTCCCTTCTACTTGTTGCAGATCTGCCGTTGTTTCCTCTAGCAAATGCTTAAGCCCCTTTTACCTGTTTGGGCATTCATGGGCTAGCTATGGATCAGTGAATTTAGTTCTATCTAATGATGGGAAACCCAAGTTTGAGATTGAGGAGGTGGAACCCTCCAAGAAGAGGAGGTATTTGACAAAGAAGCATTTGAAGGTTCAGAGGAAGCGGGAAAAGAGGAAGAGGAAGGAGGCCAATAAAAATGATCCACGGTGTATCAAACCCAAAGGAAAGAAGGTAAAACAGAAATTTCCTACAGCTGAAGCTCGGCTCAAATACAAGATTGAGAGGGTAGCAACAAGTTAGTCTGGTTTTACCTTTTGCCTATTTACTTGATTTGGTTTGCTTGGTTAGTTTCTTGCTGAAGCATTTTGACAAGTGTATTAAGCAATCTCCTTAAAAAAAGGTTTATTGGGAAATGGATCAATAAGCTTTTTCTACATTAGGAATAGGACCTTGCTAATTGCCACTCAATATTTGAATCATCACTCTAGTCAAGTAATTTGCTTTCAGAATGTTGCTTAAATACTTTATTGATAATCTATGCCTGCTTCTGTTTCTATGATATAATAAGAATGTGGAAGTATCGTAGTTGTTTCTATAAAAGCCCAGTTGGTTCATTTGAATCCTCTGGGCACCTAGGGTTGGGCATTTTAAAAAATCATAACTAGCTGGTTTACAAGGAAACTTTCATTACCATCAGATGAACAAATGCCAAAGTGGTTGGAAGATGATGTGCTTGCTTTCGCTTTTTGTTTCACAGGAGAAGATAAATTAAAATGAGTTGTTTCTGTTCCAGGCCAAATTAAAGGAAGCTATGTTGGTTGAGAAGCTTAAGAAGTATGAGTTTGCTAAAGCTCAAGGCCCTACGGCTAAACCAGATGATCTCAACAGCGAGGAAAGATTTTATTTGAAGAAAGTTTCACAGAAAATGTCAAATTATGTCCCTGTTGGAAGGCGAGGAGTTTTTGGGGGTGTAATTCTGAACATGCATTTGCACTGGAAGAAACATGAGACTGTGAAGGTCATCTGTAAGCCCTGCAAACCAGGGCAAATCCAAGAGTATGCTAGTGAGATAGCCCGACTAAGCGGTGGCATCCCTATTAATATTATTGGAAATGACACCATAGTCTTCTACCGAGGAAAGAACTATGTTCAGCCAGATGTCATGTCACCTATTGATACACTGTCGAAGAAAAAGGTAGGCAGGATAGGTTGTTGGTTAATTTTGTTTCCATAACTTGTCTCAGGTTGATTCTTGCTTATGCTTGGCAGCAAGTACCAACTGCAGAGAATTCTTTTCCTTGCTATTTTCTGAACTTTCTGTTACTTTTCTCCGTGGATGGAAATTATTTGCGAATAATCTTGTAAAAGTGTAGCTTTTAAGAATTTAAGTTTAGCAACAAACAAAGAATGAAAAAAAGGGAGACACATAAAAATTGCTATAGTTTATATTTAATAGACAGAAAACATAAATACAATTGTAAACTTGAAGATGGCTTAACATCCATTCTAAATTTATGTCAGCACAATACCACCACCCATTTCCCAGTTCATGTATCCAAAAAACACAGCTCAAATTATGTAGCAACTTTTGGTTTTGATTATTAGCCATCAGCCTGGTTCTATATGTGTGTACATCTTTCCAAATGCCCACTTACATCTGTATTTTTTTATCATCAGGCACTTGAAAAATCAAAATATGAACAATTGTTGGAGACAGTTAGGCGTTTCATTGCAGTATCCGAAAAGGAGCTTGAACTTTACTATCGGCATGTTTCACTTTACGGAAATCCACAATCCCAGAATGCTGATCTGGTTTATGGTGATGATAGAAAAGCTTCTTCACAGAAAATGGAGGAAATGAGTCAAGGGAAGGTCGAAGGACCAAGGACCTCATCTGGCTACTTGTGATTTCTCTGATATCACAGATACTTGTGAGTATGAAGAAGATAATTCTAGTAGCGAATATGATGTTGATGATGATGAGACTGAAGATGCTATAGACAGTTGTGAAGACACTGTTGTTTCTGATCGTGAGGGGTTCTAGGTAACAGGGAGTAAAGAGCAAGTACCTCTTGTGGCATCATCATATTGCTGACTGCAAATTGGATTTAATATCTAGAAGCCTACATGTGGAATTGTTTTTGGACTATTACATAGACAGTCAGCAGAGGGTCACTGGTGATGGCAGTTACCGTGTTTATGGTATCTAGATTTGATTCAGCAGATGGTATGCAGGGCAGACATTCCTGCTATGCTATCGTTTGGAAACAAAAGCAAGGTCGAGGTACAAAAAAAGGTCTTTTGCTGGAAGATGAACTCCGACAGAAGCATTGCTCTGCAGTATGTGGCCAATACATCTTGTGTATCTAGTTATTTCATTGTGTCAGTATCAATGCCACAAGGTCCATGTTGCAGTGTCTATGCCACTAGGTCGATATGGTCAAATATTGTGAGAAGCTCTTTGGCGAGATCTTGTTGTGGTGTACTGTTGGTAGAGTTTCTATTTTCTGAAATTAATAGCTGCTGAGCAGTATCTGTTTGACAAACAAGGAAATGTCAGCATTCCGAGGATGCAGTGTCTTGTACCAAGTACTAACTAGATTTGCAGTGTCCTGCTACCATCACAGGGCTGGTTTGCAATGTCAAACAAATGCACACTCTTCTTGAGAACATTGAATGCTGCTGCATTACTTCAGATTGAGACATCACCGTATGGCATGGCCACTTTCTCCTCATTTCAGTTAGATCCGACAGTTCTTTTAAGATGATGTTATTGGTTGACTATGAAAGTACTCAATTACCATGTTATATATGTAGATTTGTTGCTACAATTTTATGGCTCTCCTGTTGTCAGCTACAAGCCTACAACTAAGTTTTGATGATGGTTTTCCGTGAAAGATTCCTGCTGCATATACTGCAAATTCAGCTATGATCTTTCATCTGTCACCAAATGCGGTGATACAATAGCGCAGATCCTTGCAAAAGTGCCCTCTTCATGGTCAAAAGGAAAGTTTGGGACCTGAGACACAGCTGTCAAAAGCCTAAAGTATACAATACCAGCGACAGATAAAAGATGCTATATGGTGTACTACTCAAGAAAGCTTGGCCTCACTTTTAGGCCATCAACGTCTAATCCAGTGGGATGGTATAATTTTCTGACGAATAACGATGTTTCACATCCTAAGTCGGAGTTCGATGTGACCATAGCGAGTAACTCACACGACACTCTTAACACCTCTTGTTGATCGATCACGGCGTTCTGAAGAATTTGGCTGGCCCTGCATCATTTCGGTGCCTTTTTTTTCATCGAGAATAATGATGTTGTGTAGCATCTGATTTATGAATTGTTCTGATAAATTTAGGGTGAATGACATGAATAATAGCAGAACAAAAGGAAAGTAGTAGACGCTTACATAATTAATTCATCACAGTCATAATAGGTTTTAAATCATCTCCTGAGTTTCAGATCAGACCAGGAGAACATATGTGAATCGATCGACTTTTGGGAGGAAAAAAAAGAACTATTTGCGTCGGTTCCCTTCTGACGCAAGGCTTCATTGAAAAATGCAAATGGGGAACCTCAACTACTCTATTTTCTACCAGAAAAGCCATTGTTGACGACAAGTTGGTGAGATCAAAGTTGAATTATGCAATTAGCATTGTTCTATTCCTATGGGCCTTGACTTATACTTTTGCAGGTACTATATATAAAACACACACCAAGTGCCTTCATAGATGTAATGATGTGCAGTGTATTTAGCATACATTCATATATTCCCACTTATATCGATGCAAAGTTACTTAACAAATAAGATCAGACTCAACCTCAAAAGTCAACACGTATATAAAGCTTAGTCAAAACACACCAAAACCAACATAGTTCTGAGTTTTGACCGTCTCTAGACACGCAACCCGAAAGCAGTATACTTCCAAACTCAATAATCATATGGATATATACTGTCCCATCCAAATTGAAATGTTTTTTCTCTAAACAAATGAAATCAAGTAGATAGAAATGGACCTAAATTTCTTATATGTATGACGTGTGCATGGTAGCTGTACATTGCTAGCTAGTAGTGCTACTGCTAGCATAGATATATCACTACTACAGATAGGGTCATCACAGACGGCTCCAAACCGTCATCACAGACGGTTTTTGAACCGTCTGAATTTATGTATCTGTGATAACAGACGGATATTACAGACAGTTTGTGAGCCGTCTGTGATAAGTCACAACACAGACGATTTTTTATTGAAACTGTCTTCATTTTTGGCTAATTTTGCCGTTTTGCGACCCATAATTGCAAATCTAACCATGTAAAAACCGATTTTACAAAAATGGCACGGTGGGCGACGGTCACCAGACGCGCCCGGTATCTATATGTCGACACGTATGGCTGGCGCGACGGTGACCGTGGCGCCAAAGACCTCACGACACCACGTGGCGCGTCGGCGCACGGTGGCAACGCGCCAACACCCCGTGCGCCAACACGTGTCCACCCAAAATCGATTTAATTATTATTTTTTCATTTTTTTCAGCTCAAAAAGGGGCCACGTGGCGGCGTGAGGGCGCTGGCGCACGGTGGTAGTGCTATTTTTGCAAAATCGGTTTTTACGTTGTTAGATTTGTAATTACGGGTCGCAAAACGGCTAGATTAGCCAAAAACTCTATGAAGGGCTACTATCACAGACGGTTTCCACCAACCACCGTCTCTGATATGTAAGATAACACAGACGGTTCTTTTTACTAACTATCTGTGATTGGGGACATATCACAGACGGTTAGTAAAAATAGCTGTCTGTAATATTCGATATATCACAGACAGTTGTTAGTAGAAACCGTCTGTGATAGTAGCCTTTTATAGACGGTTTATACGATAAAACCGTCTGTGATAGTTCATTATACCTAACTAAATTTTTTCTGATTTTCGGCTAGCCTCAGGAATTGCTAGTCATGCTCTCTGAAAACAAGCAAGCAGAAAACAGTTGAATCAATTGTTGACAGCTCAAAGTGATCATTTTCAACTCAAAATCAATAACAAAGGAATATGTTAAGAGTATTGTCGCTAGAGTTACAATTGAATTATAACTACTCAAAGTGAATTACAATTGAATCAATTGTTTGAAGGTTGTTCAGCGGTGTCGACGGAGTGAAACTCTCCACTGGCATTTACAATCTCCGTCTTGATGAAGCCGCAGAGCATCCCTTGAACCTCCGAGATTTCGGTCATAAAGAATACATCTAAATCGAGTAACATGCCCTGTCGCTAGCAGGAGTAAAGTAGTAAGTATATATATTTAAATTCATAATTAGGAAATAATTATTGCGAGATTGACACATCCCTGGATCATTCGTCTTAGCACTCATGATTTGCTGCATATGACGGCAAACATAGAATGCACATAGGTGATCTTGTTTTTGCTAGTGGAAAACTTCTAAGTGCTCCCAATAAGGCAAGTTCTAAAAAATTGACTGCTTCTTCAAGATGTTCTTTTGACAAGTCTTCAATTTACGTCCCTTTACAAGCACACAACATCGATATCTTTAACCATATCATAGACCTCTTTCCCTCTAAAAGCTCTTGGAGCTGAACCGTTCTCCTTATTTCCGTCGAATTGTTTCTTCATCTTGCGGTATGGGTGAATCTTGGGAAGGAACCTACGAAGACACATGTACATAGTTTTACACGAGGTGTTCAGCCATACACTCTCAGTACCATCTAGGCAGTGCGGACAAGCTTTGGCTCCTTTTGTACTAAACTCCGTCAGGTTACCAAGGGCAGAAAAATCATTGATGGTGCAGAACAACATGACGCGTAAAGTGAAGTTCTCTCGTTTGTACGCATCCCATACTTGTACTCATTCGTTCCACGGTGTCACAAGATCTTCTAGCAATGGTGCTAGGTACACATCAATATCATTTCCAGGTTGCTTCGGCCCTTGGATAAATAGTGACATCAAAATGTACTTCCGCTCCATACACAGCTAAGAAGGAAGGTTGTACATACATAGATTTACAGGCCAGGTGTTATATCGACTGCTCATGTTACCGAAAGGATTCATTCCATCTGTACTCAACCCTAATCTTATGTTCCTCGATTCTGCACCGAACTCTTCGAAGCTTCGATCGAAGTTTCTCCACTGAGTAGAATCAGCAGGGTGTCTTAGCTTTCTATCTTTCTTATGCTCCTCTGAGTGCCAACGTGGTAATCTTGCCTCCTTTCGGTTCGCAAATAAACGTTTCAAACGTGTGATTACAGGCAAATACCACAACACCTTAGCAGGAGGTCCTTGCTTCACCTTAACAGGATTCTTACGCTTGTATCGGGATGCTTTGCACACGGGACATACATGCATGTTTGCATACTTTTTACAGTAGAGGATACAATCGTTCGGATATGCATGTATTCTTTCTACTTTCATTCCCAATGGACAAAGAACCTTCTTGGCTTAGTAGGTGGTGCTGGGCAACACGTTTTTCTTCGGAAGGATGTCTGCTAGGAGACCTAATAACATCGTGAAACTCTTGTTGGACCAACTGTTGTGTGCCTTCAATTTCAGCAGTTCAAGCATGGATGATAACCTTGTGTATTCCGGCTTGCAACTAGGGAACAAAGGTTTCCCCGAGTCCTGCATTAAGCCCTTGAATTTACCAAACTCTCTCTCACTGTAGTTCTCTTCTGCATCGCGTAGCATCTAATCCAGATTGTCATCGTGTGACCTATCCTCATCAAAAACATAGTCCACATCCGGCATATCGTTGACTTCCTCGGCGATGTCGTTATTATTAACTTCATGTATAACCTGTTCTTCACCGTGACTGGTCCAACATGTATACCCCTTTTTGAAACCCCTTCAAATCAAGTGCGCTTCGATCTGCGCTGGGTTGTTAAACATCTTTAGATTACCGCAATCGATGCATGGACAGTACATAAAATTTATCCCCTTCTTCAACATATCATGTTCGACGGCTCTTCTAAAAGCAGACACGCAATTAATGTACTCTTCACTCACGCGGTTCTCAGCGTACATCCAGTTTCGGTCTATCTACGCTACGCACATAACAAATTAGTGTTAAATTAGATTAATAAACAACAAGTACTATTCATATTGACCAAATATACTAAAATTGATTAGTAATTAACCTAGGGCAAATATAAAGAGTTATAGATCATTTCCCTCGAAGCTCACGACGAAAATTTCAAATATCCCGTGAGATCCTCCTCCCTTTTTTCCTCCTCTCCTTCTCCTCCATTCCTCCCCTTCTCTCTTTAGCTTCCTCCTTTCCCTTCTCCTTTCCTTCTCCTCCCTGCCTCCTTCCTTCCTTTTCTTCTCCTCTCTAAGGTGGCGCAATGGGAGAGGAGGCAGCAGGGTGGCAGCTCAAACGGGAAGGGGGTGGAGGCACCAATGGCAGGGGGTCTGTCGGGACGGCCGGGTATTTAAAGTCTGCATATCACAGACGGTTCTTATTATGAACCGTCTATAACGTTTGCACTATCATGGACGATTATTGTTAAGAACCGTCTGTCGTCCGTGATTATTACAGACAGTTCTATTTACAAACCGTCTATGATAATTACGTATCACAGAAAGTTCTTAGGGAACCGTTTATGATGAGGCGTCCGGTATAGCTTGTTTTGTACTCCCTCCGTATTTTAATACATGACGTCCTAAACACAAGTTGTTATTGTCTTGACGTCAAGTATATGCACTCCGGAGGGAGTAGTGGTGTATCCAGCATCCTAGCTAATAGCTATAGCTTAGAATGTGCTCTTCCACTACTACACGAGGGTCAACTGCAAAGGTACAAAAGGACACATATGTTATTAGAGCAATACTACTTAAACCTATCAACACGCTAAGTAAAAGCCAAGCTATTGTTAATATCGGCAGCTGTCATCTCAAAGAAGATCCATGTATCGGTCTCCCACTTGGCAAAAACATGGCGGCTTTTTGTGATAAGATCATAAGATTATTCACATATTCTCCACTCTTTTCTCTCGTGTGGGTTATTCTGTTGCTGGTCTTTCCGTTGATATCTTTTCTGGTGTCATTTTCATAGATGGATACGATCATTTTGGGTTCTCACTTCTCACTACACTTAGACAATGCAATATGGCTGCCTAAACATGCATATCATTAATTTGCCTAGCTAAACTTTTCTTTATCAATGAAACATCAACCATACAAATTATAGGCTTGGATTTATGGGTTCCACATAGATATATATCTACTAATTGCATATAATTAGCAGTCCTTTTGCTTAGTAGCTAGAATACTTTTCCAGAAAGCTAGAGTTGGCAATTGAGAATTCTATCTCTTCATCATTCCATTGTTTCAAGTTTGCACATCAATTAATACCCCTGCTTCACTAGTGACTGGGGGCCTTGGCGTGCAACTTGCCGACACTTTCTATATCCATACGGCGAAAGTCAAGTAGGTCAATTTTAAGCATAATAATTGCAATCTTCTGCAGCTCCGATGATGTTTTTAGCGGGTCCTACTTGTAAATTCGTTAGGACGAGTTGTTGATGGATCTGTGTACGTAATAGCCCCAACTCCCCAAGGCACTTTGTTGTTCCTGAAACTACATTAATAGTATAGATCAAACTATTAACCCCCTTGTTTGCTTCAAGATGCATGCAATTTCATTTTTAAAGCGCTTATAGGAACATCTTTTGGTGTATAACTGTTACTAAACTAAGCATATATGCAGAGTGTATGAAGTACATACCTGATCATGAAACAGCTTAGCGGTTAACAAACTTATTTGTTTATGCTAGAGGCTATAGGCTCAAGAAGTGGTTGGCTGAGGAGGATTATCAAGCGAGATATATAGCTAGCTCCAGTTATTAACACACAGAGATAGAGAGAAAAAATCCAATTGATGTGTATAAAGAATCGATGTGTCTGATTAACTAGCTACGTACGTACCTGGCAACAAGGACACAAGATATATATGGTATAGCCGGTGGAGCCAAAAATACATATTTTTTCCTAACAAAATGACAGGCAACCAAGTGCGATTATACTAAAGAGATCTACGTATACTATGTTAGAATTGGGTCCATACTACGTACCTCCTCTAGTCTCTCTTTCCTTTGCCTGCCAGCTTTCGCTTTTCTTTCCTCTCTTTCCTCCTCCTCCTCCTCCTCCTCCTCTCTCTCTCTCTCTCTCTCCTTCCTTTCTTGCCTCCTACACCCTTCTCTCTCTAGAGAAATACCAAGATATATAGCTAGCAAAGAGATATCCAGGCTAGGGTTGGTGCTTAGGGCCTTTCCTCCCTTGCATATCAACCTTGATCACACCTCGCCCTTTTTGACCTCCTATACACAAGTTAGTTCTCGGTTGGTGGATACTAGACAGATCGAGAGGGAGGCCGGAGCTAGAAGAAGAAGAAGAAGAAGAGGCGCGGTACTTCTAGCTAGCTAGCTAGCTGATTGGTTATTAGGATACTACGTACATAGAGAGATAGATGGCTCAGGCGATGTCGGCGGGGGGCGGCGGCGGGGGGCAATTCGGCGACACGACGTTGACGAAGGTGTTCGTGGGGGGCCTTGCATGGGAGACGCAGAAGGAGGGCATGCAGAGCTACTTCGAGCAGTTCGGCGAGATCCTGGAGGCCGTCGTCATCACCGACAAGAATACCGGCAGATCCAAGGGCTACGGATTTGTGAGTACCAATACTAGCTAGCTACGCATGATATCTATAACCTATCGATGATCTCGATCTCTATAATTCGATCCCTCTTTTTTAATTTGTTTAGTAGTACTAGGCTACGTACTGCACACCCTCAAGTTAACCAAATAATTAGTTAGTGTATACATGTTGCATCATGTAATTAGTCATCAATTGAAGAACATCATTGATCGAGTAGATGTATGGTTTATGATCTTGGATTTCCTCGCTATTTTCTATCAATTCGGTTAAGTCTTACTGCTACTATGCCAGGTTACGTTCCGTGAGCCGGAGGCAGCCATGAAAGCTTGCTTCGATCCGTACCCGGTGATCGATGGGAGGAGGGCGAACTGCAATCTCGCATATCTTGGGGTTCAGAGGTCCAAGGCAGCACCGGTGTCTCTGCATCCATATGGTAATTAAATTTGCCATTATACAGAATTCACCTTTGATATTTTCCATTGTTAGTTAACCATATAATGAGCAAGAAGGGTGCTGCATATCAGTAATTGCTTGGAAAGAAGTATCAAATCATGTAGATTAGATGACGTACGCATTCAAGTTCTTTCCTTTGCATCTTTAAAGATGCAAGATCTTGCATCATTTTATGCTAATACTAATGCTAATGCCTTGCCAACAAACTACTTCGCTACTAAGCTAAGTAATAGTCGCGTTTCTTCCTTCTTGATGCTTATTCAAGATTGCATTTTAGAATCAAATTAATATCGATTGAAGCAGAAAATGCATTCCTTTTGCTTAGAATCATTTGAGAACAAATGCCTACTGATTAAAGCTAAATTCTGTCACTTTGGACAAATCGGCAAAGATGCTAATTCTTAATAATTAAATTAATATCCAGATTAAATTAGTGCTGCTACAGTGTACATATGCAATTACATGCTAGTAATTCTTCCGGCTAAAGGATGTCATCAAGACAGTTGATTGGATAACGCATGCAGATGAGGATAAAAAAGAACGTAGTATCCGACAGTAATTCACCGGTAATGAAAAGGCTGCATTGTCTCCAGCTTTTTTGCAAAGCGCTAAAAGCAGGCACGGTTAGTTATTCTTGGGAGTTGTTCTTGTTCCTTCCTTCCAGGCTTACCTTGCTTCTTCCAAAGTTCCAATATCCTGCAGCTCTAGTACAAAGTTCAGTGCGCTTCTGCTGTCTCCGTCCTCTGCGCATTTTTAATTCTTCCTTCTCCTTCCTTGCTGATCGATCGAATTCATCACATATAAATGAAACCGGCCAGCTCATGAGCTTTAAATTAAAAATGAATTGATTATTTGTTTATTTATCTGTCCATTATTCCTTGTGCAGTAGCCCATGTCCATGGTGGAAGCAACATGAGGGCAATGAAGTCCATTCAGACAGCTGCTGCTGCTGCTGGTGGTGGTGCCAGCTTGAGCTTCCCGGATCATGGCATCCAGCAAGGGATTCCTGCTACTTACAACGTGTATGGGTGAGTACTACTTAACCACCACCGGCCAGCTCTCTCTCTCTCTCTCTCTCACACACACACACACACACACAGCTGTGCTGGGCTAGCTGTAAAGACGACGGTTTTGGTTAAAGCCGGCCGTTGCTGCTCCTGCATGCACGCCTGCTCGTAATGGCAGGAGGGGCCAATGACTGCACCGTCCATCCATGTCACCATGTGCATCTGCACCTCCTTCCATGTGCCCACAGCTAGCTAGCCTAGCTTAGCTAGCTCATGCATATATATACTAGTATATATACTCCTAGCTCCCCCGCTGCATGTCTCTCTGTCTGTGGGTAAAGCAGCATGCTTGCATGTATATATTTGTGCAACTAGCAGCTACTAATAGTGGATCGAGTAGTGGATTAGTAGTAGTACGCCACTGCACCGTACAGTTGTAAACGTGAGCACCTCATCATGTGGGCATCCATGTGCTCTCATCATTTGATTTGATATAGTAATCTCGTACTCGTATATACCTCGTGTACAGCTAGCGACTGGCATGCGTGGTATATACACACATACGTGCGAGCTACTTTACAAAAAGTTTGTTCCTAGCTCTTGCATGCAGCACGCACGCTTCCAGTAGACCAGTGTGCAATGCATGCGTTCAGGTGCCGAGCTAGCTAGGCCTCGGGCTCTAGGATTAAAAGTCTATGAATATTTTCTTGAAAAATCATCAAACATACAAATTCAGTTCAAGTATAGCTGGCTCCACCCCTGCATGCATCCGAGTGAAACGACAAAACATACACGCATGCATGCAGCTAGCAATGCAAATTAACCTGTAAATAATGCTCTCCTTTCTTTTCGTATGGTACAATCAAATGAATTGGTACAAGTTGTCATAAGAGAAGAAAAAAACTCCGTATTGTTTTGAAAATGAAGGAGCGTTTGACTCGATCTCCAACATTTTGGTTATCTTGTACTAGTACGTGCTCGCTACACTTACTTTTGGTGGCCATACACTGCACTGTAAAATGTTTAAAAGACCACAGTGTGTATATGGTATTAAAACTAGAATCTATATATTATTATCATGCGTGTGTGTACTATCGACTTAATTGCATTCTTCGGAAGATTTCATCGTGCATGCACGAAAGAGCATTTGACTCCAATTTCTGCTGGCAAAATTAATTGCAGGTACTCTCCGTATTTCTCGGACTACGGCTATCCGCTGGTACGTATTACGCCCTCTCCCTGTCTCTTTGATCCTATATGAAGCTATGGACACAGCTTGTAGCACGCAG
This sequence comes from Phyllostachys edulis, assembly GCA_036346405.1. Classification (NCBI taxonomy): domain Eukaryota; kingdom Viridiplantae; phylum Streptophyta; class Magnoliopsida; order Poales; family Poaceae; genus Phyllostachys; species Phyllostachys edulis. Next base: position 21,271,522 of record CM070545.1, on the reverse strand, counting down.
AGTTTTCTCTAATTTGTTCAGCTGTTAAGAGGGGGATCAAATGAGTGCAAAATGAAGGAATAAATTATAGATTGCAGAAGAAAAGGAAGTTTTCACGTTTTAGCCTTAAATTTTTGTTACCACTTACCAGGAGCAAACTGTTCTTTTTTCAACATTTACCAGACCTACTATCAAGCGTACGGTGGGCTGGGAGCGCAATACCAAGTCTTCAACGGTGGCGCGGCGGCGGCGGCAGGGCTAACAATGGCGAATCCTACCGGGATCTACCCGTACTTCCAGTACGGTCAGGCGAGCGCCGCCGCTGGGTACAGCATGCAGTACCCTCAGATGTACCAGTACGCGGCGGCGGCGGTCGGCGCCCCAACGACGACGGCCAACCTGACCGCAGTGGCCGGCCTCCAGCAGTACGCTAGCACTGTGGCTCTTGCCCCAAATTCTACCGGCCAGCAAGCAGGTTCGTTTGTGACAACCTACTTCTCTTGTTTCGGTTAATTCATGCATGGTATTGGGTTGCATTAATTCTTGTAGTACAGGCACTGTATATATTCGATCAAATCTGCAAGCAAACCCATGTACCACGAGTTGAGTACACGCTTCTGCTTCTGTACTAAGAGTATATATCACATACGTATTGACTAAGTTCTAAAGCATTTTTCAATTATAGAGCGCCGCACTTTGTTTGCATATGCATATATCTGTGTCATATAAAGGACGTGATATACTTACCTAAACATAAATATGACATCGATCTCCTAGCATCAATGTTTGGTGGTTTGTTCTTCTGAAATCTTGGGCCATTTCTGCATAGTTTGATGCACAGTATATTCTCTCTTAAATTATTGTTTAAGCTATACACATATATACTCTCGCAAATATAGCCATTGTTTCTTTCTCAGTTCACATTGACAAAAATATAATGGTGCAATTATCTCCGGATTTTGCAACTAGCGCTAGGAGCTAGGACATACTTCTGTTGGGACATACATATAAGATAGTAATCCTTACACCAAGACATCGAACGGCATTGCTCTGTACGTAGCTAGCAGAAAAACAAATAAATTAGGATAATATTTGGCTTTGGTCTGCATTATAGCTGGAGTTCTTGCTGATAACACATTCTGGAGTTGAATTTACACTTATATATAATTAAGGTCCTAAAATATGCTCTCTTTTTTTTTTCTGCAGGCATGACAATGCCTCTGACAGCTCCAACTCTGCCGGCACCAACACCACAGTACCAGTACAGGCTCATTTCTTCTCATCTCGCTGCAGCACCAGAGAAGTCCTTGGCCTAGAAAATCATGGCTGCCTTAAATCGATCTCCTTCTCAACGTATCTTCTTCCTTCAGTACATGTGTCAGTCATATGCATATCATCGGTGGCTCGGTGCTCTCTAGTCTTAGGTTCCAATGGAACTGCAGTGCAGTACATACCATACATCTATCTGCACTGAAGCTTGCTAACTTGACGCCAATTCCCACATTGGGTTATGGCATGCTAACAAGGGACTTCGGCAAGTCCAATTTTCCATTGTGTGATCTGGTCTAGTAATGTCTTCTTCTCTTCTCCTTTGACATGTATGTTATATTATTTTTTGAAAAAGAATCATCTCTATCTGTACGGCCTCCCAATGTCTCATCAGTCTAGTACAGCTAATTAACCTCTTCATGCATGCATATATATGTCAAATAGTAGCATCTCTTTAGTTAGTCATGTGGTTCACGTTACTTGTAGGTAGAGTTTTGTTGTGCCTTGTACACTTAAGGAAGAGTGCAGGGGCAAATTAAGTGGTAAGAGTCGCTGCTGGTTTTTCATAAGCAGCTTTAGTTAACTTCTGCCGTCTCAAGACGACATTTTCATTGGGTGTAGCTCCACAGAAGTTCATGGAGTTACACAAAGAGTTTAATCAGGTATCAATTAGTAGTCACATATACATCTTCGTGTATACTAACTAGGGCTTCTTTTCTTCCCCTATTTTGGTCCTTCATTTTGGTTCCCTTCCTCTCCCAACCATGCATCACATCCTCTTCACCAAGTAAGGCAGCCAATGGTTAGCTCCAAGCTCAGATGAACAATTATTCGAAACCATTATAAGACATACTATATTATCATTATCGCCATTGATATATGTAATAACTACTATGAAATATATTTAGCTTTCCTTTGAGAAGCTAATTAATGTACCTTGCATATCTTCAACACATTTACATGAACTCTAGTATAAATATATGCAGTGGTTTGCTGCATATATCTAGCTTATATACATGCTTCAGTACGACTTTCTGCTCGTGTCTGTTTTGTGTGAGCGCCAATAATCATTTTCTAAAAACAAGGTGATCGAGCTTGAGTCTCTATTGTTTTTACTGAAAAAGTTTCCCGCTGATTTCTCGAGGTATAATTTCAAGAGAGAGAGATAGAGCAGAGCAAGATAATGCTTAGATTATCAATTTATCATGCATGTTTTTTTAATAGTTGTCGCCTCTTGTTTAGTTAGTAATGTAGGTACCTAGACACAAGTTATATTAATCAATCAAACTAGCTAGAGCGCAGCGAGCTGCTGTAGATTAACGGGGTAGACATCAGCCTGTGTGCCGTTGAAGGCCCACTGGGCAAGGATGAGGTTGACGGCCTGCGTCCGATGGTAGGCGTCCCAAGGACGTACGGGTCGCGGTTGTCGCGGGGCTTCGTATGGAAGCGGACTGGGATGCTAGACGTGATCTCTATTGTCCGATTAAAAAGTAAAGACAAAGATCAAATGATACAATATATTTACTATAGTGTTGTCACAGTAATTCCCCGTTGTTGCTATAGTTCTACGCCAAAGCATTGTTCACTTTACCGTGAAGCACTGTTCACACGATAAATCTCTACAGTACTGCAGAGAATCTAGATCCATATTGTTCACTATACCGTGAAACACTGTTTACACGATGAACTTCTGCGATACTACCAAGGATGACACGAAGAACCTTTGCAAAGTATCCGGATCCATATAAAAATGCATGATCTTCCCACTGTCCTACCCCAACCCACAACATCCACTGTCCACCGTGAAGCCTACAGGATCGATCAATATTTTGCGCAAGCGATGAACATATCATATGGTCATGTCGATGAACATATCATGTGGTCATGTCTACGTACTCTCAACCAAACGGTACATACGACGAGAGTTTGTGATAAGAGACTTTACCGTATTTGTTAGGGTTGCTGAGCATATCTTGGATCGCAGCATATGTGTTGTCTTACATAAAGATGGCACCAAATTTTGGACACTATTGGCCCTTTAGACCACCGTAATTCTAAATGTAGTCCTCATGCGCCCGAAATTCCACTTTGGACCCTCTTGGTCCGTTGCTACGCCACCGGACCATAGGAAGCCATCTGCTGCGCCCGTGTCGCGCAAGAACAACTTTCTTCTTGCCGCCACACTGCAATGGGGATCAGAGAATCAGTGAGGTTTTATCAAAAATCTATTGAAGTATATTTTTTGGAGGAATTTCTAAATATAGAAAATAAGCTCAAAAAATTATGATTTTTTTTTTGTGGAGCCTCCCGGCACAATATACTTGCTTGTGTAATTTTTTCATAATTTTATTCATTCTGATTTTTTTCTCAAAAATTTATTTAAATATACTGTTTGTATGAATTTTCTAATATAGAAAATGAGGTCCAAACATTATGAATTTTTTTTCAGACTCCTTACACAGTGGACTTGATTGTGTAAATTTTTCATAATTTTATATGTTCTAAAATTGTCTCGACAAACTAAGGGTTTATGTTTCGAAAACTAGGACGAAAGGTTTCAGAAATTAGGTTTTCAAAATTTCATGTGACTTCGAATGTAGGAAGTTCAGTACCACATGACTACTATAGGTAAGTGACACTCCCTCATCCGTACATCTGTCGCCCCATCGCTGCTGTCCCTCCTTGCCTGCAGTGCTCGCTTTTATGGTGTGCCGAATCTCTAAACACGACTCCCGATTGATTCGCTCGCGCGCCTCCACCGACAAGGGTGTTGTGTGACGCTTCGCGACGCCACACCAGTGTTAAACCGAACATATTAGAAACCCTCCCTACAAACATGTATGGTCCATTTAAATGCATATAAATACATACTTCAAGTGCATATAAATACATACTTACATTTGCAAAAGATTGTGTAATTTTTTCATAATTTTATATGTTCTAAAATTATCTTGACAAATTAAGGGTTTGTCTCGAAAATTAGGACGAAAGTTTTTTAAAATTAGGGTTTCATGATTTCATGTGACTTGGAATGTAGGAAGTTTAGTACCACATGACTACTGCAAGTATACTGCTGGGAAGTGCAAAAAATTAACAATTAAAGGGGTAGAGTACTATGCATTAACTATTGATTCTCGTATCATTCGCGAGTTCAAACCATTTCTATATTTAGAAATTCCTCAAAAAAAATATACTTTAATGGATTTTTGAGAAAACCTCTGATGATACTGAGCCCCAGAGACTGCCAAGCAGGTGGTGGTGGTAGCAGTGGTTTCTCATGGTCCGTGTGTGACAAAAGTTGGCGAGTGGGCCAAAAATGGATTTTCGGGTGTAAGAGGGCTACATTTGGAATTGTGGTAGTCTAGAGGGCAATAGTGTCCAAAATTCGATGGCGCCGGGGTGGTCCATGTTCAGCTGATCAAGGATGGATCTCAGCCCTTGGTTGAAGAACCCCACAATCCGATTCACCTGATCGACACACTATCCTGCTGGGGCGACACCGGAGGCCCTCAGGTTGGGATGCAGACAAGTGGCCCCACCCCAGCTAGGAGGGACTTCCTCAGCCCAACACCGTGCAGATCCTAAAAGGGAAGTGCAAAAAAAGGAAGTGGGATCCGCTTGTCAGTAGCTAATTTGGGGGATTTTGATTTCGTACACAACTCGGTGGTAGGAGTTTTGTTTTTTGCTCTTTTGGTCTGTTTTAGCTATGAAATAACAAATCTAGTCTCCTCCCCGCGGAATTGGTAAAAATGGCACAATGGTTGGATAGACATACGACATATGTCCCCTACAGTGCTCTCGGAGCACCTCAGGACCCGCGATGACAAGACGGGGTGCGAGGTAGGTTGCCTGCCGTGGTCCCAGTTCGTGGTAGGTGGCTTTCCGTGGCGATTTCGCGTGGCACATCGTCTTCTGTGGTGGTTTTGCACGATAAGGGTGTCAATTTTGCTATTTCGTTCGCATGAGAGCTAGTTTTGCTATTTCATTTCAAAAGAGACTAAACGAGCCAAAATAACTCTATGGTAATTGACTAGTGAGCACTAGCTCTGACCAGTATCTGCCTGGTGTAGTGGTTGAGCGAGTTTTTGGCCATATTGGTCGTTTTCCCGGACGCATTAGCCAAAATGACGGTCGTAGTCGCGTATTTGCAAAAAATGCCGCCTTGGGCCGCCTTGTCACCGTGCGGACGGCGAACGTGCCGACATATACCCCATCCCACAGGGCTATCATGTCAGCTGCACACTGTGCGGCGTCACCACGTGGCAGGAGGGAAGGCCATGCGGGAGGGCTGGCGACGCCGCACAGTGGCCGTGTGGCCCGCACGACAGTCCTACGGGATTGGGTACGTGTCGGCACGTCCATCGTCCGCACGGCAGCCCTACGGGATTAGATATGTGTCGGCACATCTATCGTCTGTATGGTGACGGTGCGATCCAAGATGCTATTTTTATAAATATGCGGCTAGACCCCATTTTCGTTAATTCGTCCCGCGAAACGGCTCGTGGTTGAGCAGGAGGTTGGCGTAGTCCTCGGGGCTGTGACTGACGGCTCGTGGTTGAGCAGGAGGTTGGCGTAGTCGCAGCCAGAATCGTACAGCGATGTTAGGACTTGGGAGGTAGTTGTTGATGTAGTCGTTGCTTCCGAGCACCATCACGGCGATGGATCTTGCGAGGTACTTGCCGAGGCTTCTCCCAACCTGCTGGCTCAGGCTGAACCTATCGCCCTGCGGATCAGATCAGACAGATGGTCTTCAGTTAACCGCGCGCGCGTGGTGTCTGTACGTTACACGTACAACTCAAACCTGGTAGAGAACAAAAAAGTGCAAGGTTATGCAACTAGATGCATGCGTACAATCTCGTTGTAACTGAAGTTGTAACGGCTCGTGTACGGTGGAAGATACTCAAGGCCCAGTAGATCACCTGCAGAACAAACTCTGGATGTAAGTACAAAGAAAAAAAAAACTGAAGTTGTAATTGTAAATGTGAAGTCAATTACGTACAGCGTGCGTCACCGACGATCTTGCCGTTGCAGAAGCTGCCGGTGGGCGCGGCGGCCTGCCCCTGCGGGAAGTCGATGCCGTAGGGGTAGAAGTTGGCCTTGGCCAGGCAGCTGAGAGCGTTGTTGTCGTCGTCGTCGTCCACCAGCGAGTCGCCGAACACGAACAGCGCCGGCACTACTTGTTGCGCCGCGCCGCCGGCGACGCCCACCCTGCAGCAGCAGGCCAGCAACAGGAGCAGCGCGCGAATGGCGGCACCATCTGCACTCGTCATTATATTTCTGCAGTGACACGATTGTGCAGTGCTTCAACGGAATGGGCTCCTCCTGTACATCTATGTGCCCCCCTGACGTCATACCTTTACGGCGATACGGATACTACGCTACCGTGATACATAATTATCTAAAAACAAGGATACATCAATACGTTGAGTATATATATGTTTTTTTTAATATACAGAGGCTACGAGAGATTGAGACAGTAAAATTAGCTAGATGAAAACTATGTATTTCTTGTATCCTAACCAATAACAATTTTTTGGGTTGACCGAACTCCTTAATTCTTCTCCGGTCAGTGCAAATAAGTCATGTAGAGTAAAGTATCGTCATATCACGCAGTTTCAGTACAGTATCGTGTACGAGAACGGCTGTTGAGCAAAGTATCGGGTATCATAGTTGTACATACACCCGCGAGCTGATGATACTTGATGCTCTTCAGAATCTAGTAATTGCTCAAGGTTGCAGCATCTCTAACTCGTTGCTATTATTATCTAAGGATTTGATTGGTGAGTCGCAAAGAAATTTTCTGAAATATTAGCATTGTTGAGATTAAATGCGATGGTTGAAGAAGGTCTTTGCACGCAAGCCGTACCCCTTAATTTTGGTGAGCTTTTCCTTCCCTTCGCCCCGTTTTCGCCTACATTCCTGCAGCATGCAACCGCTTCATGCTGCAGCCTGCGTTCTCGTCGGCTCATCCGCAGGTTCTACAGGGAAAAGCATGTGAGATGTGAACGCGCGCGGTCAAGGTTGCTCTTCACGAATGAATGCCTTCAAAATTCCGATTTTAACGGAAAGAAATGAGTAGACGTCCGGATCGGCACGGCTCCGGTGCTCGTGCGGTACTTGCATGGATGCTTCACGAATCGGCGTGGATTAGCTCGCTCCGCTGTCCCTGATGAAAATCGCTCCAGTACCAGTACTCCTGGAACGAAAAAGAAGATAAGAGAAGGGGTTGGATCGCAACACCTCTGACTTTTGGTTGTGCAGCTCACCGGTCGTAGGCTTAGTCTACCAAGCACAAAGAGGGTCAGGCATGAACTGACAGTGACAGGTGACAGACACATGGGCGGTTGATTAGTCACGAGTCACGCCTGCCTGGCTGAGTGAATTAACAACTCGCTCGTTCATCTGGTTTCAGAATGTTATTCGGATCCTTGTCTTCCCGACTTCATTCTCAGGACACTGACGGGATCGTCGTGGCGTTTGCTGCGTCCAAGTGGTTCATTTTCTTCCCCCTTGAAGAATTCTAGGGAAAACGGTACATACCGAGGCATCACCGCAGCTGTACTGGAAAGGCGCTCGCACTTTTGATTCTGGAATCTGGAGTGCTCATTTATTGAAGAAGAATTACACCTACCATCTCAACAGATGGCGAAAAAAAGTTACGCGGATCTATTGCATTGACAATCTAGAACACCCATCAAGGCTCGTTTGGTTTGTTACCGCTTTGCCACGTCTTACTTTGGCTAATTGGCAAGTCACGTTTGTTACAACCTAGACAAACGTTAACCAAAAAAAAGTGTATGATAGGTGGGTCATGGAGTTAAGAAAGTGTAGAACTAATGTATCAAAGACCCAGGGCTTGTTTGGTTGGTACTCTGGATTCCATGCCTAAGAAAAAGTAGATGATTTTTGTCTGGCCAGACAAACCTCAAGATGAGTTGTTTAGTTGAAAACATGTGCCTCAAATTGGTGAATAAAAAATAGAACGTTAGATCCAGCTATCAACGGTGGATCGAGCAGCTTGGGAGGCCTGGCTCCCAGGCGCTCGTTTTTCACGTCTGAGCCTGGCGGACTGCCAGGTAGGCAAGCAAACGGCTTGAAGGCAGTATGCAGGTGCGGTCCTGGCCAGACACTTTGCCATCAGGACTGGAAGCAAACAGACCCCTAAACTCTTGCTTAAAAAAGTCAAATTTGCCTTACTTGAGTTTCTTTTTAAAGAGTTGCGGGGTGTATGTTTCCATATCTTTCCTTACTACTTCATGTAATCTTGTGTGCCACGAAATTTACTGTCAACCGAAGCACCTTTTGGTACTATTTGTGAGTCACTAAATCACAATAGACTATTTTAGAACATAATAAATACTACAATCTCACTAAACCACAATTAAAACCCACAGGACAACAAGTACCAGTGGGTAGAAAGGAAGGATTGGGGACAAAACATCCAACAATAGTGACAGAAATGGAAGAGACACGCATCAACGCGCAAAAAAAAAAAAAAAAATTGCCGGTGGACCTGCTTGCCAACCACCTCAAATTTGACCAAGCTGAAAGGACCTTAAAAAAGGCCTCAAACCAAACCTTTCAAAGGGGGGAAAAGCAAAAAGGAAATAAAGAAAACAGGAAACAGGAGCCAAATTTACCTCTTCTGCCACTACTCCACCCCTCCTTCGCTTCGCGTTCGCCTCCCCGCAAATTCCTTCGGTTTCCACCGCAAGCCCGCCGCAATCCGATGCTCCACTCCTCCCCGCGCGCGAATAAGGGTCGCGCCACCCGAAATCAGTGAAGAAATCGGTCTTTGCGACCGTGGGAGTAGGTAAAGATCGAGTTTTTTCTTGGAGAAGATTCTCTTCGGCTTGTGCTGTTCCGATTTAGGAGCCGCAAAGACTCACGTTTCTTCTTGGCTTCCAGTTCGTGAAATCTATTGTGTGTTGGGAAGCTGTGGAGATCTGTCGGAAATTCGACCCTGGGCCTCTGAATTGGTTGTGCTCCAGGGTTTCTTAGAAATTCCCAGTTTTTGGTCGATCTCGGCTGCTCTGGCTCAGAAAGTACGATAAAATTACGTCCTTCTCTTCCTGGATTGCTAAAGGTCGAGTCTTTGCCAAAATTATTTCTGGAATTTTCGATATTTTTGGCTCCAAATAGTCAAGGATCGAGTTATACTGTCAAAATCTAGCTCCTCCCTAACAAGGGGAATTGTTGCAGCAGTTGTCGTTTCCTGTCACTTCCAGCTGATTCAGTGGGAAGAAAAAGTATTTGATCCTCGACTATTTCAGCTGCAAAGTGTTATAGCGTCTGCTGATTCTCCGGCTATTTCAACTCTAGGATTAGCAAGGGTTGGGATTTGCCATCGCGGAATAATCTAAAATGGCGCATAAAGCCATGCTGCAGAGTACAGCAGAGTCAGCCATACGGTCCATTGGTCTTGGCTACGACATTGCTAATGATATCCGTCTCAAACACTGCAAGCAGCGCAATTTGCCCGACCCGTTGCTCATCGAGCTCGACCATGATGAGGTTCAGGATATTGTGCTCCCTGGTAACCTGAAAGTTGCTGGCGTGCCCAAGTCAATTAAGTGCGACAAAGGGGAGCGGATGCGGTTCCGGTCCGATGTCCTATCATTTCAGCAGGTATGTTTTGTATGCCCACTTTCAATTCTTGTGTATACTGTATAGTATCTACTATCTAGTTTAAAACAGCGAAGCATATCATAAGATGCCATGTAAATGTACGGTACCCACAATACAATAATCACGGTGAATTTGCTATTTTGAACTAAGGTTAACATTGTGACATGTATAGTTCGAAGGGTACCCCAAAGCTAATGACTAATGTAACTAGCTGTAGTTCTGTAAATCAATAGAAAGATAGGAACATTTTTTATGGTACCTATGGACACTTGTTCAGTTGTTTAGAATAAAAGCGAGAGAGAGAGAGGGTTCATAATGACCTAGTGTGGATGAGTCTCAAGAATTTGAAGTGTTGGCACTTGGCAACATGGAGTTCAATCTACCTTGGATTCTGGACTGATTTGGAGACATATATAGGCACAATTTGAGGCCTGCAGAGATACATTCTTCCATACGAAATGATATTCCAGTGTAAGTAATGTGAGATGTATGGGGACATATGCTTTCAATGCGATGTCTAAAGTTTTCCAGTTACCAGATTAGAGGATTGTTGGTCAATTGCCTGGTTAGACATTTGGACAAAACTATGGGATTCTACCTGGTTTGCTGACTCATGCATTTTTTGGCGTGTAGCATGCTCTAGCCAACAGCTCCTATCTCAGCCACAGGCAATCTTCCTCCAATAGGTTGACTTGGCTGAGTCTTGGTGTTGTGGTACATGGGTCAACCACACATCTGCAAACCAATGTTTTTTTCCCGCCTTAGAGGGCAGGATTTCAGTTGTGATGCTGTTGTCGTATCAAACATGACAAAACTATGATTTATATGCTGCACAAGCATGCCGTACACCTTGTTTCTAATTGTTCTATGCTTGGCAATTGATATACCACCTCTCTTACTGAACATGGAAGCTGCTTACTGAGCATGGCAATTGACATACCACCTCTCTTACTGAGCATGGCATATACCTTGTTTCACTAACTCTTCAGCTGTCATGGAAGCTGCTTTAAATGGTAGATCAGTTGTGATGCTGTTGTCGTATCAAACATGACAAAACTATGATTTGTGTGCTGCACAAGCACGGTGTATACTTTGTTTCTACTTTCTAATTGTTCTATGCTTGGCAATTGATATACCACCTCTCTTACTGAACATGGAAGCTGCTTACTGAGCATGGCAATTGATATACCACCTCTCTTACTGAGCATCGCATATACCTTGTTTCACTAACTCTTCAGCTGTCATGGAAGCTGCTTTAAATGGTAGAATAGAGTTATATCTATACAAATTAATGTTTGTGTTGTGTTTGCAATGTTCAGAAAAAAATAGCCACCTTTCTCAAATTATGAATCATTTTGCAGATGTCGGAGCAATTCAACCAGGAGTTATCTTTGTCCGGCAAAATTCCATCTGGCTTGTTCAATAATATGTTTGAATTTACTGGCTGCTGGCAGAAAGATGCTGCTAATACCAAGTCACTTGCTTTTGACGGTTGGTGTATCACACTGTACACTGTTGCACTCTCCAAGGCACAAATTGTACTCCAAGATCATGTTAAGCAGGCTGTTCCATCAACCTGGGAACCTGCTGCCTTGGCAAGGTTAGATGCATATTTGAGTCTACATTCATACCTAAAACCATATGGTGATTTAAAATAAGATAAAAACTCAGTGTGTTTCTCCTTCAATAAAGTCATATAGCTTTTAGTTTTTGCTTTGTCCATTTTTCAGAATTATTCTTATTTTTTCTGATTCATTCATGGTTGACGAGTTGATAAGTCTGAGTACCCACACCTTGTAAGCTGTCTTTTAATGCCATTTTTAGTCTTTCTCATTTCATGTGGCCACTTGTAAATAATATCAGTTCGCTTTTCTGCAGCCAGTTTTTTTTTAAAAAGATCCTACAATTGGATGAAGACTATTTTCGTCAAAACATGCGTTGAATTAAAATTTTATTTAATATTGTTTCAGAAATCAGAACTTCAACTTTAATTGCTTTACTCTACAGGTTCATTAAAAAATTTGGGACTCATATAATTGTTGGTGTAAAAATGGGAGGAAAGGATGTAATTTATTTGAAACAACAGCATTCATCAAGCTTGCAAGCTGTTGAAGTTCAAAAACGATTGAAGGAGATGTCCGACAGGAGATTTCTTGATGCAAATGGGCAATATGACATTAGTTTCAAGGATGCATATGGGAAGGATAAGGTGTTTTCCTAGCCTCTGACTTTTTTTTGCCTTTCACATTTTCTGGCAAATTTTCTATTCAACATCAATGATCAACGACTCAGCGTTAACTGGTATCTTTTCAATTTTTATAAGCCTTTCCATAGCCTGCTACTTGTACAATAATTTTGTACGATTCGCCTCTGTAGTTCAGTAGTTCCTAAGGGGATGCAGCTTTTGACCAGTGGAAAAGATGGTAGATTAGCTCCAAGTTTATTACATTGAAAATTTGAAATTGACATGCACACCTGCTGTCTGTGCATGTGCCGATAGCCTTAGACACATGTGCGAAGGGTTCGCCCAGATGAGGAATATATTGATGGCAAAGAAAAAAAGGATATTCATAAGAAGTTAAGAACCTTGGGTTTAGTGATACATCATGATTGTAGTTATACTCGATTTCTCGTTTCCAAGAGCTATCTGTGTGTATGTTGTTTAATTGGAATTTGAACATCTTACTGTTTTATGGCAGTCATATATTTTGGCAAAAGGGTGCTGGTGCGACATCATATTTTCTTAGCTCATTTTTCTTCTAAAATTCATTATTTACGTTCTTGCATGCCGTGCAGAGCGACACGAGAGAGCACCGGCTGAGATTTGTGGAGTCCAGTCCATTAAATTCTTACTCTTCGAAGGAGGTACAGGTCTTTTTGTTATACAGTTTATCGCTGTTCATATAAAGAGTCTTGTTTATATTTGCTGGTTGTGATTATCTCAGGATTTGGTGATGATGCCTAAGCGGAGAGGTGGAAGGGATAAAGATATTATTTCTCATAGTGAGTGGCTGAATAGTGTTCAAGCAGAACCCGATGTTATCTCAATGTCCTTTATACCTATTACTTCACTGTTGAATGGAGTTCCTGGTAGCGGATTTTTGAACCATGCAATTAATCTGTACCTTCGATGTAAGTGTGAATTCTCACTCTTTCAAGCTGCCGAATCATCTATGTCATATTTCAGCTCTTTACCTATTTCTCAGTTAACATGAAACATTAAAACCCTTGTCTGTAGTTATGAGTAATATTAAGAGAAGTCTTGGTCTTGCCTTGTGTATTAGTGTATTGCAAAACAAGGTCACTGACTCACTGTTCGGCACTTCTTTGATTGCCTTCCTGTTTTTGCCCTAGCTGCAGTGTCGGACCTGGGAATAACACTCCCAAATTCTCTGTGTACTCTACACTAGTCCCTAGAACAGTAGCTAGTGTACACAGTAAACAAATATGGTAATATCCATAATTCGCACAACTTTATTAATAAATATAAGAGTTTATTACTAAAAAGGCTTATAAGCCAACAATAAAGAACACAACGGAAGATGACGAAGAAGTAGTAGAGCCCAACTAATCTGCTACAGACAATCGACTAGAGTAGCGGCCTAGTCATCGAGAGCCTCAACACTAGCAAAGTCCTTCTCCTCTGAACAACATTTTATTAAGTAAAGGTGAGTAAAAAAAATGTATTCCGTAAATTACACATATAACAGAGTTAATACATGCATGGATATTATCAAAGGAAGGTTTATAGGGTTATTTGTGCAAAAGCAACGTTTGGCATTTAAAATACATCTACTTAGTTTCAAAGCGGTTTAAATTATATCTAAAATTGAATTTGATTTTAAATATCAAGTTAGTGCATGAGAAACCTCTATACACTTCTGGTGAAGAACTAACCCTCGTACACCAAGTCTTTCTGCCCATAATTCCCAATTGGATAAACTATCTAAAATCATTTGATAAAATCATTTGAAATCAAAATCAAAGTCTACCTTTGAGTAGCTTTGCTCAGCATGTCTATGACCGTGGACACGGCTATTCGAATAGTTTTATACTCTGCAGAGGTTGTACAACTTCCGTAGGTGTGCAATTAAGTGATTATCACAAGGCCTTTACGATGCGTCATTCCAAAGTAGCTATGCCCGTTAAGGCTTCACTTTGGACTAAACCATCCACCGGAAGCCTCCACTTACGCCATGTGAGAATAAATAAAAGTAGGTCATTCTGACACCCACACAGCAACATGACACAACTAACAGTGGAACACTGCAAATTATTTAGCTAGGTCTGTCCCATACCAACTTATGGTAGTATGGATTGACTTTGCAAAATGCGGCTTGAAGACCGGTTCTTAGTTGACTGGACGACTTCCAAAAAGAACCCCTGGGCCTCGAACACTCACTGAATCGATTATGTACATAAACCTGTACCTACCAACTATCCATTTTTGTCCAAGTCCAAACCAGTTTTTATTTTGCTTTTCAAATCATTTGTAAATTTCTATGACATAATAATGACATAGACTCATTTTAATTCCATAGTTGAATTTTTGGTTAAAATTCCCTAAATTGAATATTTTTTTATCTAAGCATGACTAGGCATTTTTTTTTCCAAAGTGTTCTAGTTTATAATATTGCATTAACTAGATTTCCATCTAAGGTGTCAATGTATGTTTAATTCAATGTCAAAGTTGGCTATACAATTGTAATGGGAATAACTATAATCTTAAAACAGAAATTTAAATTAAATTGAATACAAATAAGCATGCAATAATAATTTAAAATGGAATTTAAATAATTTGAAATGCTGAGATCAAATATGATCAAATGTGTAACTTGCCTTGCTCAATTAATTGTTGTTCTGAAATGGCGTCGAAATGTGACTCTCCGAAGTTGTCGAAATCTATACGCGAAATTAAGCCAAATTCAAACAAACTTCAAATAAACTCCAAATTAAATAATTTAGGTTCTGGTAGATAGATATTGAATTTAGATGGGTTTAGAAATTTGAATCACTTGAATCGAAGCTCGAACGAAGGATAATGGGCTCTCAGAAGATAGAATTTCACATGAAATGATATAAATGGATTTTCAGAATTTTGGAATTATTTTTCCAAAGGAAAAACAATTTATTGCGTCATGATAATGTCAACGAGTGATTTTGATTTTTTTTCGGCTGAATTATTTTCCAAAAGGAAATAGGATTGAGCCATTGATATGTGGGCCTGGGTCCACGAAATTGCACCTTGGTCCATGGTGGACCAGGGGCATGGAATAGTGGCTTTGCCACGCAGGTCCACGAAATCCGGGTCCATGAAATTGCGCCTTGGTCCATGGTGGACCAGGGGCATGGAATAGTGGCTTTGCCACGCAGGTGTCCACGTAAGCATTGACGGGGCTGACACGGGGAGGCCACGTGGGCATGGGTGCTAAGGTGGCGCACGTGTGGCGGCGGTGGCAGCTCGGGGACTAGAGGTTGCCGGCGAACGGCGGCACGGCGAGGTACGGGAATGAAAGAGGGAGGGACGGGGAGTTGAGTGCCCTCATTCGGGCCGTCAGAGATCAACAGGGGCGGCCGGTGGCGCGCACGGGCTCGCGGCGGCAATGAAGCTCCGGTGACCGTCCCGTGACGAAGAGGAGAACACCGGGTAGAACATGCAATGACGATGCCGAAGGTGTGGACAACGGTGGCGGAGCTCCTTTGATGGCGGTGCAAAAGGCGGCGGAAGCGGTCGGTGGCCGGCAGCGAAGAGCTTCAATTGCGGCGAGTAGAGAGGGAGAGAGAAGAGGATCACGCGCATGGTTATTAAGGCGGTAAGGCGAGGCGAGGCGACCCACCCCCTTCACACCTTTTAAGCG
Source organism: Phyllostachys edulis (assembly GCA_036346405.1). NCBI lineage: Eukaryota > Viridiplantae > Streptophyta > Magnoliopsida > Poales > Poaceae > Phyllostachys > Phyllostachys edulis. The sequence continues at coordinate 21,255,788 of CM070545.1, read as the reverse complement.
GTAAGGTGTAAGGCGAGGCGACGCCTTACCACATCTTAAGGCGATGCCACATAGGATTTGAAAATATAGGATTTGAAGAATCATCTAATATATATTAAGTGATAGTTGTTTTGTTAAGTGATATATATTAAGAAATGTTCAGAAGGAGTGCTTATGTGCTTATGTGTGTTATTAAGAAACGTCCAGAAGTGTTAAGGATCATCTGCTCGCCTCTCTCTGCCGCTCGCTCGTCTCACTGCCCTTCTCACTTGCCCGCCTCCTTTTTCTTCCGCCTACTTCCTCTTCCTCTTTTCTTCCGCTTCGACAATGAAGCCTGAATGCACAAGATCTCCTCGGTCCTCCTCTCACGCCTGCCATGCGCTGCCGCCTCCGATCCTCCTCGGCTCGGCCGCGTCGCCTCCTCCGGTCAGAAGCTCAAGAAGACGGATCAGAGGTGGAGCGGCATGGAGATCTGGGCGAAGCGGCGGCGGAGATCCGGAGGCGGAGCAGCAGCATGAAAACGGCGGATATCAGAGGCGGAGCAGCAGCGGGAGATCCGGAGGCGACAGCATCGCACGGTGGAGGGGGCCGTCGTCGTCGTTCCAGGTGAGCTCTCAGGGGCGACGCCTTGCTCCCCAGCGGCGCCTTACCACTTAGGCGACGCCTTAATAATCATGATCACGCGGGTGGAGGGTGGGGGGGGCACTCGGTGCTCCCTTTTATAGGGCAAGGAGAGGCCAGAGGAGGGAGGTTGTGGGCGATGGTTACACGCTGGCGTGGGTGACGGCGCAAATGCGCTTTAACGTGAATAAAAGAGGGGAAAACGGACGGAATGAGGTGCAGGATGGTGGGGTCCTTGAATGGCATCAAATGCACACGAAAAGGAAGAAGAAACGGGTGGCTTTAAGAGCTTGCGAGGGCGGTCATGGTGGTCGGGTGCGATGGCTATTAGAGGAGGAAGAAAAGGGAGGAAAGAGAAGCTGGCACGTGGGCTCACACAGTAGTGAGAAAAAAAGGAGAGGCAAGTTGAAATTTGGTGGGTGTGGGTCACATGAGTGGTAGTGTGAGAGAGAGAAATGGTAGAAAAAAGAGATTCTACCGAAAGTGAAAAGGGGAATTTAAATTTATTTCCGAATTTTAGAAAATGCAACAAATCAAATAGGCTTTTAGAAAATAGCAAGTAGGGTTCAAAAATTCTTAGAAATTCCCTGAATTATTTTGAACTTAATAAAATTATTTCCAACTTAAAGTCGGCTTTATTTTTGCACACAAATTATTTTTAATATCTAGAAAATAGGAAAACCCTTTTTAAAATCCAGAAAATTCAAGAAATTAATTAAAATTTTCTTTTTAACTCTAAATCCAAGAAAATCCCAGAAAACTTTTTTTTTGCCTTTAAAATCTAGAAAATTCCAGAAAATCAAGAAAACTCTTTTAAATCTCAGAAAATCTAATAAAATAATAATTTTATTTTTGGTAACAGAACTTTAGGATGTTACATGCAGCTTCCTTATATCTGGTTTATAATTTATGGTATTGTCTAGAGTTAGAAAAAGAACTATATAATTTTGTTTCCTGATGGTAGGGTGTAAGGTTTTCTATAGGCTATTTGGGATTTGAGAACCTGCACCCTTGGCCACCCCAATGGTCAAACAGGAAAGAGAGCTTTCTTCTTTTTTTTCACGAAAAAGGGTTCCTATTGTTTACTGATTCTAAGAAAAGAAGGTGCTGTTGGGGAATAGTTGTTAGAAAATTGTTGTACTCATAGTTTTGTTCACTGACTTTAGTCCCTGTATTTGTTCTTCTGTGGTGAGTGAAAATAATACTCAGTTTAGTATCTGTATCACATCATCAGCCAGCAACTGAGGGAGTGTGGGGCTCTACCATCCTCTGTGTTAGTGGCCATCTTTAGTATAACTGCAAATTTGGGCATTGTAAACGTGTGTTTCATTATGAAGTCTTACTGTCATCAAATTCCTAGTCTCTGCTAATGAACTGCAAAAGAATAAATATAAGTGGTGCCAATTTCAAGGAATTTTTTAAAAATTTACTGTAACATTTGGGTTACAACTTTTGAGGTTATTGGTCACCATCCTATTGTTAGCACATTAACAAGCATGCGAGCCAGCAAAAAAAGCATTAGGCCCGCAATCTAATCAAAATGTATAATGTATTAATAACTAGGTGATATACTTCAATTTCATGCAGATAAGCCCCAAATCCAGGAATTACACCAGTTTTTGGAGTTCCAGCTTCCAAGGCAGTGGGCACCTGTTTACAGTGACCTCCCTCTGGGTCCTCAAAGGAAAAGGCAAAGCAGTGCATCTTTACCAGTAAATTTAATTGGTCCAAAGCTCTATGTTTGCACCAACAAGGTATGTATACTTTTGCTATTATCATAATTGAAAGTGCTTGGTTCTACATTTAATTAATTTTAATTTACCCTTTCTTACTCTCTACCATGATCTGTTAAATGTGGCATGGAAAGTAGCCATAGGTTAGCATACCTGTTGGAGATTAAAAGTTAGGATTTATGTGACCATTCAGGTTTATTGGTGGAGACAATTTATAGTGCGTTTATCTTTCAATAAACAACATGATCTTTAGCATAGATGCCTAGATGGTCGAGCTACCTGATGACCACCTGACACTCTTTGTCGTAGTGAAAAAGACTAGACAGTAAAAAGAAGGACCTCCGGTGTCAGAGTGAGAGACCGAAGGGTCCTGAGAGAGGGGTTCCGGTTATTAGTATATTCGTGTTGATTTGCCCAAGAAATCGTAGTCTTGCCCATTACATGGGGGGAAAGGACGCTATTTATAGCCTCCTGACCAGGTATCTGAAATTACACATGCACCCCTAAAAAGGTACAACAACCATAGGGGTTGTACGGTTTTTCCTAGCCTGTGCCTAGCCCTCGGCGCACGGTGGACCCTCCTGGTCCTGGTCTACCCGAGGAGTGCGCCTGGTCTGCCTGTCCTGTTGCCTTTGCGCCCCTGTGGGGACCTCCCGGGGCTCTGGGACCCCTTCGAGGGGGAGGTGCCTTCGAGAACACCCTCGGGGCCCCTTCGGAGGGCACCTTTGGGACCACCTTCGGGGCCCTCGGGGACACCTTTAGGGCCTTCGGGGCCCCTTTGGAGGCACCTTCGGGACCACCCTCGGGGGCCTTCGGGAACACCTTCGGGGACTTCGGGGCCCCTTCGGAGAGCCTTCGTGCTTTGCCTGTGCCGTGGGGCTGGTGGGTTGTCCCTACGATAAGCCCCTCGCGGTCGAGGTCCTGCTTCGCTATGGCTGAAACCGCGCCGTTCTCTCGGAGGGTCCAAGCACACTGTCCCCTCTCGTTTGGCGAAGCGTGTCTTGGAAGGGCTCGCGAGAGTGGGCCGGTCTTGGAGATCTTCAGTCTGGGGTATTGTGCGCCATGAAGGCACCGTTTTGCGCCCATCAGGGTTCCACGCGCCAGCGTTGGGTGGTGTGCGCTGTAATGGTGTCAGGCGTGTTGCAAGTTGGCTCCACGTGGCACGTGATGAGTGGCCCAAGGAGGTTTCCAACTTGCAGCGCCGCCCGCGTAAGGTGAGCAAAGTCCTGCTGGAGGACTACTGGGGGCCGCGTGGTCACAGAGACGCGACAGAGTCTTTCCGGGCGGTGCAAGCGCAGCAGGCGAAGGGGAAGGCGCCAATGGGGGCTCCGGCGGGAGGCGGCAAATGGGGGTCCACTCACGGAGACAAGGTGTGACCCTCCGCTTGCCCGAAGCGGCTCAAACTCTTTAGATTGTCGTCGGTAGATGTCTGGTTTCTATTTTGTATGCCCCTGCTCCGCTTGGGGCGGTCTTTTTCTTTCCGTTGTTTTTTCCTTTTTTTGGGGAGGAAATGTCTCTTTTTGTGTAACGACCTCTGCTTTTGAATGGAATGTTTTCGGCTATGATTGCACGTTTTGTCCTAGCTTCGATTACTGTTTAAACTTGGGCCTCGTGGTCTGTCAAACATGAGCTAACAAAACACATTGGTGTTGATGCATCCTTCACACGATCTCATTGTCAGCAGTTGACCATCGTCCTCAAGTATGTTTCCTCAGAGCTTCAAGTTGCAGATTTCTTCACTAAAGTTCAGACTTGAGAACATCATCGACTTCACCTACTCAAACTCAGTGCATCAGATCCTCCTGATCCACCTTGAGTTTAGGGGGGAGGGGGTGTTAAGAGTATTGTATATTCTACTCTCTCTCTCTCTCTCTCGGCCCTTGTGGCCCTTGTAGCCCATGAGGCACATGTATCTATGTCTATATATATCCCCTCCATTAATAAATAAGATGTAGAGCTGTGAATAGCAAACCCAAGTTTTCATCGTCTAACAGTAAGTATTTACAATAATAAATGAATAAAAAAGCTAAAGTGGGAAAACTCCAGTGTGCAATCATCAAGTACTTGATTGCAAAAATCTGGAGCTGAAAGTTATTTTAGTCTAGTACTCTAGTACATGCTTGTCACGTGCTCACGACGTCGCCTTGATATAGTACTATGTCTCCTTCCGCCTCCTCCTCCTCCTCCTCCTCCCACGCCGCGCCTCCTCCTGCCTCTGCCGCCTCACTACGCCGACCCGCCGCCACTCCCTCCCTCTCTCCTGCCTCTACTAGTCTGCTTCCTCCCACTACTAGTTTGCTTCCTCTACTTTTGCTTCCTCCTCTGCAGCCACTCCCCTGTTTCTTCCTCTGCTTCTTCTTCTTCCTCTGCTGCCACTCCCTTCTGCTTCTTCCTCTGCTTCGCCTTAGCTCGCCTTGAGGACGCCATGGCGCCCGCCTGGACACCACGTCGTCATGGCGCCTCTCAGGCGCCGTGACAACCATGCTCTAGTAGTCTAACCCTGGTGGCATTATTAAAAACTGGAAGTGCTGCTCTATTCTATCCCGCTATGGCATTACATCAGTACTTTTTCTAATAGTATTTGGTAATTTTGACAATGGTGGTAACATTATTAGACTAGGGCATATTTGGATTCTCTCGAGTTGGTAACTTTAAATTTTAACTTTTCTATTTATTCAATACAAAAATTCCTAACTCACTGTTTTGTACAAGTTGTCAATTACACCATAATATGACAATGACAATAGTATGATTGAACTGGATGATGCTTTTAATGACACCGATAGACGGTTTGTTCGAAGAATCCAGGAGTCAGAAGTAAGAGAGGCCTTAAAAAGGATGAAAGTGGGTAATGCGTTGGGGCCTAATAACATTCCTATTGAGGTGTGGAAATGCCTGGGAGAAGTGGCGATCGTTTGGCTAACTTATTTGTTCAATAGCATTTTTAGGTCGAGCAAGATGCTTAACGAGTGGCGGAGGAGCATATCAGTACCAATTTTCAAAAATAAAGAAGACATTCAAAGTTGTACTAATTATAGAGGAATTAAGCTCATGAGCCACACAATGAAGCTTTGGGAACGAGTGATCGAGCACCGTTTAAGAAGAGTGACCAGCGTGACGACCAACTAATTTGGTTTTATGCCTGGGAAGTCGACCACGAAGGCGATTTTCTTGACACGACAGTTGATGGAGAGGTATAGGGAACAAAAGAAGGATCTTCATGTAGTGTTTATCGACTTAGAGAAAGCCTATGACAAAGTGCCAAGAAGGGTCATGTGGTGAGCGCTCCAAAGGAGAAAAAAAATCCCAACAAAGTATGTTACCCTAATTAAGGATATATACCAAGATGTTGTGACTAATATCAGAACATGTGGTGATACTAGTGACTTCCCTATTAAGATAGGACTACACCAAGGGTCAGCGTTGAGCCCATACATTTTTGCCCTAGCGATGGACGAGGTCACGCGAGACATACAAGGAAATATCCCTTGGTGTACGCTTTTCGCTGATGATATAGTGTTAGTTGATGAGAGTAGGATAGATATTGATAGGAATTTGGAGATGTGGAGGAAGACCTTAGAATTGAAGGGCTTTAAACTTTATAGTACTAAAACTGAGTATATGAAGTGTGATTTCAGCGGTGCTAGGGCAGATGATGAAGATGGTAGTCTGGACAGACAAGTAGTGTCCAGGAAGGACATGTTTCAATATTTGGGAACGATGCTACAGTGGGACGGCGAGATTGATGAAGACGTGAGCCACAGGATTATAGCAGGGTGGATGAAATGGCGCAAAGCATCAGGTGTCCTATGTGACAAAAAAATCCCTCAAAAGTGAAAGGGTAAGTTCTATAGGACGGCGATCAGACCTGCGATGCTATATGGAGCAGAATGTTGGCAACTAAAAGTCAACATATACAGAAGATGAATGTAGCGGAGATGAGGATGCTGCGGTGGATATGTGGCCACACAAGACGGGATCGAATCCGCAATGATGATATACGTGATAGGGTGAGGGTAGCACCAATTGAAGAGAAACTTGTTCAACATCGCTTGAGATGGTTTGGACATCTCCGACGAAGTCCTTCTGAGGTGCCCATACATAGTGGAATTTTAAGACGTACTGAAAACGTAAGAAGAGACAGAGGTCGACTAAGATTGACGTGGGAGAAAGCAGTTAAAAGATATTTGAGGGATTGAAATGTAGCTAAAGAATTAGCTTTGGATAGGAGCATATAGAAGTTAGCGATCCACGTATCGGAACCATAAGAAGGTTTATGGGCAGTGTTTAATGTTCTTGGCTCAGTTGGCAGGATGTACGGTTTAAGGTTTTAGCCTTGTAATTTTTTTTACAAGGTTCTTGTCTCTTTGACCTCGAGAAGGTTTCATTCCCAGCTTACTCTAACTTGTTTGGGACCAAAGGCTTTATTGTTGTTGTCGTCGTCGTCGTCAATTACACCATATAAAGAATCTGGTCTAACGAGCTTAAAAGTTTCAAAGAAAATTTGCTACTTTTTATTGTGTGCAATCTTAGCATTTCAGCAGTGTAGTTTTCACTGAGTTGAGGGTTTGGATTTTTGTTTATGGACTTTTTTCATCATATTTTCACCAGTTTTTTAAATTTGGTGCAGGTTGATGTGGGCGGAAGACCCGTTACGGGACTCCGGTTGTTTCTTGAAGGAAAGAAGAGCAACAAATTGGCTATCCATCTCCAGCATCTCTGCTCTCTTCCTCAGATTATCCAGCTTCAAGACGATCCTTACAATAACCAAACTCCAGAAGCATATGACCGCAAATACCACGAACCAATTGGATCGTGGAAGCGTTTCTCCCATGTCTGCACAGCGCCAGTTGAGTCAGATGATTCCTCCATTGTCACGGGGGCACAATTAGAAGTGGTCAACCATGGCTTCAAGAAAGTACTGTTCCTTCGCCTGCATTTCTCCAAAGTCTCCAATGCCACTCCTGTCAGGCAACCCGAGTGGGAGGGATCTCCAAACCTGGTTCAGAAATCAGGCCTCATCTCAACGCTCATCAGCACACATTTCTCCACAGTAGCTCAAAAGCCCGCGCCACGCCCTGCTGACGTGAACATCAACTCGGCGGTGTACCCTGGTGGCCCGCCTGTTCCAGTGCAGACCCCAAAGCTGCTCAAGTTTGTGGATGTAACGGAGATGATGCGTGGGCCGCAGGACTTGCCAGGTTATTGGGTGGTTTCTGGTGCAAAGCTGCACCTTGAGAGGGGTAAGATATCGCTGCGGGTGAGATACTCACTCTTGACAGCTATTCTGCCTGACGACGCTGATGACGAGTTTCCGCTCGACGAAGAATTTTAGAACCTGGAAACAAGCGAAGACAACCTCATCTCTTTTCTGTGCAGCTAACTGTGAGAACACAAATGAAGGATTTAGGGTTTTCATAGCATTTGTGCTCTTGTTGGATGTTCATGTTGTATACATTGTGGTTTTTAAACATCAAGGCAGAAATGAGTGCTCTGTCCTGAATGCAGGGAGAAAAATCTGTTTGTGTCATCCTTTTGTAGCGTGGATCTCAGTAGACAAGGTTAGATGACAGATCAAATTATTTGTATATACAAGATGGAACAAGAAAACCGTTTGCTTGTATGGAACTGGTGTGCGTCAAGCTACTTAGTTAAAGCCTTGTAAAATCTCTCGTTCTGCTTTATCATAACTGCGCTCTTAACTATTCCTGCATTGCAATTCCGGTACAGTGCCATCCATCAGGAATACATTACATCCTAACAAAAGCGTGTACATTACATGATTACATCCTAACAAAGCATGTGCAGAAGGATAAAGCAAACATGGCACTGGCGCTGCGTCAAGCCCAGTCGAGACAAAAGGAGTAATGCATTGTCTATGCTCGTATTCTTGTACTTCGAAATATTGACCAAATACATACCACATGTGCATGCAACGCGACCGTCAGATCTCTACACAACAATGTAGTCAGGTAGATCGTTGACAACTATTTACAAGCAAACAGATACTGTTTAACAAAATAGCTCAGTGCTTATCAGTGTTCCAAATAAAGAATTACAACAATATTCTTAAAGATGGTGTCCCAACTCCCAGGCAAATAAGCAAGCAAACCCTTAAAGAATTAAACAGTACGGTAGTGGACTAGTGGTCCACATGTCATAGGGTTATCGGAGGCCCATACGGCAGCGGGGATGGAGAGTAGGGGAATGGTCCCGGCTCCGCTTCACCCAATGAGAAATTATATTTGCATATTAACATCCCTGTAGGGGAAGAAATAGCCCCAACCCCGGCCTCTAATGTGTGAATTCCCCGTCGGGGAACGAGGAATGGGGCCCCATTGCCATCCCTACTACTCGGGCCCCCAGTCTCCCCTGCTCCGACGCCGCTCGGGCCCCCGTGTCTCCCCTACTCTGACGTCGCTCAGGCTTCCGCACCTCCGATGTTGCTCGGGCCTCCCCCGCTCTTGTCACGCGCCCAAGCTCGGGCCCCCGCCCCTCCCTTGCTCCGAGTGTCGTCCCTCTGCACTGACTCCCGGACTGTTGCTACCTCTGCCAAACAGAGCCGCCTCGGCTTCGTCCTTGTCTTCCCCGGCTGCTGCTTCAAGTGCTATGGACATCAGCTTGTCGCTCCAGCGTGCAGCGATCATCACACAAGATGGCACCCTCCGGAACTTCGAGCACGGGTACCGTTTCGGTTCCGAAGCCACCAGTCACCTTCAACGGGATCAACTACCGCGAGTTTGTCCAGCACATGAGGATTCACCTACGGGGACAATGCCTGTGGGTCTACCTCACCAGCGAGCGGCCTTGCCCACCCCGTCCCATTCCGCCAACCGAGCCCGCCTTCCCTACTGATGCTAGTGAGGATGTTCAGTGGGCTGCGGTTGCCGCCTTTGAGGACACGCTTGAGGAGTACCAAACGCAGCTCCACGCCTACAAGGTGTGGAACGATGGGGATGCTAAGGCCTCCGCCATCGTGGTGACCAGCATTGAGCTATTTACAACCAAGGAGATGTGAGATCATCTTCGTGCCGACTACGAACCGAAAAGCGAGGCCTTGTACCTTTCCGCTCTTCAGGAGGAGCAGTCTCTCACGCAGAAGGACACCGCCGTGAATGCCTTCTACCAGCAGTTGGCTGCGGTTTGGCGTCAACTTGACTCTCTAGGGCCGGATGTCTGCCGGTCCTGCACCTGCTATGTACGTCAGCAGGCTCATTTGGAAACTCGTTGCCCCGCGAGTTCCTCACCCGCCTTCGTCCGGAGTATGAGGTGGCTCGCTCTCAGTTGCTGATGAGATAGCCCCTTCCCTCCATCCTGGAGGCGCTCGTTGCTGTTCAGGCTGAGGAGGTTCGTCTTTGCACGACAGGGATTCTACAGCAGCCCTTTTCTGTCTTGGCTGTTCACACCAATCCCTAATTGACTTGGACGATTTCCAATAAAACCTGATCTCGATCATAGAAATGTAGCGATCCAGTGTATCAACTTGCACCATCCAACATTTATTTTGCCCAAGTTTAAACCAACTTTTATTTGTTTTCCCAGTTAAATCATTTGCTAAAATTTCTATGGTAAAAACAATACCATAGCCTCATTTTAAAATCATAATTGAACATCTGGCTAAACTTCCCAAATTCAATCTTTTTGTCATCCCTATGATCAGTAAGTCAAGCATCCATATTAGAATCATACTCTCCAAATTAATCTATTATGTCTGTTGATCCACCGCATCATGGTTCACATTAGTCCACCAACAACTGTAGATCAATCGATCACTACTACTCAATTAACTCCACCGATTTCCTCAATTCTTTATAATTCGACCGATGCACCTAAATTAATCATAACCTACGATAATAATCCAACTTCATCCTTTATTCATCACCTATACCTAATCCGATTGCCAAAACTAGATTTCCATAAATCATTAATAATACATTTAAATCTCATTTCATTATTCAATCATATCCAATAAATCTAACATAACCAAATCATTCAATTAATTCTATAAAGTTTACTCATATATCATGATTCAACCAATTCACCAAAAATTAACCTCATGTATTGCTACGAAAATCCAACCATTTCGCATTTCAATCACCACTCTTACTGGATCAATTTCTCAATACTAATTCTCCAACAATTATTAAAATATATTCAAATCCGCCAAAATGTATTCCATAATCCAACCAAGATTTATTCCTGTACTCCAATGAAGATATACTTCTTTAATCCAACAAGAACATATGCCAATATTCACAAAGGTATTTCTATCATCTAACAGTAATATATTTCTGATAATTCGGTCATGGTTTAATCCTATGATCCAACAATGAGGAAATTCAATAATCCAACTCCACAATTATATAATCCCACAATCCAATCTTCAATAATGATCTATCCCCATAATCCAATATCCCTAACTCCAATAATCCAACAAATGTATTCCTATGAGCTAGTAGCCAACATTCATTCTATATCCAACAATAATCCAATACTCACTAATCATGCATTTCTAATAATCCTACATCCATCAATCCAAAATCAACAACAATCTATTTCTATAATTCGACATTCATTAGTCCAATATCCAATGATCTAATAATAATACACGGTTATGATCCAACATCTAGTATCCAACAATTATCTATTTCTATGATCCCACATCCAACAATTCATTACTCCAGTATCCAATAATAATTTAATTCTATAATCTAATATCCCACAACAAGGTGTTTGTGTTTCTAATAATCCAATTCCCAACAATCGTGCGATCCTTTAACCTGATATTCAACAATCATGCTATCTTTCGTCAGGGTGGCATCCTCTACACTTTGCACATCTATGGCTATGGCAACAGGCTGTTGTTGAGCTATGGGTCTCTGGAAGGATGAGTTGAAGGTTGAACCACATGAGTCTTGGAGTCTCTTACATTATATTGCCCTCGTTCCACCATATTTCTCTTATGATGGGTTGGTGGTTGGCTGGCTGCTGGTTTTGTAGTTGTTCTTGATTGGCCAAGTGCTGTCTCATTACGGTCTACTGGTGGATTTTCCGTTGGTGTGTCCCTCGGTAAGAATCCCAATCTTACTCCCAAATCTCGATCAACGTGTTATTAACCTTCCATTTTGGGGGAGGTGTTAAGAAATGGTTTGCATTAGTGGTGGTACTTGTAGCCTTTTATTTTGATGAGTCTTTTTGTTGGGCATGAGGATTGGGTATATTTCGTAGAGTGGCAGCCTCTCATGCTATTACTTGATGATGAAGCTCGTCAGCCAATGAGCATATTATCTGTATCCAAGGACAAGACGAGGATGATATGGAAGCCGGAGAAAAATACGGGACTTTGGATAGACTGAGTGTCGGTTGGTGAAGTAAGTCACTTAGCCCATGGATTTTATGGGGGCCATTGGGAGCCTGATGTTAAATGCATTTGTGCACATGGCTATGGTGGATCTTTGCATATGTGTAGGGATGTTGGAGTGGATTCTGAAAATTGGCAGCCTTGGGTAATCCCATCCGATCATTTTGCACTCGTATCTGACTTAACATGGTCAAGATGTGGCGAGTATTTGCTATCAGTTGGCCATGACCAGAAAGGTTCTTGTACTTATATCAGTTTTTATCCAAGTAATAGAACTTATAAGCCTGGTTGGTTGTCATTTTCCCTTACTGTTGGCTAACCCTTTTGTGCATCAATGTTAAATATGCAGACAACACGCATATTTGCTTCTTGGATAAGTCAAGTTAACTCAGGAGATGTGATTGGTTAGCGCGACATCGCTTGTCCACAAATTCATGAGATTAACTGCGTGTCATTCCTTCTGGGTATTGGGAACAACCGGTTTGTTAGTGGTGCTGAGGAAAAGGTTTTTAGAGTCTTTGAAGCCTTTTTATCATTCTTGAAGACCTGATAAGAAGCAGCTTGGTTGAAACTTGACGACTCTGAGTATTTGGACAATGTGCAAGTCCTTGGAGCAATTATGTCTATTCTTGGTCTTTCATAGGAACCTGGAGGGGGGGTTGTTAATAATTTGGTTGCATTAGTGGTTGGACTTATAGCATTTTAAGTTGAAGGGTCTTTTGTTGGTTATACTAACTTCTTGCTTCTTCAGCAGTAATTTGTTATAGGGAAGATAGTATCAAGTTTATCTAGCAGGAGTTATCTATCGGGTGAGATGTGTCATGTCATACACAGTTAAGCAAATAACACCAAGAAACATAAAGAGGCAAAAAGATCTAAATTCTATACTAGCCGAGTCTCTCGTGCTCAATCACGCTTGAGATCTCGTTCTCAATACCGCCTAAACCACGTGTTTGAGACCACTTAAAGCTTGCTACTGAGTGCGAACCTACACTACCCTAGATCCACGTGCCTAGGTACGCTCGAGATCCCATTCTCGAGACCGCCCAACTACGTGTTGGGAAACACTCAGGGTTCATTCCTAAGTACGCCCAGAACTTCGCTCCTGGGTACGCCAGAGCTACACGCTCGGAGTGCCACGGACCACTCGTCCGGGAAATATGAAATGCAGAAGTGGGATAAGGCATCCTTTTTACACCGTCAGTCTTTTCTTTGCTTTCTTTAAGTAATTACTGATTATTTTGGAATGCTGACAGGTCATTCTGGTTATATCGATGAAAAGGTAAGAAAACTAACGAGTATGGTCCATACTTATCTAGGAATGGAAAAGCGGATTCATGCCAGAATTCTACTACATGCCTCTAGTCTAGGCACTAAAGTCTATAATCTTATGATGATACACCCCCGCTTAGATTTTCGAATAATCTATCCTAGGTTGAGTTGCTAGCCTGACAGATTATTTAGCAAGAATAATCACACTTAAGCATACGGATTACTATTCGTCTACCCGGTAGGACACCGCTTCGATGAATAGTAAGCCTTACCAGAGTCAACGCAGCAGAACAATAAGATAGAAACTGTACTTTTCATTACAGTTAGCCGCACAAGGCTATGGTTCTTACAAATAGTAATTTATAACTGCAAAATGGGACCAAGTCCCTTCGCTTGCCTTCCTTGCTCCACCAGTCTTCTACTCGTCCCCCATGCAGAATATAGTGCCCACCTTACCCTGCTCCTCATGGTAAGCGCCCCTGTCTCCTGCGGTCTCATCGGTACCTGCATGTCCTTCATCCCACTCGGGGTATTTTCCGTCCAGACTATGATCTAACAAAGGAGAAAACTAACAAGGTTGAATACAAAAGTATTCAGCAAGCATTAATAGCAAAAGGTGCACTGAATGACTTATCTCTATTTGTTATCATATTTTCTATATCATCCCTTTTCTGAAAATAACAACTCGTTAAAACATTAAGTGACAGATTTTAATACTGAAAACACTACTTATCACTCGGAGAGAAGATAGACCCCCAGTGGTTCCCGTAGACTCCAATCCAGAAGACTGGCATGAATTCATGATTTTGTTTAGCACTGCGCAGGCTTTGTACCACTTTACCTATAGCTACTCTGAACTCTATATGAACTAGGTCCACCATATTTCCTTTGATGCGGGTTCGAGATCAGAATACAGAACGTCTTCCAAGTTACGTGATTAATTCCTCCACCCATTACTTTTCGTCAATGCTGATCTAGTCATCCACTGAGTTCCAGTATGTTGGTTGGGCCGGTCTTACCTTCACCCAGCACCCACTTAGCGATATATCGCCTTCTTGATCCTACATAATTACTTACCCGATGTGGAGGGCATACTTACGTAACAAGGTAACATTTTCTGCCTGTCGAAATGGGAAAATAGTTGGTACTGAATCTACGGCTAGTGATCCGAGTGAGAGTTTTGTTGGTCCTTATATATTAACCATACGTAAAGGGGTCCCACCTCTTACCTCATCATCATCATCGCCGTCGTGTTCCACTGCCCGGGTCCCCTTTACCAATCTAGTAATTCTTATCTCTTTCCTCTTTCTCATCGCTTTCATCTTCATTTTAATTATTTGATTTGATTTTGAGAAATAGTTTTGATGCAATAAGTATATGATACAGCAATATACGGTTTACATTTAATATAACTATGTTTATGTTCAAGAGAATAGCTTGCCTTGGTAATTGGAGAAAAGATCGGCGTCGAAGAATTCCTAATCAGTTATTTCTGTCGGCGCTGGTTCGTCCTCTGTAATTATGTGGTAGCACTAATAATATATAAACAAATACTTAGTAAATTTTGGGTGATATGATGCGTACATCAGTTAGTGCATCTCCTTTTGTTAGCATATTTTAATTTAATAATATTTTTCAAATCCCTGATAAGTTAGCACTCCTAAAGTGTGGTTAATCTAGTTTGTCGTCACTAGGGTCGCGGTTGCCTAATTCCGCATTTTAGTGCACAAGAATAAAATACTGGAAGTACCAGCATGCAATTATGATTATTTGGTTTTATTTGGGTGCGCAAGCGTATAGTTAACTTTCCCAAATAAACTCAGGGTTGATTTATTTACCTATCTAGTATGGTTATAGTTTTCTAACGTGTCCGACTATTTGTCCAATATTTATAGGTTTGCTACGCACGCACATTCACTTTTTATTAACAGAATTTACGATATTTTATCTTATTTTAATTTATTGCACAACAGACTGATTTTATCACTGCTTAGCTTTATACGACCTAAATACATCTGTTTGGTCGAATATAAATACAGCGCTAACACTTATTAATTTTATTGCTAATTTCTAATATTACCTACATTACTTATTACAATTTATTAGAATTTATACACTTTTCCTAAAAATTTCCTATACCTAACTTCATAATCCTAACCCTAATCATCTAATCCCTAACCCCACCTAATTTCTTCTCTTTCCCTCATCTTCCCTCATTCGGCCGACACAGCCACAACCTCCCCCTCATTTGCAAACTCCCCAATCTCCTTCTCCCTCTCCAATTCCCCCATGGCGTCACACACCAATAGCCCCAACCCCGGCGCCTCCTCCTCAGCCGCCAAGACTCATTGTCCGCCACCGCCCGGCTCCACTCGGCTCGGCTCGGCTCGGCTCGGCGCCTAGCGCCGTGGCTCTCTCCCTCAAGACTCTAAGCGCCCATGCCCCCATGGTTCGCCCGCCGTCTTTGGTCGTCGGCTCTCGGTTCGCCTCGGCCACACTGCTCCCTACCGCCCTCGCGGTGTTAGAACATTAATTCTAATCTAAACTAGATGATCAAAACTAACAGGATCAAATATGCAGTAATTGCAACACCTATATAATTTGTAAATGCGGAAGCATACCTGATGACGATGCCATTGTTCGTCGTAGATCTGATCTGAAGCAGTAGATGAACTTGTGCTCAATCTACCTAGGGTTTGGTCTTTCCCAGCAAGAGCCAAGCCACAAATTCCAACTACAGATGGAGATAGGTGGTATGGCATGAGTTACCCTGCTGGGAGGACCTGACCCTTATTTACAACCTTTGATATGGAATCCTATCCCGACCCATAATTAGAGATAGATTCCAAATATGTCTCTACACAGATTTAAAATCCAAGTCCATATTTTCCTTAATAGACACTCAGGCTCTTGATAAATACTTTATTTGATCTCTTTATATATTTGAGCCAACCAAAGAATAGATAGCTGATATGTATATTAACTCATGTGGGTCCACAAATGAGAAATTAATCCAACACGCGGCCCATGGCGCTCTGCTGCCTCAGGCTCCTCCCCTCACGTTCGTGGTCCGGCTGCTCCCCAAGCCGACGTCGCCTCGCCTCCTCTAGTTCGCTCTCTCGGCGCGGCTTGGTGGCCAACGCCGCCCCGGCTAGGTCTCCAGCCCTCAAGCACGCCCCTCCCCTAAGTCTCGTCCCCTTAGCCCGCGTCGTCCTATGGCCCAGCGCCTAGCCTACGACCAGCTCGGCCTCCCGGCCACCGGCCGCCTCGGCTCAGATCCCCCCTTTTCTACTGATTTTTGGATTTTTGCTAGTGCTTGAGTTCTGCTACTGAGATATAGTTGATGATTTTTGTTCTGTCACTAGTTGATTTTCATACATGCATGTTCTTGGTGAATCAATGGAGGTGGAGGTGGCTATTGGAGGCGGCTTGCTTAATGAGGTAAACTCTCTGCTACCCCTCTATCCCTTTCTCTAATTCCTTCCCCTTGCTCTGTGATGAAGAAGCTGAGAGCTATTATTGGATGCTACTGTGGGATGATCAATGTGCATGTGTAGTTCATCCTAGGGGATGAACAGCAAAATGGTTGGGGCATGAAGATGATTTACCTAAGGGGTTGGGGTTGGATCGGTTTTGGGTTCATGGACGATGTGGTGACCAGTGGTGGTCGAGATGGGGCTGCCGACAGTGGGGGCGGTTGTCCTCCTGCTGGTCTCAGCATGGTCTTCGGTAGTCGCTTGCGGTTCAAATGCCGCTGCCGGCGTCGCCCTTGCTCTTCAGTCTTTCCTTCTACTCCCTGGCTCCCTTCCCCCTCCGTGCTCCTGGTGGATGGGGACTGGCTTGTGGAGAGGCAGTGAGGGGTGGTAAATGTGGGAGGGGAATGGCTAAGGCTGGGTTGTGCTATGTAGGTGAGCTGGGTGTGTCGCTCGGCCAAGGGGGTGGCTCGGCTATGCTCTCTTTCTTTCCTCTGTGCAAGGCTCTATCCTCTCCTCCCTCACTACGCACTATGGGCTTAGTGCCCACTAGTTCATAGGGTGCTTCGGCTACTGTTCTTGTAAACGTGGGTGTTGAATTTTAACAATGCCGGATGATGAAACCCACGGAAGCGAAAGGTGCCGATTAACTCTAGTTGGTCTAGGTATCTTGATGATCAAAGGGCTAACCGACTCGAGTTGATATGGGAAACCTACTGAGCTTTGAGGAAAACTAACGGCCACTTACTATATTCTAATACTCACTTACATATGCTGCTTTTGGTTGTACTTGTCGCTTTCTGTGCTTTTGGCCGTCTTTGGAGGTGTGGATCGAGAAGGGCGGAAGATAGTTGGATGCAATGGCAAAGAGGCTTCAGCGAAAGAGCATGCAAGGATTTAGATTGTACTTTAAAGTAAATGATGTAATTTTCATAATTTGATTAGTTGTAAAATATTCTTATAAGTAATTTGGATATTGTATTATTGTTCTAATTTCGCTTCCGATGAATTCTTGTATGTTGCTCCGATGAAAATAATTATTATAATTTAATTACGATTTTGATTTTACTACTTTACCGGTGATTGCAAAGATTCTTGTATTTGATTTTAAGATTGAATGGATGATGAGATATTGATTTGGAGATCTATATTGTAAAGTTGGAGAAGTAAACCCGAATACTATCGAGTTGTTATACGTTCGGTTTGTTTAATATCAACCTGACACAACAGTTAGCCTACTGTTAGGACGAATGTAATTTACCGTTGATTACTGATTACTGTTATTTCATTTAGTATAATTATTCAGGTTCTCACATAAGACTCACTCCGATGGCTCTCTTGAGCGCTACAAGGCTCGTCTTGTGGCCCATGGTTTTCAGTAGGAGCATGGCCGTGACTATGATGAGACTTTTGCGTCTGTTACTCACATGACCACTGTTCGAACCCTTCTGGCAGTTGCTTCTATTCGCCAGTGGTCCATTTCTCAGCTGGACGTCAAGAATGTCTTCCTCAATGGCGAGCTGCGTGAGGAGGTCTACATGCAGCCGCCCCCTAGATATTCTGTCCCTGATGGTATAGTGTGTCGTCTTTGTCGCTCTCTCTACGGGTTCAAGCAAGCTCCTCAAGCCTAGTATGATCACTTCTCCTCTGTTGTCACTGAGGCCAGTTTCACCACTAGTGACCATGACCCTGCTCTCTTTATTCACACCTCTCCTCGTGGTCGGACTCTTCTTCTGTATGTTGATGATATGATCGTACATTGCTTTTGTGAAGAAGCGTCTCAGTGACAAGTTCTTGATGTCTGACATGGGTCTACTTTGTTACTTTCTTGGGATTGATGTCACCTCTACACTTGAGGGTTACTACTCTTTCAAGAGAAGTACATTCAAGACCTTCTTGCTCGCACTTGTCTCACTGATCAGCGCACAATGGACACTCCTATGGAGCTTGGAGTTCACCTTCGGCTCACTGATGGAGAGCCCCTTGAGGATCCCACTCGCTACCGTCACCTTGTTGGTAGTCTTGTCTATCTTGGGATCACTCGACCTAACATCTCTCACCCGGTTCACATTCTGAGCCAATTTGTTTCGGCTCCCACTCAGGTTCACTACAGTCACCTTCTGTGTGTCCTTCGATATCTTTGTGGCACCATTTCTCGTCGTCTTTTCTTTCCTCGCTCCAGATCCTTGCAGCTCAAGGTGTACTCTGATGCGACTTGGGCTAGTGATCACTCCGATCGTCGATCTCTTTCTGCCTACTGTGTTTTCCTTGGATCCTCTCTGATTGCCTAGAAGACCAAAAAGTAGACAACAGTTTCCCGCTCGAGTGTTGAGGCTGAGTTGAGGGCTATGACATCGTTGATAGCTGAGGTTACTTGGTTACAGTGGCTCCTTCAGGATTTTGGTGTCTCTATTACCGCACCGACCACTCTTTTGTCTGACAGCACAAGTGCGAACAGTATTGCGCGAGATCCAGTGAAGCATGAACTCACCAAGCACATTGGCGTTGATGCTTCCTATTTGAGATCGCAGGTGCAGGACCAGGCTGTAGCTCTTTAGTGCGTGCCTTCGAAGCTTCAACTAGCAGACTTCTTCACAAAGGCACACACACGAGCTCAGCACCACCTTTTTCTTTTCGAACTCGGTGTTTAAGGGGATGTTATATATATATATATATATATATATATATATATATATATATATATATATATATATATATATATATATAGGTTGTGCCATTGTTCCCTAGTTCGTGGGTTTTCGATATTTGCCACTATCAGATATATTGGCCCATTGGGCCCTTTGCAATACAAGAAACTCATTTGTAACAAAGAGTCGAGTGAAGATCGGTGGAGCAAAGAACGATCGCCATAGGGGCAGAGAAAAGTGAGGCACCATGGAAGCACCTTGCCGGGTGTGAATACCAAGACTAAGAGGGTCGCTATAGAATCCCTGTCGTGCGATGACGAGCCTCCTCGGCCTGAACAGCAGCGAGAGCCTCCAAGATGGAGGAAAGGGGCTGTCTTATCAGCAACTGAGAGCGAGCCACCTCATACTCCAAACGAAGGCAGGTGAGGAACTCGCAGAGGTGACGAGTCTCCAAATGAGCCTGCTGACGTACACAACAGGTGCAGGACCAGCTGACATCCGGCCCTAGAGAGTCAAGTTGACGCCAAACCGCAGCCAACTGCTGGTAGAAGGCATCCATGGTGGCGTCCTACTGTGCGAGAGACTACTCCTCCCGAAGAGCAAAAAGGTACAAGGCCTCGCTCTTCGGCTTGTAGTGGGCAAGAAGACGATCCCACATCTCCTTGGCCATAGACAACCCAAGCACATCGGACACGTGCTTGGTCTCAATACTAGCCACCACGATGGCGGAGGCCTTAGCATCCCCATCGTTCCACATCTCGTAGGCGTGGAGCTGCGTCTGGTACTCCTCGAGCGCGTCCTCAAAGGCGGCAACCGCAGCTCGCTGAACATCCTCACTAGCATCAGTAGGGAAGGCGGGCTCGATTGGAGGAATGGGACGGGGTGGGCAAGGCCGCTCGCCGGTGAGGTAGACCTACAGGCGTTGTTCCCGTAGGTGAATCCTCATGTGCTGGACAAACTTGTGGCAGTTGACGCCGTTGAAGGTGACCGACGGCTTCGGGATTGAAACGATACCCGTGCTCGAGGTTCCGGAGGGTGCCATTTGTGTGATGACCGTTGCATGCTGGAGTGACAAGCTTCTGTCCACAGCACTCGGGGCAGTAGCTGGGGAAGAGAAGGACGAAGCCGAGGCAGCTCTGGTAGGCAGAGGCAGCAGTAGTCCGGGAGTCGGTGCAGAGGGATGACACTTGGAGCAAGGGAGGGGCAGGGGCCCGAGCTTGGGCGCGCAGCAAGAGCAGGGGATGCCCGAGCGGCGTTGAAGGCGTGGAGGCCCGAGTGGCGTCGAAGTAGGGGAGACCAGGGGCCCGAGCAGGGGAGGTGCGGGGGCCCGAGCGGATCCACATTTGATCAGATGTGGCGGTGGTTTTTTAATCCACATTACCAAAGTGCACACTTTTTAATCCACGTTAGCAAAGTCGACGAGCAAGCACTGAGTTAGCTAGTAATAGGTCGGACTCAACTAACAGTTTCGACTCGACTAGACCTGTTCATGGCTGGCCCGGCCCGACTTGATTTTTGGCCTGAAAACCCACTAAATGCAATAAAATACGTTTTTATTCTCGAAATAAGTTAAATATTATTTTTATTCCAAAAAAATAATCAAAATAAAGGGTTTTTTTATCGGAAAATAAAGGGACTCCTCAGGCCTGTCCGTTCGAGACACGCTTTTCAGACCCAAGCCCAGCCCGGCCTTTCAACAGGTCTAGGCTCGATCAACTACGCGCAGTACGGATAGGTACCGTGCGTCTTCCCTGCGACGCACCTGAGAGAGAACCGGACGATGCTGCAGCGGTGGAATGGCGATGACGGCGGGCGCTCGGCATGTTCGCGAGGTCGGCCAACTCGAGGGTTGTGACGGTTAGTGCGGGGTGGACAGACATGGCCGGAACGGGGAGGAGAAGAGTGGTGGCTGAAAAGGGGGAGGAAGTGAGGAACTCACCGGCGGCGAACTCCGACGGCTTCGCGGAGGGAGAGTGCGAGCACAGCACGTTCCCGGCGATGATGGTTCCATTTTTTGGGTGGTGGCGCTGAAGAGGCTGACGACGGCGGCGGCCGTGGTGGTGAGGAGAAGAGCGGCAGCGGCGCTGGACAGCAGACGGAGTGGCTGACGGTGGTGGGAGTTAGCATCGGCGCGTCGAGGCGCACCTCGTGACGCGAGTGTCGAGGCGAGAAGATGACGGGGATGACGGATCGATGGTGGCGGTGACGAGGCCGGCGGTGCGACGAGCGGCAACGAGGACTCCATTGACGATGCAGCTGCACAGAGGAACGAACGGGGTCGCAATGAGATAGGGAGGAAGATGGGAGGATCAATTTTGAAGGAAACAAGGAGATGGGGATGAATTTAGACGGATTACCGGGTAGATGCGGAACGGGGCGGCGTCCCGCGGGACTTGGAGACGACGACGGAGCTCAGCAATGGCATGGCAGACTTGGGGAGGTTGGAAGGGGAGGAAAAGAAGCTAGCTGCGGTGCTGCTGCTTAAGTAGCGAGGAGGGCGGAGTCAGGGAGGGAGGCCCATACGAGCAACACGCGCAGCCTTGAACGAAGATGGTCTTGTTCTCGTGGTCGTGAATGGAATCGATGGGAGGATGACGAATCGGAGAGTTTGGGTTTGAGCAGGGCAAGACAGAGGAACGATTCAATGCTCTGTTCTTTGATTCGATGGCAATGGGCGCACACGTGGGGCTCATCCACGGTCGGATCAGCGAGCTTCGCCTCCACGGCGGCGAACACACCGTGCAGGAGCAACATGCGCTGCAGCCTGCAGCCGCATCTCGAGCTCCGCAAGCCGCATCTCGGGCGCTCCTACCTTCTTGCTCCGGTTGGTCTGTGGCGGCAGCACATTGGGGCGCCTCCTGAACATGGTACGGAGAAGGGGTAGATTTGAAATTTCACCTGTCCATTATCAGCGAAAAAAAGAAAAGGAGAAAAAAAAAGACCCACAAATACTTTTTTTTTTGCTGCTGATTAGGTGGCCACGAGGAAGCAACTAGTGCTGCAAACGAGTTGAGGCTCGAGCCAAGCTCGGTATTAACTGTGGCTCAGCTTGGCTTGTTTTGGAAAAGTTAGAAATCCGGCTAGGTTCGGCTTGAAAGCTGGGTCGTGGCGGTTCGCGAGCTGAGCTGTTAAAACTAGTCACAACCAACTCCTTCTACCTCGAGTCTTGATCCTGACTACTCGTGGCCACGATACTGACGTCGCCCACCACGAGCCCACGAGGTAGTGCCTCTCGCCCTCCTACGTCACGGCTCTTGACGTCGCCATCGCCTCAGAGCGTTGCGCGCCCGTAAGCAAACCACCTCCCTTCACCTCATCTCCTCCCTCCTCGCCCTGCCCGCCCCTTCCACTTCTACCATGGCGCAGGCCCAGCCACGGTCAAGGTAGAGCTCTCGTAGCTCCTACCAGCCATCCTTGATGACCCATGATCAGCCGGGTTTTCAGCGAGGCCGCCTTCCGCAGCGGCGACATCAAGTTCGCCATCCTTCGCCCCATGCCGCTCCTCAGCCGCCTCCCCACGCGCAGTCGCCCAACGCCTCTCTTCCTATGCATCTTCGTCGTCGCTGATGACGCCAACGTGCCCTCGCCCACAGGGTACCTCGCCGGTGTCAGGGAGGAGAACTAACGTCGTATCAACGAGATCCCCTCCTGTGGTCCCAACGCCATGCTAGTCGGTGTGGGGTCGCCTCTACCACCGCCGACTTCGCCGCGGCATCCCTATACCGTATCCTCCCCGTCGGTCCTACAGAGGCGATGGCGGAGGAGGTGGGCGAAGGGGAGGAGGTGACGAAAGGAGGAAGGTGGTGGCGGAGGAGACAGAGGCGATGGCTAAGGAGGCAGTGGTGGAGGAGGTGACAAAAGAAGGAAGGCGGTGACGGAGGATTGGGCGAGGGGGAGAAGGCGACGAAGGGAGGGAGACGGACGAAGGAGAATAACAAGATCTGGATCTGAATAGGATGGGAATAGCGAGATGGAAGGAGGAAGACGCCTGTGTGGGTGTGTGTGGCCGGATGGGAATAGCGAGCCAAACGAGTCTTGCGAGCGGCTCGGGCTCGGCTCGAAAATGAGGCGAACTAAGAATGAGGCTTGGCTCGGCTTGCGTACGTCACGAATCTGAGCCGAGTAGGCTCGCGAGCCTCGAGCTATTTTTACAGCCTAGACACGAGTGACATGAAGTCAGCGACAAGGGCTGGCATCCTATCTCAGCGCTGGAGGCACCTCCCCTGGTTGCTGCCCAACATATTCCTCGACAACGGTATGTTCCGTCAGAATGGCCCTGATGGCACATCTAATCTGGATAAATCTCTCAAGCAATGTCATCCATCACGGAAACAGTGGATCGCTTACTGTCTGCCCCAGCGGGTGAGCGTACGTGTTGTTGAGAGTATGTCTCTCGAGATACACTTAACAGGTGACTCAATCAACAATGGCGGATCCAGAACGAAAATGACCGGAGGTCCCTGAGGCAAGATAAGCAACGTTCGGCTGAGGTGTGGCTTGAGGGTGTCCCCTCATGTTGTTGGGTTAGGGGTGTCTACATTACATATGCATGGTTATATCTAAAGAAAAATAATTTTTGAATTCGGTGTCTTGTGCACCCTGATGTGCTACATTTGATCCGCCTCAGTCGATCAATAGTTGGCATTGGTCGCCTTGGTGGCAATGCAAGCTGCCGATTGTGGGAAGAGGTCAGAAATTTTGGGCCACAAATGTTGACGCAAGGCCCCCTTAGGACATGTAACACATGTTGATGACGATGAGAACAATGTGGAGCTTGCGTGCGTGTATTCGCAATGTTTCATGCGCCTTGTCGGCGCTTATCCGACCGTGCAAGGCAGACTCACACACAAGCTCCCTATATAACAGGACTAATTCGTTGTATGATACTAGTATTTTAAAAAATCCTTGATCGTGTCATTAATACATAGGTTCTGACCCTACAGTCAGTCGATGACCTATAAAAAACTCATCCATAATAAATAATAATATAGAGAATTGATTATTTGTCACTACAAAGAATAGCCTTTTTATTATTTGTCGCTGTTAATATTGTAATTGATAATTTGCCACTCTAAAGATTGGTTGATTAATAATTTGCTATTTTGGACTTTTAATTACATTTTCTCTTATTTCTCCTCTTTTTCCCCAAATAAAATATCCTTACTGCCCTCCATTATTAACACATACACAGCCTATCTACGCAGAGGTTCAGACTCTTATCTTCAGTGCTTCTATGATCCCAGAAAAGAAACTCACACTAACCGTATAGTAAATGGGGAGGTGAGACTTATGTTATAAGACAAGAAAGCAGCATAGCATACTATGGCGTGTGTAGGCATAGTATCTCAGTGTCCCTTTCAAGGGATAATTTGGTTCCATTCTCCACCTGATCAGTGCAGCCTTTCACGTTGTCCAAGGATCCCCCATAGACCTTAATCCCTGGCACCAACAGCCTCATCTTCTCATTGCCACCAGCATGATCCCTACAGCAACAAATCAATTGTGCAATTCATTACCAGTTCATTACATGATTGCTGATGAATTCCACCAACACCTGTCGATTTTAGCACACACGGAGTACTTCTCATCTATTATCTACCACCTGATAGTTATGTTCAGAGCATCACCCTTTTTGCTTCGTCTGTCTTTATTTCGTATTGAAATTTTCACAAGATGTAGTATATGTCGAGAACTTACATTGCATAATCAGCCGAATGTCCGAAGGCCTCTTTTGTCATTTTTTTAATGTAAGTATACTTTTTTTTCATTCAACAACTCTAGGAAGCACGAATCAGAATATTCCAACTCTAGGAAGTACTGATCCTCTTAACAAACAAGGGAAATAAGCCGATGAATTACTAGTCTAGGGTGAAGACTAAGAGATGGTGTACCGGTGGTGGTGGGTGGTGAGGACACAGTCGACGTAGGCGCCGAGCTCGTTGGCTGCCGTCAGCATCTTCTCCGGCTCCACCGAGTCAACGGTCGCCGCCTTCTTTGTGCTCTCGTCCACGATTCTTCAGAAATAAAGAACAAACAAGAACTCAGAGTCTCAAACGAATCCTTGAACGTAGAAGTTGTATCGGGCGAGGGCGAGATGTTGTGAGCTGTGAGATGGGCTGTGTATGTGTCAATAACGGAGGGCAGTAAGGACATTTCATTTGAGGGAAAAAAAATGAGAAATGAAAGAAAATGTAATTAATAGTCCAAAATGATAAATTATTAATCAATCAATCTTTAGAGTGGCAAATTATCAATTGCAATATTAGCAGTGGCAAATAGTAATTCTCCCATAATAATATAGACGGATCAGGGTCGGACGTCGTGGGTGCACTGCACGTATGGTCGATCGTGAGCCGCGACACGCAGGCGCGAGGGAGGCGCACGTACGGTGTAGCTAGCTTGCACGTACCGGCCGGGGCCAGTACTAAATTGAAACCTTTTATTCGGGTAGCCAGCATTGGAAATTTCACGTTTCTACAAGTACTATCGTATTACCGATAACAGAACTCATAAATTTTGTCTTGTTAGTATCCTGTTTGGAAACTGTGACAAATGAGGTTGAAACAACACATATCTGAACTGTGGAGATCAGCATCCGCATTGGACTGAAGTAGGTGTAGCATTATCCAAGATTAGCATGAAAATAGAGGGGCGATGATACATTTCTGAAAAGAGAATCATAAAATGTGAGCCATACAATGCGGAGTTGTGGACATTTTTTCCATTAAACTAATCACACTCCTATTATTATGACTATCTCCCTTTAGAGAGCAGAATCGTATGATACATTTGTCATCAGTTATCTCTATTTCTTATCAGCATTTGGCTTTTAATCAAGTTCGCGACGTAGTCTGCAACCCAAAAGGATCCAGCCTCCGTACAGCAATAGCCGTGTGTGTGACCTTCTGTTTCAACCGACAAGGCAACTCCAGGAGCACGCTTTGAGATCTGTGAATACTTAAAAAAAAGATTAACAGAAGCAAGATAGTCAGAGTACTGTTGATATAACATATGATCTATTCACCTCTTCCAAGTGAGCGAGCGGACCCCAGTGATCGTCCACACCAAACAGAAAAGCAATTTGGTCCTGTTTTGCTCTGATGAAAGTCCAGTCTGGTTCTTCAGAAAGCTGGAGTGCACTGACATAGTCAGGAACTGCTAGGCAAGTAAAACAAGTAGTTGTCGTCTACTAATGCAATGCAAATGGAACTGTTGTTATAATAATCTTGTAGTCTTGTGACTTATAATACAGTTGAATTTGCAATGCTAACATTGCGAATTACCTTTAGGAACTCTGTCATTGCCATGAAAAGCACATTGCACATTGTATGGTACTGCAAGGTTCGTGAAAAATGAGCAAATGTCTCAAAACATTTCAGATAAGAGAAACATATGAAACAGTTCGCCAACTGGGTTGCTAAAGTTCAGAACTAACCCGTAAGAGATGGCTGCATGCAGCATCAATAGCCGTTACAGACCATGAAGGTCCAAGGAACCTTCTCACAATGCTCCTAGTAACTGAAGCTTGGAGCGACCCGATAAAAGATACAAACAAACTAACCCCTTTACTAAGGAGACATGACCTGACATGTTCATTTGAGAGGACATGACCCGATAAAATGGGAAATCACAGGATAGTTGTTCGAACTTTGGAAATTGGAGCTCAAAAGTCAGGTACCAATTAACCTCCTACTAGATGAAAATTACTGACCGAATAAGAATAGATATAGTCAGCTATATATATATTTTTAGCTGTATATCTAGTCTCCTATGCTGCATTGCTCGTTAAATAGGGAAACCAATTTAAATTTTTCTGTTACCCTATCACTCTACTTGACTTTTAGGCGATCACTGTAAGCACATCACTTTGTTTGGGTTATCAAAACTTTCGCAATAATAGCAACAAGGTATGACTATGTTAATAAATATAAATTTTTCACCAATTTCCAGAGTATTCAATACCTTGCGATATATCCAATTGCTGATTGCTGTATAGAATTCTTGTTCAATGTTAAAAATGGATAGAGCCCTATAATTTTTTTTACCTGTACAGGAGAATCGAAGACAAATGAAACAACAAGGACACACTTCAGTAAAGGAGTGCCAGACTTGGACAAGTACCCATACCTTCTTCTGAAGTCTTTTGAATATTTCCAGGCCTATGTACGCACCAATTGAATGACCCACCTTCATTTAAACGAATAAATAGAGTTAAGGTGCGCTTGTTCATATACAAGTGAATCACAGAGTTACAGACATTTGTGTAGTTGCACATATCAACAAAACTACTATAATATCCACCTAGCATAGACAGATTGAATTTAATCAAAGAAAGCTGGTGGTGGTGAAGACAAAAGCATACCAAAACTATTGATTGTTCGGAATGTAGAAGCTCTTGCTCAATGAAATCAACCTGCAGACATGGACATAAATTAAACTGGAAAAATATGGGCAATCAATTCTGAAAACAGTTGGAGCAGAATCAGAGAAAAAATGAAACAGGAAAGTGTTAACACGATGGAAGAAAAGAATTACGAGATGTTCCTCTTTATTTTCTTAATGCTTTGGTGTTTGGAGGCATGACAGCTAAAAGCTGTTGCAGCAGGAATAAAATTATGAAGAGAAGTTTCAGTTGAAAATATGAAAACATGCCAAAACAAACCTTGTGGTCAATTTGTTCGTGCAGTGAAAACAATCGTCCATGCTCAGAACCCTGTCACAGATAGTGTAAAAATCAGACGCAGTAGCAATATTAATATGTTGACAAAGCAATTAAAACCAATCCAGCCAAATCATAGTATAAACGCCAAAGGATCTCTAGAACAATATGTTGTTGTGCATTTATTGCTGACCTTGATCGTCACTTATGAATAAGAAAACCTTGGGTTGGGAACTTTGACTAATGATACAACAAAAGACATGACAAATTCTTTTTGAAAATGACACGTTATGGTGAATTGGTGACAAATTATCAAATATTCCTGATAAATCTATCTTTCATCATCATCATATTGCCTGCCAACCATATACACTATAAATGTGAGTATCAGAGTATGTGGCTATTTCTGCTGGTCACATTTCAGGCAATAACGGCCCCCTTGTTGATTCATCAACATGATGCTATGAATCAACTTGAAGTAAACAGGCAACAAGCATCAGTGGAGTTGTATATTACCTTCTGGCCATGTGAAATATGCCCTATAGCTGGACAACGGATAAGGTTCATCAGCAAGCAACAAACTGCATAGGTAGTCCATACCATGAAAAATGCATGAGTTAAGCTTACCTGTAATAGATGCCTGCCCACCGAGGTTTTCATAGAGCGCTTCGACAAAATCCTTATAGAATGCAGCAATACCTGCCGGACAGAAACATGAAAGCCCTGAGCCTTCACTCAGGAGCATTTCAACATATAAAACCACACAAATCTTCAGCGCGTCACCGACCTGGATTTCCAGGGATAAAGAGCACGTGAAGGGACGGCTCTCTGGATCTTATCTCGAGCAACTCCGTTGCAAAGCTGCAGAGAATTGCTTGCTTGTAGTAATTAACAAGAACCTATGGAAGCCTAAGCATCCTAAACTTAACACTACTCAAGAGCATCCTATGGAACCCAACGCAATGCAGGTACCTGGTGACCATGCATATCCTGGTTGTGGCTTGCTCCCTCGGGAACGGCGTGAGCCTCGCTTTCTCCATGGATCCAGCAGTGCTCGACCTTGCGCCGCAGGCCGATCTAAACAACCTGAATCGCTAGCCGATAAAAACATCGTAAGCCTGTCACTAAACTGAGCAGATTAAAGACAATTGGCTCGAACCTACCAGAGTTCTGCACAAATCAACCGCGCATCGATACGAGCCTGCACGATTATGCAGAGAGCGAGGACACATTAGAAGGCGATTGGTTTTTAATCCGGAAGTCCAAAGCGGTGGTGATTTGGTGCCGTGCGTGCGCAGAAGAGGGATTGTTTTTTGGGTGAATGAAATGAGGTCGTGGGAAGTTGAGGGGGTGGAGTTGCTTACCCATCCAGATGGAGCGGAAGGGGGAGGTCGAATCGGGGATTCGGCGATTCGCGGGTGGGTGCACGCCGCGCGACGGCGAGACTAGCTTTCAACTGCCTTTGCAGTCGGATCGGGGTAACACCTACGACTGCTCGCCAGATATTCTGTTGTGTGACTGTCCTCGACGACGTGGCTCGTTGATTAAAAAAAGTATAAGCCCAATTTACCCTCACTAATTATCATAAAAGTCTGATTTACCTTCTGAACCATAAAACCGGTTATTTAACCCTTTAAATTTACGAAATCAGGTCACTACACCTGACGAGGATATAATAATCCTTATTTTACCTTTTATCTATAATTTTTATTATAGATAAATATGACGTCATGTGAACCCCGAAAGTGTACTTCTTAATGTTATGAAGGAAGAACCAAATGGATGGTCGTAAGTTCTTCTACGACCACCCCCTGATCGTAAGTTATGTTACGACTATTCCATAGTCGTAAGTCTTGCTACGACTACCTCATAGTCGTAGATTCATCTACGACTAGGTCACCACGACCACCTTATAATCAAATGAACCTGCGAGACAAGTGGGTCTTATTGATTAAGGATTCAAACGATCATCATCTGCCGTTATTCTACGAATAATGGCACGTAATACCCCATTATCTACGGTATATAGTCATTGAGCGGCGTGGAGGAATTAATACACCGTAATTACTACCAACATACGCCACATAGAGGTGATGAGGGCCGCTTTACTGGAGTAACCGCCGCTCCTTCACATTACTATAAAAGGCGGCAACTAGAGAAAAGAGGCATCGGAGGAGCCATCAGAATACAAGCACTATCTGTAATAGTCTTAGTTTTTCCCCGATTATTCAATATACACTCAATACCATACACACACGTAAGTAGGGTTGTTATTCTCTCCGGAGAAGGCCGAACTCAGTATAAAAATTCCCGTGTCGATCTCTGCATGATTCTATTCTAGGAGACCCCCGAATCAAACAATCTTTACGTAAGTTCGGTTCTAAAACAACCGGTTAGGCTGGCGCCCGTGGGGATCTTCGGTAATTTCTTGTCAAACATTCTCTCTGTTTTCCAAATCTCATGCACTCATGGCGGAGAATGGAGCGAGGAGAACTGGTTCGACTTGGCAGATTACACAGACGTCGACATGGATGCCGGATTCGGTCACGAACCAAGTGATGACTCATCCTATGGCATTCTTGCCTCCGAGGATCTTCCCACGGATCCGAGGAGACAATGTCGCCGGTGGAGTTGAGGAGGATCCTTATCCCCACAACAAGACGCCCAAGAGAGGAATCTACCTCTCAAGGGACAAGGGTCAATCGACCAGACCACACCCAGTGGACTCACGACCTGACGAGAGTTTTTCCTCGAAGTGTCCAAGTTCCCCTAAGGCGGTCCGACTTGGTGAGGCAAGCTCTAGATGCCACAGTGCAGGACTTCACCCGGCATCTGGTGATTCTCTCTCTCTGGATAACGCCAGAGAGGCGGGATCAAGCATGCTTTTCTGCAAATTCGACCATCTCTCATGAGCCACACCGCCGACGGAGAGCAGTTATAACCAGATTTCCCTACTTGGAGGGATTACTCCAAGTCGCCAGATGGTGTCTCTCGACGACTCCTCAAGGAGAGGCCTCGGCGCAAGTGAGAATCATCAACGGAGGTCTTCGTCCTTCCTCGAGATCAAGATCACTCTTCTAGAGACCGAGATGGAGACCCTTCCGAAGGTCACACTGCGCCCCTCGTGGCAATGGCGGGACACCACCTCTGGCGGACACGACTAACGCCTTCATGAACGCCAGGAAATCCTCAATATTCTCGCTTCATTGAGGCAATCTCAAGAGTCTAACATGGAAAATCTTGAGGCAATTCAAGGAAGAAGATTGAAGCTCGGAAGAATTTGCTCGGGCGTATTCAATATCAATCGAAGAAGCTCGAGAGCTCCAAAGACATCAATGATTTGCTCGAGAATCCAACTCAAGAGCTAGCGAGAACGCTAGGCTACGACCTCTTATTTGAAGAGATCGCACAAAGGCTTCGAGTACAATGAAAAATTTGGAAGCTCCTCGTCGACATCATTCAAGTAGTCGCACCCATACGACTTCTTGACTACCGATCAATCCAACATATCACCGCGAGAAATCGGGCGCAATGACAAGTCGTGTCGATCTCCTACTCGAATAAATGTCTTCCAAATGGTGATGATCAAAAGCTCCTCGGAAGGTGATCGTTCACCACTCCGACATGGAAATCTGCAATACAGATAAACCACGAGGAGTATTCCTCGAGGACCGAGACTTATTACAGTCGGGTCGACTCATTAATGGGTATCGTCGATACGACCACCGATGATATCAACCCTTCTTTTACGCAGCGAGGCGTCAAGAAGTCATTACGGATGTCGGGCATTCTCGCCGATCTCCGAAAGCCGTTCATTGCCACCTCGTTTTCGACCGGTGAACATGGAGAAGTTTGATGGTTCCCAAAATCCCATCGAATTCCTTCAAATTTACACAACGGTATGCTCGAAAGCGGCAGGAGGAGGAGAGCATGTGATGGCAAATTACCTTCCAACTGTGCTCGAAGGATCTGCTCAATCGTGGTTACTAAACCAACCACTCGAGTCGATCTATTCTTGGCAACATCTCTGCGATCTTCTACTGGCAAATTTCCAAGGCACATACAATCGCCTACGAAAGGAGGACGACTTGCACCGGATGAGGCAGAAGCGACAACGAGACATTGCGCCAGTTCATCAAGCGCTTCAGTCAGGTTCGTAACTCAATTCCGGAAGTTTCTGATTCATCTGTCATCAAGGCTTTCAAACAGGGAGTCCGTAGTAGAAGGATAACAGAGGATATTGCTTTAAATCCTCCTACTTCTGTCGCCGAACTCTTCGAAATGGCCGATCGATATGCTACTGCCTCTGAGGCGGTCGAGTGGAACAACACAATCGATCGTGAAGACAATCCATCTCGAGAGCCAGGCGAAGTTGGTAAGAAGAAGGATAAGAAAGCAAAAAAGTCCAAGAATAAGATGAAGTGTCAAAAACCCAGCGGTTCCAAGGAGGTATTGGCTGTGAATGATAAAGAGCCACGTACATCCAAGCGACACTCCGACAAAGGCAAAGGTAAGCATACGATCGGAAAAATGATAAGCCTAGGTGGTGTCCATTCCATAAAAGGAAGGGCATGACCTTCAAGAATCGGGTCTTCCAACTAAAGCTTGAAGACTACTACAACCAACAAGGACCACTTCCCACCCTCGGCGGGTAGGTCAAACCGGTGGTCATAAATCTTCGATGACGAAGAGGAGATGCTGTTCCAGATCCGCAACACACCGTTGAACACATCTACGGGATCATCGGCATATGAATCAAAGCGACGACTCAAAGGTCGCTGAACGCGAGGTAAACTCCATAGATCCTCCTCTCGTCAATAAATTATCGAAGTGGTGGAAGTCACCATTTCTTTCGAGAAGAGTGATTGCCGATCCTTCGACTCGACAGTCGATACCAATCGTGGTCGAACCCACCATCAACAATTGTCGGGTCAATCGAGTTTTGGTTGATGGTGGAAGCTCGTTAAATATTTTATTTACGAGTGCCCTGGATGACATGCAAGTACCCAGGACCAAAGTGAGACCGGTACGATACTCTTTCCATGGGATTGTACCGGGATCTTCGGCCAAACCAATTGGTCAAGTTTATCTTCCTTTAACATTTGGTTCACCAAGTAATTTCAGGACAGAGAAAATCTCCTTTGATGTGGTCGATTTCGATACGGCATATAACGCCATACTCGGACGACCAACTTTGGCAAAATTCCTAATGGCTACTCATTATGGATATCAATGTATTAAGATGCCAGGTCCCAAAGGAGTAATTACAATCCATTGTGACAAGAAGATGGCGCATACCTGCGACCGTCGATCCCTTGAGATGGTAGGACAAATACCAACTCGAGAAGAAAGTCAGCCTTCGACTAGCAAGTCGAAGCCTAAAGCTGCACCAAAGCCGAACGACAAAGTCAAAGAGGTTCCTCTGGACGCAGGGAGCCCTCGAAGACTGTTCGCATCGGGGATACTTCCGACCCCAAATAGGAAGACGCCCTCATCACCTTCCTCCGAGCTAACGCAGATGTATTCGCGTGGCAAGCATCCGACATGCCCGGAGTCCCCAGGGAGGTGATCGAGCACAGGCTAGCCTTACGGCCTGACAAAGTACCCGTAAAACAAAAATTGCGGAGATTTGCCCCTGATCGACGAGATGCTATTAAATCAGAATTGGATAAGCTACTTAAAGCAGGCTTTATAAGAGAGGTCAACCATCCAGAATGGTTGGCTAACCCTGTAATGGTTAGAAAGTCAAACGGCAAATGGCGTATGTGCGTAGACTTTACTGATCTTAATAAAGCTTGTCCAAAAGACGATTTTCCTTTACCTCAGTCGATCGGTTGGTTGACTCTCTGCGCAGTTGTGAAATGTTAAGTTTTTAGATGCATATTCGGATATCACCAGATTAATATGTGTCTAGACGATGAAGAAAAGACCGCATTTATTACACCATTTGGTATATTTTGCTATGTCAAAATGCCATTTGGTCTAAAAAATGCGGCGCGCTTTTTCAACGCTTGATGCAGCAACTTTTTCATCTCAATTAGGCCGAAATCTAGAAGCCTATGTCGATGACTTAGTTGTCAAAAGCATCAAGAAACTTAATCATATTAGCGACCTACAAGAAACATTCGACAATCTCGTAAAACATCGCTTAAAACTTAATCCTCGAGAAGTGTGTGTTTGGAATCTCTTTGAAATTGCTTGGATTCCTAGTATCTATACGAGGAATTGAAGCGAATCCTAAAAGATAAAAGCCATTTTACAAATCGCCCCAACTACGGAAAGAAGTCCGTAAACTCTTTGGGTGCATGGCGGCTCTAAGTCGTTTCATCGCACTGTCGGGAGAAAAGGGACTACCTTTCTTTAAACTTCTAAGGAGACACGAAAGTTTTGAGTGGTCGAAAGAGGCAAACGCCGCCTTTGAGGATGTCAAGAGGTACCTTCTGAGTGCTCCTATTCGGTCTCTCCGAGGCGGAAGAAACGCTCTTGGTTTACCTAGGCGCCACGCCACAGGCGATCGGTAGAAGATCTTGGTTGTAGAACGTGAAAATGTACAACGACAAGTCTACTACGTAAGTGAAGTTTTACACGGACCTAAGGGCGTTACCCTCGGGTCCAAAAGCTTCAGATGCCCTCCTCATGTCTTCGAGAAGCTGCGGCATTATTTTCAGCGACAAACTAGTCAGTGCTTGCCCGAGTTTCCCTTGGGAGCGATCCTCCGTAATAGGGAAGCAATGGGACGATGGCAAAATGGTCGGTCGAACTTGGGGAGTTCGACATCCATTTCGTGTCCCGAACAGCCGTTAAATCCAGATCTTGGCGGACTTTGTCGCCGAATGGACAAATCTGAACTGTTCGGGATCCCCGATCTGATTCCCGACCGATGGGCGATGTACTTTGACGGGTCGCTTACTTTAAGTGGCTCGGGGGCTGGGGTTGTCCTGGAATCTCCTACCGGAGAGACCTTAAAGTATGCCATACAATTAAACTTTCAGGCCACTAATAATGTGGCGCGAATCTTAAGATTTGCTAGGCGGTATCTGAGCGTGGCGCTCTCGATTCGCCGACTACTCGTGAGAGGAGACTCTCAACTAGTCGTGAATCAAGTCGGTAAAAGTACCAAAGGTGCTCTAACCCGACAATGTCTCGGTACCTATCGAATCGTAAGCTAGAAAAGCATTTTTAGGTTTGAGGCACAATTCATCCCTCGAAAGGATAATTTCCTCATGAGACCGACTTGCTCGAATAGCTTCTTCGGATCTGAAGTACCAAAAGGAGTCTTCTTGGAACAACTCGAAGCCTTCTCTCGGTCGAAGAGCCGAGACACCTCCTATTGAGACGGCCTCTCTAGAATACGAGGATACATGGATGGCGCCCATCTATGATTATCTTGAAGGGTTACATGACCAAGGCGATCTCGAGGCGGATCGCTTATCGAAAAGCCAAAATGTATACTTTGGTGAAGGAGTTCTCTATAAGCGAGGTACTCAAGGGGTGCTCATGCGATGCATTCCGCAGAGCGAAGGATTAACACTCCTTCACGACATACATGGTGGCATTTGTGGAAATCATGCTTCCTCTGAGCGTTGGTCGGCAAGGCTTTTCGACAAGGTTTTCTTGCCAATGACCTATACGATGCTAAAGAGTTGGTTAAAAAGTGTGTCGATGCGGTTTATAGCGAGCAAATACACCAACCACTCGGGCATTACAAACAATACCTCTATCTTGGCCTTTTGCAACTTTGGGGTCTTGATATCCGGGACCGTTTCCTAAAGCTCCGGGAGGTTTGAGTTCCTTTTGTGGCTATTGATCGTTCACAAAATGGATTGAAGTCGAACACGTGACTAGGATAACAACTAAGCAACAAAGCGGTTTATGATGAGATGCGTAATTACTCGATTTGGAGTACCAAGTCGAATAATTACAGATAATGGTAAGCAATTTTCGGCGCAAAATTTCAGGAATTTTGCGACGAGTTGGGTACCAAGTTATGTTATGCTTGATGGCCCATCGAGTAATGGGGCGGTCGAGCGTGCAAACGGCCAAATAATGAGAGGAATTAAAACTCGAGTCTTGACCACTCATCAAGCGCTCGGGGCTTGGGTACAAGAATTACCCTCGTATTATGGGCGATTCGTACAACTACCGATCAGACTCTGGGAGAAACACCTTTCTTTTTAGTCTTGGTCTTTGAAGCTATGCTTCCTCGGAACTAAAGATACGGTCAACACGAAGTGAAACATTCACGGACTCCAACCGGGAACAAATTCGAGCAGATGATATTAATCTACTTGAAGAAAGGAGAAACCGGGCCCTAATTAGTTCGGCAATCTACCAACAAGCCTGCGAAGATACTACGATCGTAAGGTTCAACCTCATGACCTTCTTTGTAGGTGACTTAGTATTGAGGCTTTGCCAATCCAAGTCTAATCGGAACAAACTTTCTCCCAAGTGGGAAGGTCCTTACAGTGGTCGAAGTTACTCGTCGAGAATTGAGACGATTGGCATTGGAAGGCGGCGGAGTTCTCTCAATTCTTGGAACATCGACCCGATTCGCAAGTTCTATGTGTAACCACTATTAGGACAATAAAGAATCGGTTTTTTCTATCTCTATTGTCTTACTTTTGAGTAGTGCTTTCATTATTTTTCGACTATGTTTTAAACACCCGCTTTTCTTTACCTGGTCAAGGCGATAACATCACCTAGTCGAAGCCTCTCCTCTCTGCATGTGGTCACGCCCACTAGAAGGAGTTTCCTAGTGTCGACTCGTTACTCGCTTTTATGGCCAACACAAAGAACTCGGGTTTTATTTAGTCGAAATATTTTTGAAGGCCAACTCTTTTCACCTTAGTTTATTTCTTGATTAATTTGAAAAATACTCTAAGAAAGCGCACTTTCTCGATTTGCTTAACCGTCTTGGGTGTACTCGTTTCATCTTAAGCGGTGGGAGGAAGAGACACATCTAGTCGAAGCCTCTCTCTCTCGCGACGTGGTCACGCTTAATGGAAGGAGCTTCCTAGCTTTGTTCAGTTTCCTACTCTTGCTACCAGGACAGACTTATCGAGTCCACCGAAGAAGGACGAGTAAATATTTTAAAGTCCTCTAGACGTTTGCTTAACTCAAGTTGCCGTTCTCGATTTGATTAAACTAGTCGGAGATGTTAACATTACCTAGTCGAAGCCTCTCCTCTCTGCACGTGGTCCTGCCCACTAGAAGGAACTTCCTAGTGTCAACTCGTTACCACCCTTTCGACCAGTGCATGACAATTGAGACCAAAAACTACAAGTTAAACAAACCTCTCTGTTTTCAGAAACCCTTTCTACAGACTATTTACTTAGTTTGTCTAAACAAACTCAGCAAATAGTCGGGGGCTAGGATAATTTGATTTCAATTCTTAGTCTTTATTTCGTTAATTATCTTTTGAGTTACTAACTACTCGACAAGATGATTTGCAGGAGACAAAACTATTTACTTAGTTTTCATAAACTAAGCAAATATTCGTGGGCTAGGATAAAGTCATTACATTTGACTTCATTTCTTAGTCTTTAAATTCGTTAATTATCTTTTGAGTTGCTAACTACTCGACAAGATGATTTGCAGGGAACAAGATGGATTACATCAACAAAAGATTGTTTTTCACAAGTTCATTACAGACTACTCAAGAGGAGAGCCCAATGCATCTCCTCTGAAACTTTCCTACTAACCTGATTGCATCTCCTCCATCAGACGTCTTCCTTCTGCTTCAGAGCAGTTGAAGTCGGTCTCGAGTGGTTGCACATTAAGGTTGGGGTCATGAGCTTTTAGTTTTGCTAATGCATAACTTATCGCGATTTCGACCGCCTCCTTTATCGATTGACTTGGTTGGCCTTGAGTGGTCACGGATCTCGCAAAATCCCGACTTGATCCCCAATGGTACTTGTGTGAGCAGCTATTGTATCATCTTGAGAGTCTTTCCTCATTATGTAGCTCACCAAGCACATTGTTCGAGAGCGTGATGTTTCCTTGAAGTTTAATCTTCATTGCTTCCATCTCTGTTGGGTACAAGTCGAAGCCTCATGAGCTTTTTGTTTTCGACCACTTGCTCTGAAGAAATAAGATTGGTCAAACAAAAATAAACTCCTAGAGGAAAAAGAAAACAAAAATAACCACGGTAAAAGAACTTCTTACCCACTAGTTGAGAATCAACTTCTTAACCTCTTCATTATGGGAAGCAATGGTCTCAAAGATACTTTTTCTCCCATGATACAATATCCTCCACATTCTTCTTTGCAATAAGGGCGATCGATTATAAATCACGGCTTTATCGCGATTTCGATCTCAAGTTCTCTCAATTTAACGTCCATTGCTAGAAAGGAAGTGGAAGTGAGAAAAGGGAAATAACTCGTAAGGAATTGCGGGTAAAGAATTACTTACTTGATATTGAGTTCTCGGCGTCTCAAGGTTTTGATCTTTATTTTTGGACATACGAGTATGCTCGTGAATAATCGAAGTTTTCTCTAACTTCATTCGGAGCTTTTTTCGTCTCGTCTTCTTTTTACGAAAAGAAGCAAGAGTTAGGTAAAGATCAAAGATATAAGCGATCTTAAGTTCAGCACTTCTTCGTTTAATTTTTCCTGCGACTTCATGGTTGCAGAGTTAGCTTCTTTAAGCTTTTTAGGAGGTCTAATACCTCTTCCTAAACTTTTTCGACTCCTCTTTTTATAATCGGCGAGTCGGCTAAGGTCTTAAGCGTCCTTTGCTTAGCTTTGCAAGGATAACGGTGGACATGAGCATGGGTCAATCGATTGTAAGTTCTTCTACAACCATTGACCTAGTCGTAAGTTCTTCTACGACAAAGCCCTTTGGTCATAAGTCTTTTCGACCATTACCTAGTCGTGAGTTTTTCCATGACAAATTCCGTAAGCACTATATAAGTAGTCAAATCCAAGGTGACTATGAATAGTAGTGACTTACCACCTCTCTGCTTGTTTGCGAGTTCCTCTTTCTGTCATACTCTAGAAGTTGTCGATGATATTCACCGACAACAGCAATTTGCTCTATGGCTTTCTGGCAAGATGAAAAGACGGTGAGAAACAAGAGAAGATAAAACTGTATATATATAAGTACGATTAAGTACTTACATTCATAGTTGATCGAGCAAACATCGAATCACCGACTCCGGATCTTGACTTGTCTACCCTCGTGACTTGGTCCCACCAAACCTTCTCAAGGCGTTCATTATCAAAGGTATCCCTCTATTGGGAATATCGTTGGGATGGGGACTCGGTCGCGAGATCTGAAAGCAGAAGACCCTACGATGGAAGCAGGCCTAAAGAAGTCAGCGAAGAAGTTGAAATACTCTTCTTCTTCTGATTATGTAACTTCAGTTTCTCTTTGGGTACCGGGAGGAACGCTCGCGATCTCCTTTCCCAAGACGGTGGGCGTAACCGCCACCATCTTGACGGAGAGCCTGCGGTTGCCTCTGTTCTATCCACGACCATCTCGTTGGTCGTGGCGACCTCTCGAGAGTCGCGGTTGTTGTTGGAGTTTTCACGACCATCTCGATGGTCGCTGTTCTTCTTTGGAGTCTCCACGACCATCTCTGTGGTCACCATTGCTATTTCAGAGGTTGTAGTTACCTTCTTGGGTACAACAGTACCTCATTGGTTGTCGTAACCACGTCAGCGCCATGACTTCTTCTACCACTGGCCGAGGATGATCCTCGACCACTTCCTTGTTGTCTCTCCGGCGGTTGGAGAGGTAGCAATAGGCTTCTCAACGGAAGCATTCTCGAAATTTGAAGGAGTCGGGCTAAAACAAACAAAATGAAAGCAATTCGAGGTTGTGAAAAGGAAAAAGGTAAACTCTGTTCTTACACTTTAGTATATTTCACATACCTCTGCACCTTGGACCTAAACAGAATTTGGGAGTCACTTTCCCAGCGGAAGATTTCTTCTTCTCTCGACCACTTACGGTGAAGTTCGAGTTGAAGAATGGGCTTAGCCACGACCACGCCAGTCGTGGATCTTGAACGAGGACCATCTCTCGGTCTCGACTTTCTGGATGGCCGAGATCGGTCTCAACCACTCCAAGAGCGACATTGCCATCACCATAGGCTCTCTTTGGAGCGGTATTATCCTTCACAAAAGACATAAAATCCTTCGGTTCTCCTTTTCCAAATGCTTAACAAAATCGGGAGTGGCGTAAGCTGCGAAAGATTTTTTGTCATAATAGAAGGGTACCTTGGCCTTGCGAGCTTTGCGCTTTAGAGGTTCGGCTACTTGACCTCCTCCACTTGACTATTTTAGCCTCGGCTTGATTATGCTATGTTTGCCACAAGCTTTGCAGAGGATCCGTCGAAGGACTAGAACTCGAGCTCGTCCCTACTTTGTCGTCACCCTTAAAAGTCGGCGTCTCTTGGACGAAGGAGCCGAGCCTTTGTCCTTTGTCAACCCTCGCACCGATGGTTATCGATCTGACTTCTTCATCATCGACGATTTTCCATGCCTACTTTACGTAAAGCAAAAGCAGAAGAGAAGAATTACTAACTCGGTCAGAAGATTTTCTACGACCGTAATCAAATCGTAAGTTTTTCTCGACCTTTCCTCGTAGTAAGATTTCCTACGGTCACGACTAAGTTGTAAGTTTTTCTACAACATTTCTCTAGTCGTAAGTTCTTTCTCGACTATAAAGTCTTAAAGACAAAATCAACTCTTGATTACCTTTAGGCGAACCATCCTTTCCTCTGCGGATCGAACCGCAAGGATTTTAGGAACCGCCACATTAAGTGGCGGAGACTTCTCTAAACGAGTTTGACTCTAACGTCAATCTCCATTTGGTGAAAGATCTATTCAAACAGATAAAGGCATCTTTTAAACAACTTTGCAGAAAGACCAAACTGAGAGCTAAGTCGAAAATTCACTTACCCTCGTTGTAGTCCCTGGTTGGGTCTGTTATACGAGTATCTCCACATAGGGATGCTCGTTTCTTCAAAGGACTAATTCGGCGTGTG
Source organism: Phyllostachys edulis (assembly GCA_036346405.1). Taxonomy (NCBI): domain Eukaryota; kingdom Viridiplantae; phylum Streptophyta; class Magnoliopsida; order Poales; family Poaceae; genus Phyllostachys; species Phyllostachys edulis. The sequence goes on along the minus strand of CM070545.1, from coordinate 21,215,054 downwards.
ATGAAATCTTTCACCACATGCCATCCGTCGACCCTTCCTTCTTCAAGTCCTTGATAGCTTGAACATAAGGGGCAATCCGGTGATATCTTCGTGAGTCGAATCCCATGAAGATTGCTTTTCAATGACCTTTCCCACTTAAAGAGAGGTCATCTTCCGAGGTGACTTTCGATAAAACCACCTCTTCCTCCATCCGACCCACGAAGACGGGTGAAACTCTGAACATACTCCCTCGACTTCCGTCGTGGAGTTTTAGATCACAACTTCCAAGCAATCCCGACTTGCGAGACATTCCATAGAAATATTGGAAAAGCTCAAGGTCATAGGAATTCCTGTCGCCTCGCACAAATATCTTAAAACTCGGCATGGTGATCGAGTTAGGACCAAGGTTCACTAACTCCACCCCAAAATGCTCGAGCACTGCGGTGAAAAGGGTGGCAGCGTTGAAGGCCACACTCACAATAAGCACGGAAGGCGGAATTTGCCCATTCTCCTGACGGGTAATCTTGCCCAAATCTGGGAAGCCATTTCACGAGAGTCTTCTCTGGAATCTTCTGGCGACAACTAGGGCTTGAATCTTCGCGCATCCATCTCCGACTCTTCCCAATCGAAACTTTCTGGCCATCTCTCGGAAGCAGAAATTTTGGGTCGAAAAAGAGGGCACAATTGGAGTGGCAATGAAAAGGCAAGAACGACTTCGGCGGAGAAGGCAAGAGGTTGAAAGAACAGCGACAGAGCAATTTGGGGAAAAGTAAGATCTTAGGTTTTACCCCCGGTGAGTATATATAACCTTGTACCTTGAGTAGGGCGTGACATTCAAGGGTCGCCACCGTCTGGGAACCGCTTCAACAGAACAAGCTAGCTAAGCGTCGCTTGAGATTCCCGATGTGTCCGCTCGAGAAATTCAGGTTTGCGTTTACATCTCAAGTTTAAATTACTTCCTTGGTTAGATCTTTTCAACCAAAGGAAATGATAATCGGAAAGTTCCTTCTTAGGTCATTATACTCGACCACCTTGTGATCGAGAAATGCTTTTACGATCACTTGATAGTCGTAAGCAATTTTCTTGACCAAGCACATTTACGGTCAAAGTAGTATACAATCGAAGAGTTTTTCCTTCGATTATTTTCTCTGATCCTCTCATGATCGTAAGACCATCTAGAACCCTTTACCAAGTAAGTTGCTTTCACTTGAAGTGGGGGCTAGATGGCGAGGATATAATAATCCTTATTTTACCTTTTATCTATAATTTTTATTATAGATAAATATGGCGTCATGTGAACCCCGAGTGTACCCTTAATGTTATGAAGGAAGAACCAAATGGATGGTCGTAAGTTCTTCTCGACCACCCCATAGTCGTAAGTTATGCTACGACTATCCCATAGTCGTAAGTCTTGCTACGACTACCTCATAATCGTAGATTCATCTACGACTAGGTCACCACGACCACCTTATAATCAAATGAACCTCGAGACAAGTGGGTCTTATTGATTAAAGGATTCAAACGATCATCATCTGTTGTTATTCTACGAATAATAGCACGTAATACCCCATTATCTACGGTATATAGTTTGTTGAGCGGCGTGGAGGAATTAATACACGGTAATTACTACCAACATGCGCTTGCATAGGAGGTGATGAGGCGCTTTACTCAGAGTAAGCGCCGCTCCTTCACGTACTATAAAAGGCGGCAACTAGAGAAAAAGAGGCATCAGAGGAGCCATCAGGAATACAAGCACTATCTGTAATAGTCTTAGTTTTTCCCCTGATTATTCAGTATACACTCAATACCATACACACACAGGAGTAGGGTTGTTATTCTCTCCGGAGAAGGCCCGAACCTGTATAAAAATTCCCGTGTCGATCTCTCTGCATGATTCTATTCTAGGAGACCCCCCCAATCAAACAATCTTTACGTAAGTTCGGTTCTAAAACACCGACAACACCCCTCAGACCAGTTTGAATAGGTGGTTTTGTACAATACAGTATACAAGCCACACACACATGTACAATACAGTATACAAGCCGCATACATATGTAGTATACGCCAAGTGCTGTCAGCGGCGAGGTGTAGGGCTAAGTGCTATCGGCGGTGAGTCGCAGGGCCAAGTGCCTGTCCACGATGAATGCACAGCGGAGTGCTGTAGGCGGCGAGGCGCAGGGCGAAGTACTGTCGGCGGTGAGTTGCAGGATCAAGTGCATGCCGACGATGAGTGCACAACAGAGTGCCGTCGGCGGCGAGGTGTAGAGGAGAAATGCATGTCGGCGCCAAGGTGCGAGGTGCAGAGAGAGAGAGAGAGATGGTGTGCACCTCGGCAGCCAACGGCAAGGAAGAGTACTGGATCTGGCCAACGGGGAAGACGACGACCGGATCCCGACAACGCTGACAACGGGGAAGCTCGGGCTTGCCGACGGCGCGGACGAGGACCGGATAGCGTCGGGGCCGACAAGGGTGAGGCCCGAACTAACCACAGTAGCAACCAACTCCATCACCATACACATGCATAAAATGGAAATCAACTAGCATGAGAACATGAAACAAAAATCAACTAAAGTAGTCAATAAATCATACCCGCAACAAAATCCAAATGAACCAGAGCCGAAGGCGCAGGCGCGAGTAGTCGTAGGTCGGGCGAGCAGCGGGCGCAAGGAGGTAGTGGGCCGAGCAAGCCGAGCCGCGGGAGGGACTGATGGCTAGGTCGATGAGCGGCGAGGCGGGAGGCGGGCGATGGCCAAGAGGGCGACGTTGGCGGGCTTGAGGCGCAAGACGAGACCAAAGCGGGCGAGTAAAGAATCTAGACCCGCCATTACAAGTTAATGGAGTATTTTGGTAATTAATGATAAATATATATGTGAGACTAACACTTATATTGATATACCTATTGTGTAATCTTGTTTGCATTCGACATCATATTCCTATATGTTGTTGCATTCCTCGGATCCAAAATATAGGTTGAACTCCACTAAAAGTCTAACTTGAATATGTGCATATGTTTTTATTACATATTCGTGTATGCACACATTTAGGGAGAGTTCACTCTACGTTTTGTGGTTCTATTAGTATTGATCCATATTTCTTTATCCACATATATTGGGGATCTCTACTTTGAAACATATCCTTTGAGTACATAAAACTTGTGTAGTTCATATATACTCATATTACTTTATATTCAATTATTTGCAATTGTGTTAAGATGTTTAAAGGCTTAGTCCCAGTTTATGGATGGCGACATGGTAATGGAAATGTATGACAATAGAGGGATCATGACTAGTAGCTTGATAGCATGTTCTTATGCTATTTGGATCAATTTAGGATCATGTGTGCACTTTGAATTTGTTTTGAAAAGCCAACTGTGCATTGTCAGGACAATCGGTAGTACCGGCGTTGTGTTGGCGGTACTACCGTTCAGTGGTATGACCGAGATTGCGGTGCGGTACTATAGCAACCCGGTTGTTCCGAATATTAGTTGGCGGTATGTAAATTCCAGAGCGACACCATCTTGGGTTGGATGCAAACCCTGAGAGCGGTAGTTCCGGAGGCTTCTTGGCAGTACTACCGCAGCGCGGTATGACCGCACTTGTTCAGCGGAACTACCGCACCCTGGTGATTCCGAAAGTGGAGCGGTACGTATTTTCCAGTGAGTGCCCTTTTGGACCTCAAGTGAAGCGGTAGTACTGCCCTTATTTTTCAGTATGACCGAGAGCGGAACTACCATGTGATCAACGGCAGTAGTATCGCTTTGCATTTCTAACGTCTTGTTTAGAAGCATTTATTGCAGGTATATCTTCGTAATTAATGTCAATAACATTATGGGACTAACATTTTCCATGAGTTGGATGAATAAGTTATGTTCTAGGGTAATAGAGACTTCGGATGGTATCATAAGTTGATCGTCATCAAGTCAAGGTTCAAGAAGAGGATGCATCATGTGTTGATGTATATCAAGATCTCGAAGAGGAGATGATCATAAGTTGATCATCAAGTCAAGAGAAGACTCATCATGTGTTGATGGAGGTCAAGTAAAGGATGCATCATGAGTTGATGCATGTCAAGACGATGACCCGGACTTGAAGTGAAGATGTGCATCATCAAGCTTCAAGAAGATGCTCAAGGCGAAGGTATGACTAGCTAGGGCTAAAGATGTGTTCCTAGTCTTTTACCAGTCTTGGTGTTTGGTTGAAAGACCGAATTGCTAGTATAGATTGTCATACTATTAAGAGGGGTCTTGTCTAGTAGCTTGAGTCTCATCATGTGTTGATAGCTCAATCTCGCTTACTCTAGCACACCATGGCATGATGCTATTATTTGCAAATAGCCGAGACTCATTCATTTAATCCTTGTAGCATGTGACTATACTTTGCAAATGTGTTTTGCAAATGGTTGAAGTCCATGTACCTATTCCTTGTGGCATGATCTAAGTTTACAAATGTGTTTTTAAAATTGTTGGGATTCATGCATTTTCCCTTGGCATGGTCTAAGATTGCTTATTGCTATATCTTTGGACTTAGACTGTGGTAGTAGCTCCTTGGAGTTGTGCCTTTTGATTTGATCAAATGTGTTTAAGATCAATCAAATAAGTGGGTCATATATCCCTCTGAATAAGCTTTCCATAAAGTCCAAGATCACTCAATTCCGATATCGGAGTAAAAAATTATGACCTTTTTACCAAGTGTCGTCTGTGCTAAAATTGGGCTGCGGAACTACCGCCTTGAGAAGAGAGGTACTACCGCAAAATGGTAGTACTGCCCATTGTACTGCGGTACTACCGCACCAAAATTTTAACGGCTATTTTTTGAGCCTTTAATGCGCCCTTTCCGACCGTTGAGCCAAAAACGGTAGTACCGGCCTTTAAACGGCGGTACTACCGTATTTTGGCTGAAATTGTTGATTTCTGCTCCCAACGGCTAGTTTTTGTGTGTGGGCTATAAATATCCACCTTTGTCGGTTGAGAGATAACTCTTGGCATCCTATTTCACTCACTTGAGCTAGTGTGAGCTTCTCCTCTCAATTGTGCATGTGTTGCACCTTGTGAGTAAGGAAAGAGGTCTCTCGTTGCATGTGTTGCATCTAGAGGTGGATTTCGTATCCACTTGAGCTTGTGCATTCATTGCATGTGGTGAGAGTCAAGCAAGGGGCTTGGCTTGTTACTCTTGGTGTTTGCCGACACCTAGACGGTGTGGAGGCGTCATGGACCGATGATCTTCTCAAGAAACTTGTGAGAATGCTCGGCGTGTTGTGAAGGTTGGAGCTCACCTACCTAGAGTGGGAAAGAGCTACCACTAGTGGAATTGAGGTGTTTGGCTTATTTGTGGAGCCGGTCCAATTAGTTTGGGCTTACCTCAACGTGGATTATGGGAGACCGGCAAGTCTCCGAACACCACGGTAAAACGTCATTGTGGTTTGCTCTCTAGTGATTAACTTTGTGCAATTTACATTCCTAGAATTAAATTGCTTTTATGTCTTTATATGTTTACTATCATTATTAATAGACTTATATTGTTGGTGCACTTAATCAAGACTAGTTGATTTATATTTTAATTGAGCAAAACCGAATTGATTTACAATTCCGCATAAAACTCGGTTTTAGCCACACACAAAAAAAACCGCCTATTCACCCCCCCTCTAGTCGGCCTCCTCTATCTTACACCGAGCCGATGGCGGTAAGCCGCGGGGCGGCCGGAGAATAGGGAGGTGGGCTGAGCGGCGGTGGCGGCACCAGGAGGAGGCAGCGCCAGAGAGGGAGGGAGCTCCATGAACAAGCCTCGGCCAGAAAGAATGAGAGAACCCAGGGTATTTAACTTGTAATACTTAACCATCAAATTGGTCCTAGCATTACAAATCAAATATCCCGACTCTCGGCATATATGTACTTCCCAGAATTGCAGTACACATACCCCATACAAAAATTAAGCATCCATTCCATACACAAGTCAATACATTACCAAGTCTACAAGTTTACAACATAAAGGACATACAAGTTCATATTACAAAAGTAGGGCTGACTAGCCAATTGACAAGGTAAATAACCAAAGTAGCAGCAGAAATATAGACCATAAGATGGCGATAAACAAAAGCCAACCGGTTTGCCATTACCCATAAGGCAACCGACCAGGCCGCCAAGCTAGTCGTCCTGCACGAAGTCGGTCTCACAATAGTCGATCCCTTGGGGATCAACCTCCTCTGCAACAATTAAATCAATGCAATTGAGTACAAAGTTGTACTCGCAAGACTTACAAGTAAAAGAATATATAGATGCACTCTTGTGTCAAAGGAAGGCTACTACACTAAGCAGTTTTCAGCATAAAGCAGTTTTCATTTGCAATAAGGTAATAGATTAAAGGCAATTTGACAAATCCGTTTTTATTTGATTAAATAACAGCGAGACAACAATTATAAGCATAATTAACATCCTAGAGGTGACTTCCCAACAGCCACCACAACAGAGCACGAATTACCCATTCGTATCACCCGAATTCAAGTTTTATCGAAAATATTGTAGTCTAGTTCTCACGGGGTGTATCCAAGCATGTCCATAACCTAGGACGAGGCTATTCGATTAGTTTATACCTTGCAGGGGTGTACCAATGTACCCACACGCCAGACCGCCTCTTTTGCCACTAGATTAAGCACACTTCCGAAGGTATGCCGGCAAGGCTAAGTCCTACGAGACGTTTTCCAATATTGTGTATTAACTACGAGTCGCCCGTATGGGAATGGAAACCCCCATACATTGTGACAGAGTCATCGGACCTAGAAAGGTACCGATGCTCTTCGGGGTAGGGAACTTGGACTTAATACCAAAACCCATCCCGTCACACCCAACACACACATGGAATAAATCCTTTTTCAACACAATACACACAACCTCCTACGACCCGGAGCTAACACACGCCAAAGTACTAAGTCAAGAGAGGTCGCATATCCCTCTCATGTGGTTAGCACGTAAATTTCTCGGTACGGTGGCGCAAGTAACTCGGTCCTTGTTGACTTGGGCACCATCCATTCACACCCGACAATCACACCATCAAACCAAATGTGCCCAAGTCTAAAATATTTTATTTTCAGTTTTAGTTTTTCCAATTACAATTACATACATGAGTATCCTAACTCAAATAATTATAGTGATGATGATCCCCATTCTACCGTTCTAAGCATTGCTAACCATGACATCGCATAAACATAAGTAGACCATATAACATCCACCGAGCACTAACATCAGCGGGAATAATAACTTAGGGTTAGTGGCAAGGGATAAACATTTGCTACAACTCATGCATCTACTAGGAATAACTACCTCTAACGAAAAATAATCATTCAAGTAGAACATGCATACATACAAGTTGAAAATAAGATATTTTATAACGAAAGTAATAGGATCAATATTATCAAAGGGGGGCTACTTTCCTTGTTGAAAATACTCGACTTGTTGCAGAGAATCACTCTCGTATACAATAGAATCATTGAAACCTGGCGAAAGAATCGAAAAGAACCAATAAGAAAGGACAACACCGAAATACTAAAAAATTCAAACTTATCCAAAAATCATGAAAAATTCACAGTAGGAAGATCATGATTTTATATGAATTTAGGTGAAAGAATTATTCTGTTTGGATTTAGTATGTGAGAGTTATAGTAGTTTGAAACTCATATTTCAGAAAAATCAAATTAATTCTCATCTGTTACTGTTCACCGAAATTAATCATTTGGTGAAAATTTTCAGAGAGGTGGTGTACATGAAATTTTTATGGTAGACAGAGCACCACTTGATATGAACAATGGAATTTGATTCACCTCATTTGGAGCTAAGATGAATTTTCTATGATTTTTCAAAGTCATGAAAGCAGTGCACAAGTCATATGTAGAAAAAGATTTTTTAGAGATAGTAATAAGCTTAAAACCTATTCTACACTAAAGTACACTAATAGAGGAATTCAACAAAACTGATGTCACTCAATTAAGAGTTACGGAGAAATACTTATGCATTTTTTAAGTTAAAACAATTTTTAGCGCAACAATAATACTAAACCTAAAGTAATTTTGCCAAAAGTGATCTCTAGAACCGTAACATGGTTCAATTTATTTTTATATTAAAGTAAATTTAAAAATAAAGCTAACAAAATTTGAATCAAAATTTTTGGAGTTTTTATGATTTAGTTATGAATTTTCAAAGTTTAACAACAATTTATAGTGTAAAAATAATTCATTATTAGATCACTTTCCACAAACTGTATTTTCTGAGGCAGTGACAAAATTTGAACCTATTTTAAAATAAAGTTCATCTAAATTGTAAAACAACAATTTTTTTTTGACGAAATGGCACCAGCGTGCCTTTCATATATCAGTGAAGAATGTAAAAACATTTACAAAAGGGATGTCAAGCGAGACAAGCCCTAAAAGAACACAAAACAAGAGGAAACACACCCACACACACCAAACAAGCTAGGGAAAAGATAACTAGCATGTGTCAAAACTTTGCAAGGCTTATGCGCTGCTTTGACCCATAGTTTGAATTCTTCTCGCACCTTGAAACTCGAGGATCTTCCATTTGTTCTGTTCTCTTGAAAATTCTAGCATTGCGTTCTTTCCGCACCACCACCATATAAGCATCACTAAAGTGTTCGGCCTTCTTTTCTTCTTCCATGGGCCGAGAATTGGTGAAGCCACCAACCTTCCAGTTCAATAAGCGTGAAATGCACTTGCGAAGGAGGAATGTGTAGCCAATTCATGATTTCTATGAATATTCCTTTTGTATATGAGCGATGTATCAATAAGTGACTTATTGTTTCGGGTGAACGCAAAGACAAAGGACGATCGGGTTGTGAGGCCATCCTCGTTTAGCTAAGTTATCTATTTGTTAAACATTTGTTTTGAATGGCGACCCAACAGAAAAATTTGCACCGTAGAGGTCCCCATGATTTCCAAATAAGCTGCATTCCAGCAGAAACTGTGGATCCTTCGAAGAGTAGTCCATAAGCTGAACGTGATGAATATTGGCCCGAAGTTGTCCATTTCAAATCGATCCGTCGGTTGGTATTGATAATCGAACATCCTGCAGCTTGTATCCACAAGTTGACAAACCGCATCGAGTAACCTCATCATTGATTTGGCCAATATCACCACCCACGCACTATTAGCCAAGGCATTGCATGTTGTTCTTCTTTTCCTTTTCTTTGAGTTGGAATCTTCGCCGGGCAAGATCCTTCGTGGTTTTCCGTTTAACCATCGTCGACGAATTTCACATTCTCGCCATTTCCCAAGTGAACTGTCGTGGAGGCTTGAATAATTGCCGCGGCGGCTTATCAATCAATATAGGTAGATCACGCCATGCTTTGTTCGAATTCCACCGATGCCATAGCCATCGAGTTCTCGGTGCAATTCCTTGAAATTCATGTTAGAAATACCCGATCCACCATATTGAATTGGTCTGCAAACTCTATCCCACCGAACCAAGCATTTGCCTCCTGTTGCTACATCTGTTCCTGTCCAGAGAAATCCCCATCTTGCTTTGTCCAATTGATTTAGTACCCATTGAGGTGGTTGCAGTGCTAGAAGATGGTGGATGGGCGTTGCTAACAAGACTGCTTTAACCAGAATCAACCTCCCTGCCATTGTGATGTGTTTTGGTTTCCAACCACCGAGTTTTTTATAGCAGGTATCGATCAAGGGTTGGTAGTCTTCTCTTCTTAATCTTCTATCTGAAAGTGGCAAACCCAGGTATTTGCACAGAAAAGATTGTACTGGGCAAGAGAAATTATCAGTGATCTCCTGCAGGTCAATGTGTTGGCAGCTGATTGCTGTGATAGAGCTTTTTTCAATGTTAGTTTTCAGTCCCGAGGCTTCACCAAAGAAATGCAAAATTGCTTTTGCGGCAAAAAGTTCCTCTTTTGCTGGGTTTAAAAACCATACCACATTGTCAGCATACATGGAGAGGAAGTGGTCCTGTTGTATTTGGTTAAGGAGTGGGGTGAATATTCTTCTGTTAACTGCACTTGTCACTATAGCACTAAGGCAGTCCATCACCAAGATAAAGAGGAAGGGGGATAGGGGATCTCCCTACCGTAGACCTCGATAGTTCTTGAAGCTCGCAGTGAGGTTACCATTTACAATTATTCTAGTTGAGGCCATTGCTAGGAGGCATGTTATCCAGTTGCACCAGCGGGAACCAAAACCTCTTGCCTGTAACAATTTGATGAGGAAAACCCAGGACACTGAGTCAAAAGCTTTACCAATGTCAAGCTTTAAAAGGAGTGCTTGCCTCTTCTTTTGTCTCAATTTATTTGCCATTCCTTTCACAAAAACAAAGTTGTCATGGATTGTCCTTCCTTTTATGAAGGCACTTTGGCATCCACCTACTAGTTTGCTCAGGTGTCGGGCTAGCCGGTTTGCTAGAACCTTGGTAAGTATCTTGATGACTCCGTGAATCAAGCTTATTGGTCTATAATCCTTTGGTTCTATGGCTAACTTTTTTCGGCAGTAATGCAATGTTTGCTCTATTGATAAGTTCCATTTTGGTGTACTGATCATTGTTCAGGCAATTGAACACAGAAATGACCTCATACCTTATGATATCCCAGCATTGTTTGTAGAATAGGCATGTGAAGCCATCTGGACCGGGAGCTTTGCTTGAGGGTAATGCCATCACTACCGCCCGGATTTCTGCCTCAGTGATTTCCATTTCCAATGCAGTAAGATCTACTGTTGGGAAATTTAAAGTGGAGAAGTTAACTTTTTGGCTTCTCCGTCCCGGAACTCCGATAATGGACTGGAAGTAGTGGAGGAACGCTACTTCCTTGTCTTGTTGTGTGTGTTTTAAATTTGTTACACTCATTTTGGAGTTAAAATGAATTAGTTATGTATTTTTAAAGTTAAATCAATTTTTCAATGAGCAAATTAATGTATTCCGAATTTTCTTGAGGATTAAATACTTTTTCTACCAAGGCCTCTGCTAGCCAAAGCCTATGACAGGTGGGGTCCAGTGCATAGTGCCATATTCTATTTAAATTTCTGATTTTAAAAACTACTAACAGGTGGGGTCCATATGTCATAGTCTCGGTTCACCGAATAGGGTATGGACCACGAGTCCATGGCACAGTGCATACGGTCCACGGGGGCTGGTTACTATGCACTTAAAAACCTTGGGCCCACATGTCATTCAAACAACACTCACTGATTTCCGTGTTAATTAAACCTAATGATTGTTTTACCTAATCAAACCAAGATTTGGTTAATTAATGGCGGAGGAACGATGATGGTTTGAATTGCCATGGCGCTCTCACGCGCTTTCGCGAGGTTGCCATTGGCTCATTGGCTGGCTATGGACCACGCCCGGCGCCGAACAAGGCCAAAAACAGATTTCTCTCATCCTTGCGAAGCTAATGGCACCAGTGGCTAAGCTCTCGTGACTCAGTGGCTAGCCACACGGAGATGAGCGGCGCCCTCTGACTCTCGTGCTTGTGCCATCCGACACTGCATTGAGCACACCATTGCATGCATAAGCTCCCTAGAAGTTCCACGAGGCTTACCAGAAGGATGGAGAGGCCGGAGAAGCTTGGGAAGAAACTAGCAACGGCAATGGCGACGACAGCGCTCAGGTTACCGTGGAGGGGAAGATCTGTCATGAAGGGGAAGGTTCAGAGTGTCATAAAGATGGTGTAAACGCAAACAATCGAGAAAAGGACTCACCGACGTGACAATTTGACGATGAACAGTGGTGTCGGACGACAAATGGGGAAAACTCCAAAATCCGACGATCCTGTGATGAAAAGACCAAATTGGTTGAGGGGAAAGCAATGTTGTTTCAAGGGACACCAGGTGACGCACGTGAGCATGGGAAGGACTCACCGGAGACGAAAAAGGCAAAGATAGACACGGCGCGAAGCTCTGGTGCGCGCTCTAGGACAAAAGATGGCACAAGGACGTTCCGGGCACTACACAAGAAATCACAGGCTGCATTATCCAAAAATGGAAACGGCACGCAAGAGAGAATCCAAAGGACGCGGTGGTGCGGTACTTACCGGAGACTAGAGCTCAGACGAGCCTCTTCTTCCTCAGCCCCGAGAGGAAGAATGAGGGGAAAAGGAGGCGAGGGAGGCGTATTATCCTCGGGCAAGAGACGGAGTAGAGACGGCGTGAATTGGAAACGCTCCAGAAGTGGCCGATCGGGGCGGTGGATTGACGCTATTGCTGCGTGCTTCAGAGCTTTGCTGCGACGTGGCGCGACGTCCTTGTGCGCGGCAGCGAGAGGTGCATGAAGGAGCTGACGACACTGTAAGATCGAGGAGGCTGACTAGGGGGGTGAATAGGCGTTTTAAAAACTTCTTTGACTAAAACCGATTTCTAATGCGGAAGCTAATACAAATACGATTTTGCACAATTAAAGCCTAAATCAACTAGGTTCACCTAAGTGCACCAACAACACAAGTCTATTGAAAAAATAGCAATTAAGCAAGGACTTGTAAGCTATTCAGTATGATCAAAGTAAATAGCACAAAGTTAGGCAAGCAATCATCCACAATGAATAAGCAATTTAATACAAGGAATATAAATTGCACAATGTAAAGCACAAGAATGCAAACCACAATTGACACGGTGATGTTTTACCGTGGTGATCGGAGACTTGCCGGTCTCTCCTAATCCACGTTGAGGGAAACCCAAACCAATTGGGCCGGCTCCACGAATTAAGCATTCCTCCGAGGTAAGTCCAACTACTTGGACCGGTTCCAAATCGAACCAACACCTCGCTCCACTAGGGTTGCTCTTTCCTCCACTAAGGAGATGGCGAGCACCACACCACTCACAAACCGCCCGGGTCTTCTCACAATCTTCTTTGAGAAGCTCACTGGTGCAACGACGCCACCACGCCGTCTAGGTGTCGGCAAACACCAAGAGTAACAAATCTCCAACTTTCACTTGAACCAATCAAGTGTCAATGCTCTATGGATACGAAATCCACAACCTAAGGCAACACATGCACTTAAAGTTTGCTCTCAATCACTCACTAAGTGCAACACATGCACACTAGAGTAGAGAGGGCTTGCTCTTAGCTCAAGAGTGTCTAGCACACAGCCACAACACTTCGATATGTTTTTCACCCGACCAGCAACCTTCCACACACGGTCAAGGTGGGTATTTATAGCTCACACAACTAAACTAGCCGTTGGAGGCAAAATCCCTGAAAAAACGGGACAATCGGTAGTACCGCCAACCAATGGCCGGTACTACCGCGAGCGCAGTAACGGCTATAAAACTAGCCGTTGCAAAGGGCTCCGGTACTACTGCCAACACATACGCGGTAGTTCCGCTCGTCGGTAATACCGCACAAAGCACTGCGGTACTACCGCTCAACCGAGAGAGCAACACATGCTCACGAAATCGGCTAAGGACCAAAATACATCGGTTCTGGAAAATACGTACCGCCAACACAAATGCGGTACATCCGGCATGCGGTCGTACCGCTCACACAGAGCCGGTACTACCGCACCAACAAAGAGAGCCAAGCAAACCCAAAAACATACGTTCTGGAATTTATGTATCGCTCCAAAACTCCGGACCTACCTTCTTGCGGTAGTACCACGCACACAGCGCCGGTACTACCATACCACACGCGACTAGTCCAACACATGGACTTGACACGTGGACGGCGAAGATCAAATTTGTCGTTCGGACCGCATGTCTAAGCCATTAGATCTGGGCTCCATTCGAATGGTCCGAACGTCCATCGGTAATACTGCAACCAAAGCCGGTACTACCTCGCAACGGTAGTTCCGCGATATCCACGCCGGTGCTACCGCACCACCACAGAGCAACACATGCTCAACAAGTGCGGTAGTTCCGCCAAGGAACCACCGGATATACCACAGAGCGGTAGTTCCGCGCAACACATTCCGGTACTACCGTTTTTCAACAGAAAGCAAAGTTTGCATTTGTTTCAACTCAATTTTGCATAACACATTTGCCAAATTGATATGTGATGCAAACACAAGTTCAAGGCATGATTCTCAATAAGTTGCAAAACACATTTGCCAACTTTTAGAATCAATACCACAAGGAATAAGGTACATGGACTTAGACAATTTGCAAAACACATTTGCAAGCTGCAGTCACATGCTACAAGGAATATCCATGAGCCACACCTATTTGCAAAACACATTCGTAAATATTGGTAACATGTTAGGTTGAGCTAGAGCAAACACAATGGGCTATCAACACATGACTAACTTAAGCTACTAGTCAAAGACCCCTCTTAATAGTACGGCGACCTATACTAGCAATCCGGTCTCCCATCCAAACACCGAGACCGGTAAAAGACTAGAAACACATCCTTAGCCCTAGCTAGCCATACCTTTGCCTTTAGCATCTTCTTGAAGCTTGATGACGCACATCCTCGCTTCAACTCCGGGTTCTTGACTTGATGCTCATCAACACATGATGATATGCTTTGCTAGCCCTTCATCAACACATGATGAAGCTTCTCTTGACTTGATCAACACATGATCATATCTTCTTCATGAACATCATCGACACACGATGATTTCCTTCATCTTGAACTTGATGCGCATCAACACAAGATGCATCCTTTACACCAAGCTCTTGACTTGATGACCATCAACACATGATGTCATCCCAAAATGTCAACCTCATGGAACAACCTATTTCATCCAACTCATAGAAAATGTTAGTTCCAACAATATGATTATCATTAATTACCACACCATACCATTAACTCATAATGGTTGGGACAAGATGTCACTCTTTCCCAAATTGGTAATTGATGATAATCACATCAATAGCAAATAATTGAATAGAAATTCATGTGAATATATACTAACTACACAAGTTATATATATACTCAACATGAGTGTATACTGAACTACACAAGTTGTATATACTCAAGGTTATATGAGCATATATGAACTACACAAGTCTCATATGCTCATATGAATATATTAACTGCACAAGTTAAATATATTTAGGGATATGTTTCAAGGTAAGGATTCTTAAAGTATATGGAAGAGGAATATGGATCATTACTAATGAAACCACAAAATATAGAATGAACTCCCCCTAAATGTGTGCATACACAAATGTGTAATGGGATCATATGCACATATTCAAAGTAACCTTTTGGTGGAGTTTAACCTATATTTTGGATCCGAGGAATGCAACAAGACATGTAAGAATTATGATGTCGAAAGCATACCTCTTTGATTTTCACCTTTATATCCAAATGAGACTAAACAATATGTATAACAATGAAATGTTAGTCTCACAATTTAGATTTGTCATTAATCACCAAAACACCATTAACCTATAATGGCGGGTCTAGATCCTTCAGACGAGGGCCCGCGGTGGCAGCGAGAGAAGAAACGGTGTGCAGGAGACTGGCTCGGGTCGGTTCCGTTTGTTGGTTTGGCTGAGTCCAGTCAAAGCGGTTGGACTCGAGTCCGGGTTCGAGTCGGATGAACAGTGCTGAGCCTGAGTTTTAAAATTAGTTTGACCAAACAAAAGTCAGGTTTGACTAGGGCTTTAAAAATAGAAATAAATTTCCTAAAATCCCGAAATAAATCAGGGGGCTTCCTGGGACAACGTAGTTCCCAAATAAAATTTTAAAACCTACTGTTCACAATTTAAATTATATAATTTAAATTCAAACTTAGAATAGGTTATTGATTTAGAGTTTGAATTTTCTGTGGGTTGATTTTAGTTCCAAAAATTTGGGGAAATTATATTCATTCGTGATAACTATTATATTATTTGAATAAAATATTTCCAGATGATGTTCATAAGTTTTTATTATTGCTTTCTTTTGGAATTTAAATTTGAAGTGTATGTTTTCTTTTGATTTCAACATTTTCAAAAGCCACAAATACAAACCCGAGTATAATAAATGATGCAAATGCTCCAGAAAAACCAATGCCTGTTCAAAAGTTTTTATTCCTCCTCATTTTTATACATTTGAAATACAAACCCGAGTATAATAAATGATGCAAAAGATTTAAAAACACTGTGCATATTAATGAGATGCATATTAATTATCATTTATTAATTTGGGGATGTTACAAATAATCACCAGGAGAGAAAATGGAGAAGTGGGGAGATGGAGAAGAATGGGGGAAAAGAAGAAGCTCTAGGAGATTTTTCGGCTAAACTGAATGGAGAAAAGGAGGAGAGAGAGAGTGTGTGGATTGAACAAACGAAATGGGAATGGATGAAGGCAGACGTGTATAATATTATGTATTTGCATCATTATTTGCACTTGTATTTAGTGTTGCACACATCTCAAAGCATAGACGGACGGCCCAGATGTTTGGAGCATATACAACCAGCCCTTCAAACCGGCCCGAGGGGTGTAGTGACCGGCAGGGGCGAATCCACCGAGGGGGCTTCGTCAGGCTGAAGCCCACCCTCCGGCCGGCCGGAAGCCCTCCCCCCCCCACAAGCAAGCAGAGCAAGTGAGCAACCGGAAGATGGGCCTTGCCCTTGCCAAAGCCCAGGCCCAACTCACAGTCTCACATCCACAATCCACCGGTCCACATGACAGTTCCCATTCCAAAATTCCCAAATCCCCATTCAATTCCCACATTCAATCGAGCGATACTTGAGGAGGGCAGCCAGAGCGGCAGAGCCGAAGGGAGCTGGGACGAGCCATCATGTCCGCTGCCGCCGCTAATAGCCGGATCGCCAGAGCCCATAGGAGGCCAAGGAGGGAGGCTATCGGGGCGTCGAGCCGAGCCGCCGAGGCAAGGATCCAGAGGTTGAAGGGAGGCACCGAGGCGGATCTGGGCGGTCGGGGAGGGAGGTGGATTCGGGCGGCCGGCCGAGGCCGGGAGGGGAGTTGGAGGCGAGGCAGAGGCGGATCTCAAGGCCGGGCGCCAAAGCCGAGGCAAGGAGGCTGGCAAAGGCGTGGGTGGCCGGTGAAGGATCTAGACCCGCTATTATAGGTTAATGGTGTTTTGGTGATTAATGACAAATCTAAATTGTGAGACTAACATTTCATTGTTATACATATTGTTTAGTCTCATCTGGATATAAAGGTGAAAATCAAAGAGGTATGCTTTCGACATCATAATTCTTACATATTTAGCTGCATTCCTTGGATCCAAAATATAGGTTAAACTTCACCTATATTTAGTCTCATGTTGAGTATATATATATATATATATACTCAACATGAGTGTATATGAACTACACAAGTTGTACATACTCAAGGTTATATGAGCATATACGAACTACACAAGTCTCATATGCTCATATGAATATATCAACTACATAAGTTAAATATATTCAGGGATATGTTTCAAAGTAAGGATCCTTAATTATGTGGAAAGAGAATAATATGGATCATTACTAATGAAACCACAAAATATAGAATGAACTCCCCCTAAATGTGTGCATACACAAATGTGTAATGGGATCATATGCACATATTCAAATTAACCTTTTGGTGAAGTTTAACCTATATTTTGGATCCAAGGAATGCAGCTAAATATGTAAGAATTATGATGTCGAAAGCATACCTCTTTGATTTTCACCTTTATATCTAGATGAGACTAAACAATATGTATAACAATGAAATGTTAGTCTCACAATTTAGATTTGTCATTAATCACCAAAACACCATTAACCTATATATATATATATATATATATATATATATATATATATATATAAAACTTATGTAGTTAGTATATACTTACATCAATTTCTATTCAATTATTTGTTATTGAAGTGATTATCATAAATTACCAATTTGGGAAAGATTGTGATAACTTGTCCCAACCATTATGAGTTAATGGCATGGTGTGGTAAATAATGATAATCATATTGTTGGAACTAACATTTTCTATGAGTTGGATGAAATAGGTTATGTTCCATGAGGTTGACAATTTGAGATGACATCATGTGTTGATGCTCATCAAGTCAAGAGCTTGGTGTAAAGGATGCATCATGAGTTGATGCACATCAAGTTCAAGATAAAGGAAATCATCGTATATCGATGATGTTCATAAAGAAGATATGATCATGTGTTGATCAAGTCAAGAGAAGCTTCATCATGTGTTGATGAAGGGTAAGCAAGGATGTCATCATGTGTTGATGAGCATCAAGTCAAGAACCCAGAGTTGAAGCAAGGATGTGCGTCATCAAGCTTCAAGAAGATGCTAAAGGCAAAGGTATGGCTAGCTAGGGCTAAGGATGTGTTCATAGTCTTTACGGTCTCTTGTTTGGTTGGGAGACCGGATTGCTAGTATAGGTCGTCGTACTATTAAGAGGGGTCTTTGACTAGTAGCTTGAGTTAGTCATGTGTTGATGGCTCATTGTGTTTGCTCTAGCTCACCTTAAAATGTTGCCAATATTTGTAAATATGTTTTGCAAATAGGTGTGGCTCATGGATATTCCTTGTAGTATGTGACTTAGTTTGCGAATGTGTTTTGCAAATGGTTTAAGTCCATGTACCTCTTTTCTTGTAGTATTGATTCTAAAAGTTGGCAAATGTGTTTTGCAACTTGTTGAGAATCACGCCTTAAACTTGTGTTTGCATCACGTATCAATTTGGCAAATGTGTTTTGCAAAAATTGAGTTGAAACGTATGCAAACTTTGCTTTCTGTTGAAAAACGGTAGTAGCGGTATGTGTTTATGGAACTACGCTCCGCAGTATAACCGGTGGTTCTTGGCGTAACTCATCGCACTTGTTGAGCATGTGTTGCTCTGAGGTGGTGCGGTAGTACCGGCGTGGATATCGTGGAACTACCGTGGTGAGGTAGTACCGGCTCTGTGTGTGCGATACTACCGCACGACGGTAGGTCCGGCGTGTTGGAGCGGTATGGAAATTCCAGTAGCGTTGCATTTTGGACTTGGTTTGCTCTGACGGAGCGCGATAGTACCGGCACTTCATGCGCGGTACGACCAGCTCACGGAACTACCGTTCATGTGTTGGCGGTACGTATTTTCCAGAACCGATGCATTTTGGTCCTTAGCCGATTTCGTGAGCATGAGTTGCTCTCTCGGTTGAGCGGTAGTACCGCAGTGCTTTGTGCGGTATTACCGATTGGCGGAACTACCGCGCATGTGTTGGCGGTAGTACCGGAGCCCTTTGCAACGGCTAGTTTTATAGCCGTTACTGCGCTCGCGGTCGTACCGGCCATTGGTTGGTGGTACTACCGATTGTACCGTTATTTTCAAGGACTTTGCTTCCAACGGCTAGTTTGGTTGTGTGGGCTATAAATACCCACCTTGGCCGTGTGTGGAAGGTTGCTGGTTGCGTGATAGTCATATCCTAGTGTTGTGGCTGTGTGGGGGATTTCATTTGCCCCTGGAGGAGGGCAGGAGGCCAAGGCAGAAGCGCCGATTTGGGGATTGCCGGATTGGCCGAGTGAAGGCTTAAGAGTTAAGACTTAGTGGTATATACTCTTTGCTCAGTTTCTAATTTGTTAGTAAGTTTGATATAGTGTGGTACATTTGTATATACTCAATTAGCCATTAATTCATAGGTTTGCAATAATGGAGAAACGAATATTACGTAATTATTTCACAAGTAATTCAAGTAGTACTCAAGGGGGTGGTCTTTACAAAAAAACCCCAAGGGGGTGGTCTTTACAAAAAAAACCACGAAGGGTGGTCTTTGCAAAAAGACCATGTGGAGGATCCAAAGGACAGGGAGGAAATGCGCAACAAAGCGGGACCGTCCGATAGCGATCGGGTGGCTCAAAGAGAATGGGACGTTCGAACCGGCCGAACGTGCCACAAGATCAGGCCATCCAATGCAGATTGGACGGTTGCAAACAAAGGCGCGGATCTGAGCCACGCGGGGAGGTCTAGGCCCTCAGATCCGAACGAGGAGAGGTCTGAACCCTCAGATCCAAACGAAAGGAGGTCTGGATCTTCAGAAGATGAGCTCAAAGGAGATCTTGACGGTTAAGAGGAGATCAAAGGAGGTCTCAACGGTCAAGATGAACTCAAAGGAGATCTTGACGGTTAAGAGGAGATTAAAGAAGGTCTCAACGGTCAAGATGAGCTCAAAGGAGATTTTGACGGTTAAGAGGAGATCAAAGGAGGTCTCAACGGTCAAGATGGAAGCAAAAGGAGGTGGAGCAATAGAGGAGAAAGGCACGGAGGAGCGGGGCTGACAGATTCCGATTGAACGGAGCAAAGCAATTGGGATGTTCAGACAAGCCGAATGTGCCCACAAGATCGGGCCGTCCAACACGGATCAAACGATCCACAAGAGATGAAGGTCAGGATCGAGCGGGGGGTCCGAGCGGACACGAGGGAAGTTCAAAGGAGGTTCAGATGGACACGAGGAGGTCCAAATGAACACGGGAAAATTCCAAACGAAGGGGAAATTCCACCCGAATTTTGAATTTCGAAATCAAGAATATTTGAAACACAAACCCGAGCTAGAACGCCTCGGGGGTGGTCGTGACCCAAGAGAAAATCAAACCTAAGGGTTGGTCTGAACAAGAAGGGAGGTCCGAATGACAAGGGAGTGGTTTGGACATAAAAGAAATGCCCAGGCAACAAGAAGGTCTAAACCAAAGAGGTCTAGGCGCAAGGGAGGTCTAGACACAGGAGAGGTATAGACACAAAAGAAGTCTGAACATAAAGGAATGTCCAAACAAGAGAGAGATTTGGGCATAACGGAAATGCCCAAACAAAAGAGAGGTTTGGAGAGAAAGAGCTGGGTTAGGAGGAGAGCAGAACTAGCAGAGAAAGGAAGAGACTACACCAGAGCTCAAGCTTAAGGATTAGTTGAAGTTTGACTTAGTCATTTTAAACACTCAAATTCTGAAAATCTCAGGTTAAGCTTTAGGATTTCAATAAAACCAAATTGTTCTTTTATTTTGAAAATTTTCAAAAAGGCTTGGAAAATTGGGGTGTTACAGGAAGGTCATGGAAATGTTTCTCGCTATCAAGCATATCACAAATTGTACATCTGCAGCATTGAAGGATGCTTTGGTTGGTTTGCTTGATCATCATGGTTTACCTATTTCTAGGCTTCGTGGGCAGGGCTATGATGGAGTTTCAAATATGAGAGGAGAATTTAATGGCTTGTAAAAACTTATTCGGGATGAGAATCCAAATGCTTTCTATGTCCATTGTTTCGTCGACCAGTTACAATTGGTGGTTGTCACTGTTGCAAGTTGTAGTGGAGCTATTGTTGATTTTTTTCAACTATGTTCCCCTGATAGTTACGGCTGTTAGTGCATCTTGCAAGAGAAAAGATGCATTGATTGAAAAGCATCATGATATCTTGTTAGACAAGTTGGAGAATTATTTGATATCTGCTGGGAGAGGGCTACATCAGAAATTTGGTCTAGCTAGACCTGGAGATACTCAGTGGGGCACACATCTCAAACCCTTGCTTCGTATATACCAAATGTGAGAGACAATTGTGGATGTGCTAGAACTTATAGGTGAAGATGCTTGTCAAAACACAAGTCATGGCGCAGCAGCAGGTTTGATGAAAAATATGGAATCCTTTCAATTTGTATTCATCATGCATTTTTTGATAACATTGTTGAGCATAACAAATGTGCTATCACTTGCTTTACAAAAGAAGCATCAAGACATTGTTGAAGCTATGGGCTTGATACGGGAGTGAAAGAACACTTGTAAGATACGAGGGACAATGGGTGGGAGCCATTGCTCGACCATGTCAAAAGCTTTTGTGAGGCAAATGAGATTTTTGTGCCAAATATGAATGATATCTGGAGTTATGGGTAAATCTGTACGTCGGAAGCATACGGTGACTCAACATTATTATTACAAAGTTGACATTTTCAATGCTCTTGATGCAACTATGAATGAGATGAATCGTCGCTTCAATAATGTTTCCTCGGAGTTATTAGTATGCCTGTCTTGTCTTGATCCAAGCGACTCATTCTCTAAGTTTAATGTTGATAAGCTTATTTGACTTGCTGAGATTTATGCTGATGATTTCACGGTGGCTGATCGATTCTTGTTAAGAAATCAGCTTCAAACCTTCATTCTCAGCGTTAGGAGAAGTGAGGAATTCCATGGATGTCATAATATTTCAAAACTTGCTCAATTGATGGTTGAAACAAAAAAAGATAGAACTTTTCCATTGGTATATCGCCTCATCGAGCTGATATTGATCCTTCTAGTGGCAATAACATCTGTTGAGAGAATATTTTCGGCAATGAATATTATCAAAGCATATTTGTGCAAGCAAAGTATCGGATGAGTGGCTGAATGATTTGATGGTGTGCTACATCGAGCGAGACATATTTAGATCCCTTGATGATGATACAATCATAAGATCCTTCCAAGGCATGAAAAATCGCAGAATGAATTTGCCTCGTGAAAGTTGTGATTCAAGCTAGCGTCTTAGTGGTATGGTTTTTTATTTTGAATGTTTATGATCATTTAAGTATAATTTGCTATTGTATCACTAATTTTTCTAATTTTGATGTACAGGTTGTTACCTACTAGAACCATATTTACATGTTTTGGATGATGCACTTTCCATTAGCGAGGTACTTTCATTGTATTTATCTTTTTTTTGTTTTCCTTTTATTCATGTATGAAACTATGAATTTGATTGCAAAAGAATACAAGACTATGTTTGTTACAAATTAGTTTAGTCATTCGAGACTTTGAGTGGTTGAGCCCACCCTCATTTTTCATTCTGGATTCGCCATTGGTGACCGGATTTCGCAAGTTTAGGGGGTTAAATAACCGGTTTTGTAGTTCACGTGGTAAACCAGACTTTTCTGATAGTTGGAGGGGGTAAACTGGACTCATTTCTTAAAAAAACAAGTAAATAGTACGTTTGAAACCCCTAAACTCTTACGAAAGTTTAGAAATCAGCTTTGAGCTGCTAAAGCATACCCCTAGTTATCAATATCATTCACTTTACCCCTACTGACTCTATTCCACTCCGGTTTTAAGCTGATGTGATGGTGGTTTTGACCGACATAACATCCTAGTATGCAATAATTTTATGATGCGGCATCTACTTGGCACCTATGTGGACAAGTGTGTTGACACGTAAGCATTGAATCACCTTCTAGTCAGCTATATAAACATCTTCTTCCTCCCCTTCTCTCCGCCGAGGTCGACGACAAGATCCGACATTCAAACCATGACCACTGCCCACATTGCTGGTCTTCGAAGCTCTTCGTTGAGGGACTCTTCCCAGGAGGCGATGAAGCTATCCCTGACCAATGGCCACGACTGCTATTGCTCGCCCTCGACAGCGAACAACATTGCCGCTACCCCCACCGATGACCTCGTCGTTGCCCTCTTCACGGCCGATCTACTCCCACCGACAACCTCGTTGTCGCCCCTTCGCCACGGACGCATCCTCCTCCTGCCTTCTCACTGACGCCAAAGAGAGATTGGGGGATCAACGTCATGGAGGGATAGTGTAGGCGGCGGTATGGGTTTGGAGGGAAATGTTGGACGACGACGGCAGGAGGTGGCATGGTGCGAGGCGGTGGATCTGGCCGGTGCTGGACTTGGAGAAGAGGAGGAGAGGGGGAGTGAGCCGTAGAAAGAGGAACACGAGGATGGTCACCGAGAGCCATGACCAGATCTAGGGGAGTAGGCGGACCTTCGAGGGGTCACGACCGATGGGATAGAGAGGAAGAAGAGGAATATGCCACATAGGGGGAGGCAGCGCCGACAACGAGAGGGAGGAAGATGTGAGGGTGGGAGGAGGAGGCAGCTAGCAGCGAGGCCCGGGCGGCTCGGGCTTGAGAGGGAGGTGAAGAGAGACAGATAAAAGATGATGAAGAAGGGCTTACCGGTTGACATGTGGGCCCCACCTGACTCACTATTTCCTACTAGGATGTCATGTCGGTCAAAACTAGTCTACATGTCAACACCATCGCCAAATTGGCTTAAAACCATAGTGAAATGGACTCAACGGGGCAATATGAACAGTATTGATAGTTGAGAGGCGTCAAATGTCTAGTTTAGCAGTTCATGGTTCATTTCCGAACTTTCGAAAGAGTTCATGGTTGTCAAATAGACCTTTCCCTTAAAAAAGAGTATGTTTTAGAAAATCGCAAATTTTGTTGTCGTAGTTGCGAAAAAACACATATATTTTAGATTGTGGCGCATAACCCCTAATTTTGTGGTTACGAGGTCTAGGCCATCTCACATGTTTGGACCCACCCATAGCTCCCTCTCTTGTCTAGCTTGGCTTATCGAGGTGTATCGTGCAACACATACTGGAAGGCGTCGCTAAATAAAAAATTGTTCGCCTCGTCGATTGAAGAATCTAGACCCATCATTATGAGTTAATAGAATATTTTAGTAAATAATGACAATCATCTTGTGGGTTAATATTTTCCATGAGTTAGTGAAATAGGTTAAATCCCATGATGATGAAGACTTTGGATGACTCGATGTGTTGGAAATCATCAAGTCAAGTGATCGACGTCATGCGTTGATGCTCAAGTCAAGAAACTAGTTTTGGAGAGAAGATGCAAGTCACCATCCAAAACTTCCAAGCAGATGCGTAGGGGTGGATATCGAGCTGGCTCAGCTCAGTCAAGCTCATTAAGGAAATGAACTTGGCTTGGCTCGGCTCGTTAAGCTAACAAGCAGAAATGCCAGCTTGGCTCGGCTCGTTCAAACAAATCGACTCGACTCATTAGTGGATACAAGGAACACGAATTTAAAGCAAAATCTGAACAAGATATAAACGAGAATGCTGAACAAGAATGACCCTCCATTTCTCAACTTCTGACTGCACTTTTATGTGCAACAGAAAACTCAAACCCGTCTTACAATTATTTCATTTCACTAGAACAATAGATTACCAAAGGTGACGACCAAAATTGAACTCAAACTAAACAAGGTAACATGTACAGTGCACAATAAAAAAAGGAGTTCATAATTTGTATCCAAACTCAATTCGTAATTTGTTTCCAAGCTCAATTGCATCCAAAACAATAACAATAACTAGTAAATTATGCTTGAATTTCGGTAACAACTTCACAAATCACAATAACTATACTCCACAAGAGGACAAGACCACAAGTACAACCACAAGATCACAATTCCCAAGTTCACGACCAAAAGTCCATAATATAACGTAAAACAGTTCTTGACTTCATGGTGCACACTAGGCAGTCCCTTTTGTTTACAAAACATGCAACCAATTAAAACTACTATTCCTTCATTTTCTTGTGCTGTTTGTTGCATCAAATATACCAACCTACACACAAGTGGACCTGGTCAGAACGAATATTACATTTCAAGCAGGCTATGCAACATAACACCAGCTTACTTGACCTCCTCCGTGCATCCAGTCCATCATGTCTTCCATTGCTAAAGCAACTACCTGGCAACATGTAGGACAGAAAGATAACATAGAAATTTGCTAGCATATACTGAACCATAGATATCACTTTAATGTTAATATTTGCCTCATGGGTCGCTCAAGTATTGCGGTACGACATATCTTGAACTCGGCGACTATATTACAAAAGGGGTAGGACACACATTGTGCCAAATAAATCTGAACCAAAATTTACAAATTTGCATTGTTTCAAACCTATAAAAAGTATTGCAGTGTATGCATCATGAACCAAAAAACCTTTAAACAACAACAAATGTATTGCTAGGAAATGAAACACAAATGCAGCTGACAAGATAATATTACACAACACAAATGAAGCTGAGGGGATACTGGTGTCGGTGTTGGATCTGCTGGTTGGCCAGGGTGAGGCAGCTTTCTAGCAGACGAGACAAGGCGGTGAGGGGTTGCACTTGCACGGTTTAACACCGTCGCCGGTGTTGAGGCAGAGGGTGAAGCGGAGTAGGAGGCGGATGACCTCCTCCCTCCGCAGTTCTTGGATTCCATGCTCGGTTATCGATCCATCGTGGGAGCCGGAGGCAGGAGGTGGAACGTGGGAGGCGGGAAGCCTAGGGCCGATATCGGGAGGCAAAGCGCGGGAGCCGGGAGGCGAGAGGCTTAGGGC
Source organism: Phyllostachys edulis (assembly GCA_036346405.1). Lineage (NCBI taxonomy): Eukaryota > Viridiplantae > Streptophyta > Magnoliopsida > Poales > Poaceae > Phyllostachys > Phyllostachys edulis. The sequence continues at coordinate 21,189,104 of CM070545.1, read as the reverse complement.
CGAGCTCGGGAGACCGACACGAAGCTGAGGGGGGAGGTTGGATGCGGATGGCCAGACGCCGGAACCGGAGCAGGAGGTGGAGGAGACGGGGGAGTGGAGTGGGATGCGGAGGGCCAGAGGTCGGGCAAGCGGGCGGTGGCGGTTGTGGGTGCGGCCATGCGGTGCGAGGTAGTAGCCAGCGGCAGCCAGGAGAGCTGGGTCGTGGCGGCGTAGGCTGGGGAAGTGGAAGTGGGGACTGCGGACTAGGGGTGCGGCGTGTTGCGTGTGGGGTGGACTAGGGTTGCCGGTTGCGCTTGCGCAGTTGGCAGCTGTGTGGTCGCGTGGGTGGGCTGGACTAGGGGTGAAAACAGATCGGATAGTTTTCGACCGATCCGGACGGAAACATATTCGGATTTTTCTCGGATAATTTTCGGATCGGAAATGAATTCGGATTTTTTTTTGTCTGAAACGGAAACGAATACGGTAGGCATGCTATCCGGCGGATACGGATACGAATACGGATTATCCGGATAAGACGAAGTCTGGATTTCGGCCCAAAAGAGAAAAAGAGATTTTAATTGATTTCCGAATTTCAGAAAATACAACAAATCAAATAGCCTTTTAGAAAATAGCAAATAGAGTTAAAAAATTCTAGAAACAATCACAGAAATCCCTTGAATTATTTTGAACTTAATAAAATTAATTCCAACTTAAAGTTGGTTTTTTTTATTTTTGCACATAAATTATTTTTAATTTCTAAAAAATAGGAAAAACCTTTTTAAAATCCAGAAAATTCAAGAAATTAATTAAAATTTCCTTTTTCACTTTAAATCCAATAAAATCCCATAAAACTCAATAAATTTTATTTTTGACATTAAAATTAGGAAATTAAATAATCGACTTTTTAATTTTTTTCCTTTTTACCAAGAAAACTCTTTTAAATATCGTAAAATCCAATAAAATAATAACTTTATTAATTTTATTTTTGGTAACATACTTTGGGATGTTACTGTCATTTGCATATAGATTAACCATCCAGCCTGATCAATGTTAGTGTGAACTAAGTTTTATGTATGTGATGAACGAAGTGTGAACACGTGATGACTTGTGATTTTGTGAGTTATGACTTATGAGCTAAATATGGTAAACTAAGTGTTATGTTTGTGATGAACTAGTTAATGCAGCTTGCTAGTGCCGATATTATGTGTGGTTACCGAAAATATGAACAATTCATGAATGTTTGCATCAAATAAACTAGTTATATGTTTTCGTTAATTTTTGGCATACAATTTAAGTGGTTTTCATGTTCCGAAAAATATCCGCGATCAGATTCGTTTCGATTCAGATTCGCTCCAGATTCAGATTCGATATTATTCGCATCCAGATTCAGATTCGTATTCGATTCAGATCCGGATCCGGAAAAAATATGAAAACAAATATGGCAGATAGATTATCCGTCCAGATCCGATCCGTTTTCACCCCTAGGCCGGATCGACAAAGGCAAGATCGGGCTTCTTTTCGGGCTTGTCAGCTAAACGAGCTAAACGAGCTAATGAGCTACTCACGAGCTGGCTTGAAATCGGCTCGGCTCGTTTGTGGCCCGAGTTTGAGCAACCAAGTTTTTAACGAGCCGAGCTAGCTCGCGAATTTCAAGTTTTTTCTGCCCCTACGGGTGCGCAAGGCAAATGTTGTTTTAGACTTAGGTGGTTGGTGCACTTAGTTGAGACTAGTTGATTTAGGCTTTATTTGTGCAAAACCGATTTGATTTATATTTTCGCATAAAAACTCGGTTATAACCAAAGAGAATATACAAAACCGCATTCACTGCGACGCCTCTGCCTCGCATCCATTCGCATTGCATCGATGCAACTGCCTCACATGGCTCCATGCCATCCTCACAGACTCCCTCCTTGCCCGAGTTAGGTGTGTTCGTTTGGTATTTTCAGTTACACGGTTCGGGAAATACGATATACTCGGTAAATACGGTATTGTTAGTTTGGTAAATATGATATTTTTAAAAATACGGTTCGGTATCGGTAAATACCAATTTATTTCGGTGTGTTATCGGTAAATACCAAATTTACTAAAGTTGACGCGAATTGAGAACAATGTGTGAGTCGGTGATAGTAGAGACAACCACATCAACCACCAAAATGTATGCACTTCTGATCAGTTATACTTATATGCAGTAGCTCAAACTAGCTTTTATTTTCTAAACTGACAAGCAAACTTAAAGAGATTTGCGCACATGATGTATTATTACAAACTAAAAGAAAGGACTAACTTGAAGTATTTTCTTTGAATTTCCGGCGTTTTAAACATGCCCTCATGGGGAAGTTATAAATGTTAGAAATTATAGATACACGATTTAAAACACACAAAACAATTGAAAGGTGAATTCTACGAACGAATATAGATATTAATTATGAACAAGCGCCACAACAAATGTTTTTAGTAAGTTTTTATGTAAATGCTAGGTATGTAGTGCTCTATAAATTTATCGAACCACTTCGATGTGAATTCTTTTATTAATTAACCCTTTTTAATTTTTATTTTAAAGTTAACCTCCGACGAACTTTATTTCCAATTCTGACCCCTTTGGTTACGCCATCACCTGTGGCGTGACAAAACAACGTTGTCACGTCAACCCGTATCTAGGGGAAGCTCTTGTCACGCCACCACCCTAGCATGATAGTGTTGTTTGGTAACGCCACGACCAGTGACGTGACCAAAAGTGTTATTTAGCAGACTTATCCTATGGCGTGACAGAGTTGTATTGTCACGCTATGGGTGATGGTGTGACCAAAGGGATCATTGGAAATAAAGTTCGTTGGAGGTTAACTTTAAAATAAAAATTTTAAAAGGGTTAATTACTTAAAAAAAAGTCCCTTAGGTACGGCGCATGTATATTTTCATATGTCTATTACATTTTAGAAAATGGGGAGCAGATTACCATTGTTAAATTGGCGTGCATGTAGTATTATGAAAGTGTTGTAAAATGTAAAGTAAATATTTTGAAAATTCACACAAGTTTCATTTAATGTTCAATGCTTTCAGAACAGTACCATAGAAGTCTTGCACTATACTACCCCTTCTAAAATTTTAAATGTTCCATATACGGCAAATATGCACTGAATTTGTATAAAAGGTGATGTGAAATTTCGATAACTCTCACACTTATTAATTGATTTAGATTTAGACTCATATGCCCCTAACATGCATTTTTATAGCTAAAAAATTCAGTATACGCGCGCGTACACCAAAGCCCTCCTCCCCCACCTCCCCATTCCCACTTTCCCAGCCTCCACGGTCGGCATGGACGTCGACGACCCGATGCCGCTGGGCGGCGGCGGCGTGGACCCACCCCGCATCCGGCGGCTGGATGAGTCGGTGGTGAACCGCATCGCTGCGGGGGAGGTGATCCAGCGGCCGTCGTCAGCGGTGAAGGAGCTCGTCGAGAACAGCCTCGACGCCGGCGCCTCCACCGTCTCTGTCACCGTTAAGGACGGCGGTATTAAGCTCATCCAGGTCTCCGACGATGGCCACGGCATCCGGGTACGCTTCCTAAACCCTAACCCCCCAAACCCTTGAAGCTGCTACTAGGGAAATTTTGGCACCCTTCCAGTGTCGAAATCTTGGATACGCCGGGTTTGCGAGTTGTTAATTGTGATTGTTGTTTAATCGCGTGCGTTGGTGGAATCGACAAATTGGTGGACGATTGATTGGGACTTTTTTTTTTTTTTGTTTTGATACATCAGATTTTTTTTGTTCTAACGTAGGTATAAAAATTGTCATCGGAATGGCTTACGGGGAGTTGATCGCACAACTGTTCCATGAGGCAATTCTGGATTGCTAATGCTAATTGCCTTTAGGCAGCATGTAGTTGTTTGCCATGCTATGATGCATGATACTACGAGTTAGGCTTGTGCATATTGAGGGGGCCTGCAGCCTGCTACTGCTACCTAGTAGGGCGGAACTAGAATGAAAACGAGCGAAGTTCACCACTTCACCATACATATAATATAACAGTATATATAATTTTCAAGCAACACTATATTAAATAGTAATTTATGCTGCAAAAGACTGCAAGAGACCAGAGGTTGGGCTGAACCGGGGTGCACAGCTTTTAAACTAGGGGGTGTACGCATAGTATATACATGATAATATCTGCTATTTTTTTTGGGGGACCCGGTGTTCTGTGACACCGGGTGGGCCCATGTAGTTCCGCCCCTGCTACCTACTATAGGATTACTATATTGATTATTGGGTGAGCATGTTCAAAATTTTGCTTTAAGCATCCCACAGAATACAGATGAAGCATTTGCATAAGCATTGTTGATCATCACCTATGCCAGCTAACATGGTTTCCTTTCACAGTTCGAGGATTTGCCAATATTGTGTGAAAGGCATACTACCTCAAAGTTATCTGCATACGAGGATCTACAGACCATAAAATCCATGGGGTTCAGAGGGGAGGCTTTGGCTAGTATGACTTATGTTGGCCATGTTACCGTGACAACAATAACAGAAGGCCAACTGCACGGCTACAGGTCAGTCCATGAACAACTTCAAAATTTGCTGCTCGATTCTAGAGTTGTTTGTTAATGAGTATTGTCATGTTTTTCCTGTCAGAGTTTCTTATAGAGATGGAGTAATGGAGAATGAGCCAAAGCCCTGTGCTGCAGTTAAAGGAACTCAAGTCATGGTGAGTTTGCATAGAGTTAGTGCTGTATTACTCGGATATGTATTGTGTCTTCTTTACCCAAATAAGACATTGTGTGCAGGTTGAAAATTTATTTTACAATATGGTGGCTCGTAGAAAAACATTGCAGAACTCCAATGATGACTACCCCAAGATTGTAGATTTCATCAGTCGGTTTGCAGTCCATCACATCAACGTGAACTTCTCTTGCAGAAAGGTAAATATTGCTTTCCTTGTGATCTCATTGGTTTGTAGAGGGTGACATTTGCCTCTTATGTCACAGCATGGAGCCAATAGAGCAGATGTTCATAGTGCAAGTACATCTTCAAGGCTAGATGCTATAAGGAATGTCTATGGGGCTTGTGTCGTTCGTGATCTGATGGAAATAGAGGTTTCAGATGAGAATGCTACAGATGCAATCTTCAAGATGGATGGTTACATCTCAAATGCAAATTATGTGGCAAAGAAGACTACGGTGATTCTTTTCATAAATGGTACAAATATAGTTACTGCTCACTGGAATAATACGAATCACAAGGCACTAGTGATTTTTCAGGGCTAATTTTCCTCTGTAAATAAATTTTGATGATTTTGTATGGACTTAACTGCACTATCAATGCCCAATTAAATGATGCATTTTATGTAATTCTGGTCAGAGTTTGGCAATTTGGTTGCATTCTGTTCATTTAACTGAGGTATCAATAATGGTTATTTCTAAGGAATTTTTTTTGTGGCCAACAAAAATTGCCAAATTATGCATCCGTGGTGAACTAGTAGTGTACAGTTCCTTTTCCCCATCATAGTCATGTATTGTTTCTGTGCAGCACTTACTGTTTTCGTATTTACTCTTCAGATAGGCTTGTAGACTGCACTGCTTTGAAAAGGGCTATTGAATTTGTGTACTCCGCAACATTGCCTCAAGCATCCAAACCCTTCATATACATGTCCATCAGTCTTCCATCAGAACATGTGGATGTTAATATACATCCAACCAAAAAAGAGGTATATTGTGACACCTCCTTGTAAGAATTGTTCAAGAAAGCACAACTTCCAAATATTCTCTTACCCTGATGCTCAAGGCTTCAAGCATTTCTGCAAATTTCCAGTTAAAAACAAACGGTTGACTTTTTAGTGATTTTTTTACGTAACTTTTTTGGTGATTCATTTGGATTGCAGGTTAGCCTCTTGAATCAAGAGCGAATTATTGAAACAATTAAAGATGCTATTGAGGAAAAGCTGATAAATTCTAATACCACAAGGATATTCCAATCTCAGGTGATTCATTGATTATTTAGCACTTTATGTCTGCTATGAGGATATATCATCTACTTTTATTATTTATGCTTATATAAATCCTGAGATACTTTACCTTTTACTGTATGTGTATTATCGAAATTGATATGCTGTGGCAACTGCGAGTGATGAACTGTTTAAGTGTTCACATGGTTACTTCCCTTATATCTGTTTGATTACTTTTGATTGCATACTTGGTCACCATGTTCAGAGAGTGTATCTGTTGTAAAGCTACTGCAAGTTGCATGAGGGCATTAATTTTCAAATGTACGTGAATACTTGCAGAAAACTATGCTGAAATTTATACACTGTCATTTTCTTCAAAACTCGATTTCTTGGAAAAAGGACTATCACTAGATGATCCTTGCTGAAATAGGCAAGTTCAGATTTTGAGTCAAGCCTCCCCTTTTATTTCATATATGGCACAAGGTATGGTCAATGGTGTTCATATTGTCATGGGCTAGGGATATTGTTCACGCGTGAACAGTACACGCGGGTACTGTTCACGCGTGAACAGTGCCGCCCCCGATTATTAGGAAAGTTTGCTATTTAGGAATCTATCTATTAGGTATTTGATATTATCTATTAGTTAGGCAAGTTATTATTAGATTGGATTGTTAGAGATAAGTTTCCTTATAGATTATTTCTTAGGGGTCAAGTCGGGTCGTCTCTATAAAAGGGATAGCATGTATCCATTATCAAGGAAGCAAGAAAGATGAATTAATCTAGTCTCCCTCCCAAGGTTCTATCATCCCAGTCTATAGTCTAATCTCTCATCCCACCAAGCCGACGCCGTCCGGCCTTCTTCCTGGCGGTGTTTACCCCATTATGAACCAAGGTTCATGACAACTTGGTATCAGAGCAGTCGATCCCTTCCCACGGCTTTTGCTACCATGGTTATGGCGACAGATCAGACCATTAGACCTGCCGTCGAGTCGTTGGCTATGATAAAGGCTAACACCAACAAGATGTCCATGAGCACCAACGACAACGACAAGAAGATCGCAGCCATCTTCCTCGACATGCATACTACTTTAGAGAAGATGATTGCAGATCAGAAGGAGAAGACGGCGCAACAAGAGGCGGCGGCAGTGTTGTTTCCAGCAGCCACAGCGACGCTGTCGGAACCTGTCGCGGCGTTGTCGCATCCTGTTGTGGCAGCCACAGCTCTGCCGAAGCCTGTCGTGACATCGCCGAAGCTTGCCACGGCTGAGCCAAAACCTTTAACGGTGCTCCCACGTCTTGTCGCGAAGCTGCCAGAGCATATCGTGGCCCGACCGAGGTACGCCATGGCTACCGCGACGCTGCAAGGGTTGCTACCATGCTCGCCATAAAGAATCGGTGAGTTTGTCGCAACCGCACATGGAGGCAACGATTTCTAAGGACTTATGTAGTCATCGCAATCTCTCGTCAACATGGGGTCTCCTAGGGCTTCAGCCATGGCCGCCACCACACCGAGGACGAGTATGCCGCGAAAGGAGGGAGTAGTTGTCATGGGTTAGGGATACTGTTCACGCGTGAACAGTACACGCGGGTACTGTTCACGCGTGAACAGTGCCGCCCCGATTATTAGGAAAGTTTGCTATTTAGGAATCTATCTATTAGGTATTTGATATTATCTATTAGTTAGGCAAGTTATTATTAGATTGGATTGTTAGAGATAAGTTTCCTTATAGATTATTTCTTAGGGGTCAAGTCGGGTCGTCTCTATAAAAGGGATAGCATGTATCCATTATCAAGGAAGCAAGAAAGATGAATTAATCTAGTCTCCCTCCCAAGGTTCTATCATCCCAGTCTATAGTCTAATCTCTCATCCCACCAAGCCGACGCCGTCCGGCCTTCTTCCTGGCGGTGTTTACCCCATTATGAACTAAGGTTCATGATAATATGCATACAGAAATGTTGTGTACTTTTAAAATAGAGTAAATTGCGGAAGACCCAACTGTTGTTTCGACCTTTTGAAAATACCTACTCATAGTTTAGAAGTTGATATTGATACTAGTTAACTTTTAATGGTGCCTGTTTGCAAAAGTTTCAAACTTAAAACAATATGTACCTCCAGTGCAATATACTCTTTGAGAGAAACTGCCCACTCTACTATCAACTTATGGCTTGTAAGTTTGAATCACTTGAATTTGCAGATAAACTTTAGCGATCTAGATCATCAAATTATGTGCATATGTATTTTTCATTCTGATGTAAACTTTTGTGCACATTAATGATGCTGTCCCATGTATATTGCAGGCAGTGAACTCCTCAGCACGTAGTCAAGTTAACATACAAAAGGAAAAGGGTACTGAGGTCAGCATGGCTTCTGGTATGCAGAATATATTCAACATTAGTGGATCTGCTTTCCCCATACTGCCCCCCGCCCCCGTGTCAATCATCTCACTGTAATCATCTTATATTGTAGGAACAAAAAATCAAAAGATTCCCGTGAGCCAGATGGTCAGAACAGATCCACACAATCCATCTGGAAGGTTACACACTTATTGGCGTGGGCAATCTTCAAATCTTGATAAGAAATCTGACCTTGTTTCCGTAAGGTATGGTCTTTGTTAGCAAGCTGACAACATTTCACCGCCTTTTGTTTTTCTGTCATTCGATATGAACATCTATTTGTGTTCCTTGCAAATATTTTTCACATACGCCCCTAAAATTGTGTGCTAGGTACCTGTTCTATGCCTTTCCTCATGCGAGGAATTTTGTGTTTGCATGCTATAATTCTGGTTTAGTTAGGAGTGTTGGAAATCTGATAGTTTTTTACACTGGTCGCTAATTCAGATTTCAGACAATCTATTTGAAGAAGTGAGGAGGGCAATTTTAAGTCATTGATTTTTACCGGGACTGATTTTCTTTTTTCTGTTTGTACATGGTCCTCCAAGAAATGTTGTGAGATCAAGGAGAAATCCAAAAGATGCTTGTGATTTGTCCAGTCGCCATGAGCTTCTTATGGAAATAGATTCTAACTTCCATCCTGGTGAGCTCATCTTAGCCTCTGATGCCTGAAGGGCAGTGCCTGCCTGCAGTTTTGTGGACTGATGATCTATGTATTACTGTAGACCTTTTGGACATTGTTAAGAATTGCACATATGTTGGACTTGCCGATGAAGTTTTTGCCTTGATACAGCATAATACTCGCTTATACCTTGTAAATGTGGTAAACATTAGGTAAACTCTATAGTCACCCTTTCCACTTATGACTAGTGTTCTAGGTCTTATTTGAGCTAGGAATTTCAAATTTTGGACATGATTCATTGAAGATGCCAGAAACTCCAGTTCCACTCTACACATGTGCAAATGCATGCACACTTACACAAGCCTGTTGCTCACAGACATCATCATCAAACTGCTATCCCATCATCATATCCAGCTGCAAGCCTGCCACTACTGCCACCTCTTCAAAATATTGCATTAATTTTTTTATGTGATAAATCATTTTGGTATTGTTTTTCAACTCTATATTGATGATTCAACCTGTGATGCAGTAAAGAACTCATGTACCAGCAAGCTTTGTGCCGTTTTGGAAACTTCAATGCTATGCAGCTTAGTGAACCAGCTCCACTTCGGGAGTTGCTGGTGATGGCACTGAAAGATGATGAGTTAATGAATGATGAAAACGATGTGGAGAAACAGGAGATTGCAGAAGTAAGTTGTTTTCTCAATTGCTCAAGTCTTTGTTAATCCTGTATGTGATGGATTTTTTTTTGTCCACATGCATGCTATTTCTATTTCTTGATTCTTTTATAACAGCTTGGTCCGCTGACTCCTGTAGCATCGCTCCTTTGATGAAGATAATATTTATTTGTTTGCAGGTGAACACTGAGATACTCAAAGAAAATGCTGAGATGATTAATGAGTACTTCTCTATTCACATTGATCAAGACGGCAACCTGACCAGGCTTCCTGTTGTACTTGATCAGTACACCCCTGATATGGATCGTCTTCCAGAATTCGTGTTGACTTTGGGGAATGATGTAGGTTCCTAATTTCCTCTAATCCTCTTATTAAGCTGTCATGTTCATTATCTATGCTAATTTAAATTTGGGGTTGGCTTTTGACAACCCACTCTCTGCTGAGGCGATGGCAAATAGTAAATCTGCAGGCTGTATTATTGTTTCAAATTTTAATTTTGTCTTTTCATGTAGATATGGACCTAAGTTTCCAAAAGTAACTTATGTTTCTTATTTTAGATTTTAACTTATTTCTTAATTTCAGTCCCAAGAGGTGTTGCTTCATGTCATATTTTGTTTGAGATTCTACTCTAGTTCCCCCAGTTCTGGTAATCCTGATTTTTAGCAATTACCGATTTACCATCTTATAATAGGTTACCTGGGAAGATGAGAAAGAGTGCTTCAGAACAGCAGCTGCTGCTATTGGAAACTTCTACGCACTTCATCCTCCTATCCTGCCAAATCCATCTGGGAATGGCTTTCAGTTATACAAGAAAAATAGGGATTGCATGGCAATTGGTGAACACGCTGATAATGATTTAAAAAATACAGGTGAGCTTGTTGGATATCTGTATTCTATAACCATTGAATTGAACACAGCAGATATGCCAAGTTTTACACCTCAGTAGACAACTGAATCCAGAGTTTCTCCCAGTTTACTAATCTGTAACCACTCAGATAACATGACATGGAAATTGATGATATACCCAACAAATATCCGTGATATATAATGTTGCAGCTAGATCTTTCATGGGGCCAATTGCAGTCTCAAATGTATGTATTTTCATTCAAAGCTAATTGCTATTGGTGCTAAACACAAATTGCACAACAGATGAAGATGGCATTGATCAGGAACTACTTGCGGAAGCAGAAACAGCATGGGCTCAGCGCGAGTGGACCATTCAGCATGTCTTGTTTCCGTCCGTGCGACTTTTCCTCAAGCCCCCGAAGTCAATGGCAACAGATGGAACATTTGTGCAGGTTCTTTTCTAACTTTGGTTCAGGTTCATTTTTGTTCAGGTTCATTTTTATCATTGGTAATTATGTGCTTCCAGGCTTTTACTTATGTTCTCGACTTCTGCAAGTTCAGAAAAACATCCGATATGGCGTAACCCACCCCTGAAACTGCACTTTTGTCAATGAAAAGCTCATTTCTCGCACCCTAAGTTCTTGTCATGCTTATCTACAAGTTTTGTTTCCATTACTCTCTCATCCAAGCATTGGCATTAGATTATTTAAAGAATTGCTAATAAACTTGTAAAAATGTTGGTACAAATTGAAGTGTGGAACTATTTAAATTATTTTAGAATCATCACACACACAAAAAAAGATCTTTCAGAAGCAGCAATTTCTAAACCACCAGCCCACATACAGCCTACAGGTGACATGCTCTTGAGTAGATTCTCAGGTTTTCTGTCGACAGGTAGCAAAAATTTTGGAACGAATTTACCACAAGAAGTTGTACAAATCACCTTTATAGATGATAAGGGTTGCTAACCCTTCTCTCTCTCTCTCTGTGTGTGTGTGTGTGTTGTTGAGACCAAGAATCGCTAACCTTGAGTTGTTTGATTTTAAACTTATTATGCAGGTTGCTTCTCTGGAGAAACTGTACAAGATTTTTGAAAGATGTTAGCTCACAAGTCACAACATAGAAGGAAGGCAGAGATGGATCTCGCTGAAAAAAAAACTTGAGACGTCTATCATATCGCTATATTGTATGTTTTGGTAGCGTCGGTAAATATTTTAAGAACGAGCGGATTGACTTCTGAAATGAAAGTTATCCATGCGATCAACTGCATATTCTGACCAAAACATCGTGTCCCCCATCAAGTGATCTGCTTAGTTGCTGTGCCTCTATCGTTAGACTTTGTGAAGCACTGCTATCGTGATAAAATTATATGTAGATGTAGGTTGTCGTGCAGTAAAATGCAAATCAACACCACTCTGATAAAATTTGATAAGAACGTGTATGTTATACCCCAGTTTATTAGCCAATATTCAACTCAATACTTTCTTGGTTCAAATTGCGTGTTTGCGTTGTCCATGGATGTGGGTCGGTGATAACACCTACATTCATGCGTACAAGGGGTTCTTCCTTGGGTTTCATTCGGAATACGAGAGTCTATTCGTGAAATAATTGTATTTCCTTTAGTTTCATTTGGAATACGAGATTCTATTCGTGAAATAATTGTATTTGTTTCTATAAAAAGAAGTTTTATAAAATTTCTGTGAAATTCATGCTCGGATAACTTTTTCTTAGAGGAAGTATATAAAAAGGACGCAACTAGTGCTCGGATGTATGATGGGAAACTTTTCATCGTACGCTCAGACGCAACATTTGGACACAATGTTTGCAACAAAAATAATCCATGTGTGCAACAAAATCCGCAAATGATAAATACAATACCAAGAAAAAAATTAGGAAAAATATCAAATTCTCATCGAAAATGTATGAAACCATCGGTAACCGTGCCTTTAAAACAAGTTCAAATATCCCAAAACAAACAATTTTTGATGTTACAACATTGCAACATTTGAAAATAACCATGTAAACATCCGAAAATAATTGTTGCAACATCAAGAAATTTATAACGTTTAAAACTTACTTATGAAACATTTTGATTTCATGTTTGCAACAATCGGTGATAATAGTTTCAACAAAATCTTTTTCCTACAAAATTTCATGAAGTTGTAACTAAATCACTTTCTGCAACAATAGAGAAAAGCTGCTGTATCAATTCGAGAGAATGTGTGCAACAATTAAATGGTGAAGGGGCTGCAACACAAATATTTACTCTTGTGCAACAAATGAAAAACACTATTGCAACAAAAATACCTCTTGCCGCGATATTTGATGTAACAACATCGCAACAATAAAAACACTTTATGCAACATTTCGAGCCAACTGTTGCAACAAATTTAGCAAATGTCTGCAGCAAAAATAGTACTCGAAGGCCGAAGGCTAAGCCTGGGGGGCACCGTGAACAGGGCCGCCACCGACGCGACCCCTAGTGGCGGCGTCGCATCTCCCCGTCTCTGCCTCATGCTGCTGATGGTGGCATGACACACGAGCTCCAGCTTCTCTGACCTTGGTCCTACCAAATCCAGCGACTGAAGCTTGGTCCTACCAAATCTAGCGAGCTTCAGTCGCGACGGAGACAAATTTGGTGAACCCATGTGGTAGCTTGGTAGAATAGTGCGGGACAACTGGATGGAGTAGCGCCCTATTTTGCTTCGTCAAACTTCGTTGGATTGATTAGCTACATGTAGATGCTGATAGATACGTACTACAGGAGTCTTTAATATTAGACGTCCTCACTGATCATTATCCATAAAAAAGACATTAGCGTACGTCGGAAGCCTTTTTTTTTGAACTTATGCTAAAATAATTGAAGGGCTACCCCCCACAATATCTTGTGCGGCTACCATCGGGTGTTAAAAAAGTCATTTGATTCCCATGCCGAGCTACTATTGGTATAGTTTCCAAAGCCGGTAGTTAGGCAGACGCCCAACTGGTACGAGGCACTGCATGTGGCCCCGAAGAGAAATTTGGGACGAATCGCATCCGTCCACCACGTAGGCTGGAGAGCATAAACTTACCTCCTCCCCAGCTCCTTATTCGCCGTCCCCGAACAAAACCCTAACCCAAACACCCCAAACCCACCCCTGCTCGCCCGGCCGCCGCCGCCGGAGACGATGGCGAAGCCCCGCCGAGGCCGCTCATCCTCGCGGCACTCCTCCGGCTCCTCCTCCCGCTCGCCGTCCCGCTCCGTCTCCTCCGGCTCCGGCTCATCCCGCTCGCGCTCGCGCTCCCGCAGCTTCTCGTCGTCGTCCTCCCCCTCCCGGAGCCGCTCCCCTCCCGCTGCCAGGCGCAGGTGAGACTCGCGTCCCCACGCTCAGGATCCATCGGTTTAGGGTTTTGGATTTGATCTTGGTGGTGCTTGTTCAGAGATGTTGGGGTCTCCACGAGTAGTTTGTAAATTTTGAATGCTTTGGGGGTGTTTTATTATTTGGATTTTAGGTTGGTGATAGTTCGTGTATTAGATTTGTGCTACCCAGTACACTAACTCTGGAGCTCTACCTTGTTCAGAAACGTGCGGGTCTCATGTGTTTATGTTTAGTTTCATATATTTACGGCGTTGGATTTACTGATTTGAGTGCCACTTTGTAAAAAAAATACAAACCCTAGAGCTTGTGTGGCTGTCATTCTGTATACTTGGTCAGGGCTTCGATAGTTAAAGTTCTGCTTTTTTTTTTGTTATTCTAGATCTTTAGTTTCTAAAGAAATGGGTCATTGCTTAGAACCAATCTTCTAGGAATTGGGTGCAACTAGATTATGTGTTCTAGGAACCGGCTGCAACTGGAGTATGTGCTTTAGGAACCGGCTGCAACTGCAGTCTGTAGCATATGAGACTGGTTGATTCTGAAGTCATGTACAGTAACCAATACAGGTGTGGCCTACGTGTTCCTGTTATTTTGTCGAATACAGTTAGTCCTCTTGGGATTCAACAGTATGGAGGTAGTTCTTCGGTATCTAACAGAGCATGATGTTGGTAATAATTGTCTTGATCGTTAGCAAATATATTTCTTCAGGATTCAGATGGAATGGTTTTGGTTTGTTCTAGCTGCCTGTAAGCGTTTAGATGTTCCTTTTGGTGTTTCCTTGACAACGTAGGTCTGTGGTGTCCTTCATTTGCTTTTGAGTAAGAACTAACAATGGATCCATTGTTGGCTCATTCGTATCCTATTTAAATTAACTAATTGGGCCTTACATTCGTCAAATTTACAGTTTGATTTTGTATGTATGGAGCCTCCATTGAATCACTGCAGAGTTCAACTCTGTTTCTTTTACTGCCCCCTTGTGCCCATTTGAAACATATCTGTGTTAGTCACAGGACCAATCCATTATCCCTTGTACCATCGCATAGTTCCAGATGAAACAATTTGTTCTGAAATCAATTCACTGTCTTCTGTTCTTCAAATTCATCCTGCTTCATGCTTTTCATTCTTCTTTTTACCTTTTTAAACCATTATGTTTCAATTGCCATTATGGCAATTACACACTATGTGCACTTAAATTAGCTCATCTATGAAGTCACTCAGTTACTCTTCATGCTTGGTGTTTTTCAATTTATTGTGTTTCTCATGCTAGTTATCTTTCACCTGAGCACATTTTTACTTATCGGTACTGTTGTCTGTGCAGCTCACCTGGAGCACAGAGAGGTCGATCGCCTTCACCTCCACCTAAAAGAGGTTCACCATCAAAAAAAGGTCGTTCACCATCACCTCCACCTAAAAGAGGTTCACCATCAAAAAAAG
The DNA here is from genome assembly GCA_036346405.1 of Phyllostachys edulis. NCBI lineage: Eukaryota > Viridiplantae > Streptophyta > Magnoliopsida > Poales > Poaceae > Phyllostachys > Phyllostachys edulis. The sequence continues at coordinate 21,173,858 of CM070545.1, read as the reverse complement.
GTCATTCACCATCACCTCCACCTAAAAAAGCTTCACCTCCAAGGTACAAGCTTGCAGAATATATGCATGTTTTATTTTTATTCTGCTGGCACTGCATTGATGCTTATATGTTTTAAGCATGCTGTTTGAACTTGTTATCATTTTGTCTGGCATGAACACATACGGTATGTATGGAATGCTATTCGTGGGATAACAATACAAAGCTTGTTCATGATGCCTATTATATTTTGAACCATCTCATTTATGTTAGCAAGATACAAATAGGAGTAGCATATGAGATAATTTATTATTTTAGCTGCTATGTTGCTACTTCCTCTTCATACTTCGATTGACCAAGTTTGGCTCTTGTATGTTTCTGGAAAGTTATGTCTTGCGTATATAAGCTGCTGTTAGGCATTTGCCTTCCGACTTGTTTCTCATAGTCATATTAGGAGTTGTGCGTTTAAACACATGTTATATTTTCCCCTGAAACAATTAATTTTAACTGAGCATGTGTTGTGCTCTCTGTCTAGTTGTGCCCTGCAATGTTGCATTGGTGGTTGCTTGTTTCAGGAAAGCATCTCCTGCTCCCGAGTCGGGTGTTCTGCACATTGATCATCTATCCAGGAATGTTAATGAGGCTCATTTGAAAGAGATATTTGGTGAGTTGTCTTCATATTTTTCATGTGCTTTATTCTTGTTGGAAGTTAGGTACTGTCATGATTTGGGTTATTACACTATGAATTAGAGGGTGAAATTAAGTTTATGTTTGCATTTGCATAAGTTTTCCTTGTTTGATAGTTGAGCCGCCCCTTGGCATTTAGAAACTCTTTTGGCAATGTGCATTTTGTGGGTTTTTAAATATCTAAGTTTTGCTGTATGGTTTTTCATTTTTATCTTGAACCCTTGTGTTTTGCATGAAGTTTTCAGTTTTTAAGGTTGGTCAATTGCTAACCATACTCGGATTCCATGCAGTGGGTGTGTTCCTGTTGATATAATAATGGGTCAACTCTGGTTCCATGTCCTCGTACAAAACACAAATTGTTACCCCAACTGATGTTCTTCTGCAGACAGGAAACTAAAACAATTGATCTTAGTTTTGCTTGATATTTAACAAAATTTGAAAAGTGGTTTAAGAAGTTGCCGATACTTGCTATATTATCATTCATCGATTTCATCGGAATGGTAGGCTAGGAGGACCTCAAGGTTGACGTTGAAGTTGATAAACATTTTGCATGTTCTTCCATTGTCAGCTCCATGATATCGGGTTTGGGAGTTTGCACAAAGCATAAAAACAATGCTATGTTTTTCAATTATTCTGTATGTCAAACAATTGCGCTACACAAAAACAGCACACAATATAATAGTCTAACTATCCTTATTTTGCAGGAAATTTTGGCGAAGTGGTGAACGTGGAGCTATCAATGGACCGAATGGTAAGTGAATGTGTTGCATTGACATTATATGAGGAAGCTCCCCCTGACACCTACTCTTTTTTTTATTTAGGTTAATCTTCCTCGTGGTTATGGATATATTGAGTTCAAGAAGCGAGCTGATGCTGAGAAGGCGCTTCTTTACATGGATGGTGTATGCTTTCGGCCCTATGTTTATGTTTTGTTTTGTTTTTTGATGATCAAATGACCAACAACTTCACATCTGCTCAGGGTCAAATTGATGGAAATGTTGTTAAGTTGAGGTTCACACTTGCACCACGCCAAAGGGCTTCTTCACCTGTGAAGGCACCTCCCCCTCCTCCAAAAAGAGATGCTCCTCAGAATGATAAGGGTTTTACTAGTGCTGAAAAGGATGCTCAGCAGTGTCCTAGGGAACGTAAGCTTCTGAAGCTTTATAGCTTATAATTTAGTCAGGGCTTACTTTTCCAGTGTGGTCTTCTGGCTCTTCAATAGGCACTTCTATCTGTTGCTTGTTACTTTTGCTCTTATCTAGGATTAAAATTTCCAGATGCATGTTATAGCGCTTCGATGATTTAATCCTATTACATTCCTGCCAGCAGCATCTCCAAAAAGAAAGGCAGCTTCACCTCCACGAAAGCGATCTCCTCCAAATAGAAGGGTTGAGTCACCCAGGCGTCCATCCGATCCATCTCCTAGACGTCGTGCTGATTCGCCACCTATGCGTCGTCGACCAGATGCTTCCCCCCTCCGGCGTGGTGACACACCTCCTCGCCGGAGACCAGGATCTCCAGTTAGAAGACGTTCTCCTTCTCCACCGCCTAGAAGGCATAGGTCACCGATGCGGTGAGCAATGTCTAAATCTCTTTCGTGTATCTACGGTATTGTGACTCGAATAGCTGACACTGTTCTCACAACAACAGCCCGCCACCTAGGAGGGGCCGTGGCAGCCCATCACCACGCAGGCGCTCCCCTGGGCCTCCTAGACGGCGGTAAGGCACTTTGAGCTTGTCTCTATTTATCAATTTTGTGCAGTGTGCCTGTGCCTCATCCAGGAGGAGTACAATATATTCTATATACTTTGAGACCTATGTATAATATATTGTATACTGGCCTGATGCGCTAAATGTATCAGGTATTGCTCTTCATTTATATTTGTGGATTGCCTGTACAATTTTGGTCATGATCATGCAATTATTGTCTTAGAGCTGTTTGCTAAAATTATCCTTCTGCATTTTGATGAAGTTTACGCAAATCCATTACATACATGTGCCCAATATCCTGGTTTATAAGATTAGGTGCTGATTCTTTCACTTGTTTCACCCATTTTTTCTGTGTTGGGTTTTGTACTTTTGTTGTGTCTGAAGGTTATATTAGATTCCCCCCATTTTATTACTATACTGATTGTGTTAGTTCATCTTGTTTTTTTTCCCGCAGGTCACCACCCCCAAGGCGGTTGAGGAGCCCTCCAAGAAGGCCACCACCACCACCTCCACGTCGTCACAGTCGTTCTCCTCCTCGTCGTCCCCATCACTCCCACTCCAGATCAATTTCTCCTCGAAGGTAATGAAATTGTTCTCTCCTACCTTTGCCTCCCTCTGTGCCTTCTAAATCTTCCAACGGAGCTCACATCTAATTCTCTTTGCGGTAGCAGGGGTCGAGGACCTCCATTGAGGCGTGGAAGGTCAGATTCATCGTATTCTCGATCACCCAGTCCTCCAAGAAGGGTGAGTGTTACATCTGCTTTGGTTTTGGTAGCCTCTGAGAGAAGACAATATTTAAAATTTTGCTTCTCTTGTTGTTGGTCATGCTCTGCAATACTAAGTGGTTAAATGTCCCACCTTACAAAAGTGGTTGAATGCTAAATTTTTTCCTTGTGTAGGGACCAAGAAGGGTATCGAGGAGTCGCAGCCCTAGAAGGTAACACCTACATTTTCCGTTGATTTGATATGTCTAGATATTCTAATACGATAGCTATGTGCACATCATATAAGTGATATGTTTTTTAAAAAAACAAACAAACTAAAAACGGCATGTCTTGCAGGGCTCCTAGAGGAAGGAGCATCTCTAGTGACAGCCGGAGCAGCAGCTCACCTTCCCCTAGGCGCAGGTAGAGCTCCTGACGTTGTGTTCCTGGCAGGTAAAACTTTCTATCTCTTGACTATCACTATCGTTTGCCTGTGCTTGTGTCTTGCTGTGAGCTCAAGTGTTGGTCTGAGGGGACGACGAGAGCTTCCAATGGATCTGGCTTGACATGCCTCGTGGAGTACCTGGCCTGTGGTTTGTACTTAGACACCTGTTGTGATGGTTTATGTACTTGGTGCCTGTACTCAAGAGTACTTTTAAATTCTGAACTTGTTTTTCGCTCAGCAGTCTGAATCTTAGTATTATGTTATGACACTTGGTACTGAATGTTCTGTCGTCGTGCAAGAAGTACCCACTTCCATATGAAACTAGAACGCTATGTGCGCTACTCTACGCTTCGATTGATAGTGTTATAGCTATTGTATAAAAAAAATTGGTTCGTTTTGGATGATGTATCACTACCCGGAAGGATGCGTAGGGTAGGTCAATGAATGTGATCAGCCCTGAAATCGATGACGACCAGTGGTTGCGCGGGGGAGACCGAGGACGACCAGCGGCAGCGCGGGGGTAACGGCTCCGAAGAGGGAGAGGGAGGGGAACATGGGTTTGCGAGGGGGCTGCAGGCGTGTGGCAGAGAGGAGGCGGAGAAGACGTTGGAGGGCAGGGGAGGGGGTGAGGGAGGAAGAGGGAGGGCGCCGCGGTGGCAGGTGAGGGATGGTGTTGCGGCGGTGGGGGACGGAGATTGGGGAGCAACAGGAGTTACCGCTCAGCTCATCACAGAGAACATGGAGCCCTTATATCGATGATGATCGGCGGCAGCGTGGGGGTGGCGACTTTGGAGAGGGAGAGGGAGGGGAACATGGGCTCGCGAGGGGGCCGCAGGCGCGCGGCAGAGAGGACGCTGGAGGGTAGGGGAGGGGGTGATGGAGGAAGAGGGAGTGTGCCGTGGCAACGGGGAAGGGAGGGGAAAAGCAGTGTAGTTGGCAGGCTCGATGGCTTGAAGCCGCGAGAACACAGGAGTAGAGAGGCAGGCGGGGATAAGGTTTTGGCTTCTGGGGCTCCTCCATGCTATCCGTGCGTTTGGAGATGATCCGTCGGATGGTTTTTTTTTTTTCGGGCGACGCGGACGTGTTGGTTGAACGGCATTCCTCCCAGCTTTAGTAAAATAAGAGGTGAGCTGCGTACTGCTAAAAGCATAAAAGTGCCAGTTTATCTGCAGGTCTTGTTTGATAAAGATTTTATGTCGTGACTAGCGGGCGACAAATTACCAAAATTCAACTCCCAGATCACACAAGCCTGATGGGCCCCGTGCACCCCTGCCGCTATCTGGTTTTTTCTCTCTCTTTCCCGCACGTTGTGCTCCGGAGGGATAATTAAGTTGAATCCACGGGTGTATGGTCTAGCTGCCACGCCTTAAGTGAACACTGGCCTCTGGTTCAATCAACCCAAGAGGTAGAACGCTCTTTCCGTGCGGCGCTGCCAATCTGAACTCTGAAGCGTCTAGCAGTCGGTGATCATTCGATATGACGGAAGCCCCGTTACTGTTCAATCAACTCTGGGCAGCGTGTACGTGGTGATTAGTTGGTTAAGCAAAGGGTTGTGGCGTCCGATTACTAATGCTATTAGTATCGCCCGCGCGATGCGGAGACTAAACCTGATTGCGTAAGCCCAAGAGATGGATTCTGAGCCCGTTTTCTCCTCCTCTTGATCGGGGCCGCGCATTATTCATCGGACGGTCATACGAGTCCTAGAGTCCATCGCCTGGGTGTAAGGCATAATAATAGAATTGTTGCAGTGTCCCGTCTCGATCTGGACCGTGGAATATTGATCGAACGGCTCTTGGATCGCACCCACTCTCTTCTCCAGTTCGAATCAGTCCCGCGTTTCCCATGCAGAGACGGAGAGACCGACATGCCGCCGCGGGCGCCGCCGCCGTTCCCCTCGCTAGACGCCTTCTGCCTCCACCTCCACCTCCTCCGCTCCTGCCCAGCGCTGCCGCTGTGCATGGCCACATCGCCCGCGCCCACCCCTGCCCCTCCCTCTTCCTCCGCAACTCCCTCCCCGCCGCCCTCTGCCGCCTCGGAGGGCCCCTCCCCGCACGCCCTCTGCTCGACGAAATTCCCCGCCGCAACGCCGTCTCCTTCAACCTCCTCATCGACTCCTACTCCCGCGCCGGCATCGTCGATCTATCTTTGGAGACCTTCGTGCGCGCGCGGAGGGCGGTGGTCAAGGTCGACCGGTTCACGTACGCGGCCGCGCTCGCCGCGTGCTCGCCTGCGGTGGCCCTAAAGGCGGGCAAGGCCGTTCATGCGCTGGCCGTTCTTGAAGGGATCTTCAAGGGCGTGTTCGTGTCCAACTCGCTTATAAGCATGTACGCGAGGTGCGGCGACATGGACGAGGCGAGGCGTGTGTTTGAAGTCGCCGAGGAGCGGGACGATGTCTCGTGGAACTCACTGGTCTCCGGGTACGTCCGCGCCTGTGCACGTGAGGAGATGCTGATGATGTTTGCTCTATTGGTGCTAAACACAAATCGCACAACAGATGAAGATGGCATTGATCAAGAACTGCTTGCGGAAGCAGAAACAGCATGGGCTCAGCGCGAGTGGACCATTCAGCATGTCTTGTTTCCGTCCATGCGACTTTTCCTCAAGCCCCCGAAGTCAGTGGCAACAGATGGAACATTTGTGCAGGTTCTTTTCTAACTTTGGTTCAGGTTCATTTTTATCATTGGTAATTATGTGCTTCCAGGCTTTTACTTATGTTCTCGACTTCTGCAAGTTCAGAAAAACATCCGATATGGCATAACCCACCCCTGAAACTGCACTTTTGTCAATGAAAAGCTCATTTCTCGCACCCTAAGTTCTTGCGATGCTTATCTACAAGTTTTGTTTCCATTACTCTCTCATCCAAGCATTGGCATTAGATTATTTAAAGAATTGCTAATAAACTTGTAACATTTTTGGTACAAATTGAAGTGTGGAACTATTTAAATTATTTTAGAATCATCACACACAAAGAAAAGATCTTTCAGAAGTAGCAATTTCTAAACCACCAGCCCACATACAGCCTACAGGCTACAGGTGACATGTTCTTGAGTAGATTCTCAGGTTTTCTGTCGACAGGTAGCAAAAATTTTGGAACGAATTTACCACAAGAAGTTGTACAAATCACCTTTATAGATGATAAGGGTTGCTAACCCTACTATCTCCCTCTCTCTCTCTCTCTCGACCAAGAATCGCTAACCTTGAGTTGTTTGATTTTAAACTTATTATGCAGGTTGCTTCTCTGGAGAAACTTTACAAGATTTTGAAAGATGTTAGCTCACAAGTCACAACATAGAAGGAAGGCAGAGATGGATCTTGCTGAAAAATAAAACTTGAGACGTGTATCATATCGCTATATTGTATGCTTTGGTAGCGTCGGTAAATATTTTAAGAACGAGCGGATTGACTTCTGAAACGAAAGTTATCCATGCGATCAACTGCATATTCTGACCAAAACATCGTGTGTCCCATCAAGTGATCTGCTTAGTTGCTGTGCCTCTATTGTTAGACTTTGTGATGCACTGCTATCATGATAAAATTATATGTAGATGTAGGTTGTCGTGCAGTAAAATGCAAATCAACACCACTGATAAAATTTGATAAGAACGTGTATGGTATACCCCAGTTTATTAGCCAATATTCAACTCAATACTTTCTTGGTTCAAATTGCGTGTTTGCGTTGTCCATGGATGTGGGTCGGTGATAACACCTACATTCATGCGTACAAGGGGTTCTTCCTTTGGTTTCATTCGGAATACGATAGTCTATTCGCGAAATAATTGCATGTCCTTTCGTTTCATTTGGAATACGAGATCTATTCGTGAAATAATTGTATTTGTTTCTATAAAAAGAAGTTTTATAAAATTGCTGCGAAATTCAAGCTCGGATAACTTTTTCTTAGAGGAAGTATAAAAAAAGACACAACTAGCGGTTGGATGTACAATAGGAAGCTTCCCATCATACGTTTCGGTGTAACATTTGTAACAAAAAATAATCCATGTGTGCAACAAAATGCGAAAATGATAAATACAATGCCAAGAAAAAAATTGGGAAAATATCAAATTCTCATTGAAAATGTATGGAACCATCGGTATAGAACATGACCGTGCTTTTAAAAACTAGTTCAAATATCCCAAAACAAAACAAATTTCAATGTTACAACATTGCAACATTTGACAATAACAGTGAAAACATTTTAAAATAATTGTTGCAACATCAAGAAATTTACAACATTTAAAACTTACTTATGAAATGTTTTGATTTCATGTGTGCAACAATCGGCGACAATAGTTGCAACAAAATCCTTTTCCTACAAAATTTCATGAAGTTGTAATCAAATCACTTTCTGCAACAATGGAGAAAAGCTGCTGCAACAATTCGAGAGAATGTGTGTAACAATTAAATGGTGAAGGGGCTGCAGCAAAATGTTTACTCTTGTGCAACAAATCAAAAACACCATTGCAAGAAAAAAAACCTCTTGCCGCAACATTTGATGCAACAACATCGCAACAATAAAAAACAATATAAGCAACATTTCGAGCCAACTGTTGCAACAAATTTAGCAAACGTCTGTAGCAAAAATAGTACCCGAAGGGCGAAGGTTGAGCAGGCGCCGCCGATCTGACCCGATGATGGCGGCGCGCATCTCCCACATCATCTCATCTTTGCCGTGGTGGCATGGAGCACGAGCTTCGAAGGTGAACTGGGTTAATAGGATAAAACAAGCAGTTGCAAACGAGTGGTTGTGGTGAATTCATGTGGTAGCCTGGTAGAATAGTGCGGGACAAGTGGATGGAGTAGTGTCATGTTTTGCTTTGTCAAACTTCGTTAGATGAATTAGCTACACGCGGATGTGGATAGATGCGTACTACGTGAGTCTTTAATATCGGACGTCCTCGCTTAATCATTATCAATAAAAAAGACATTAGCGTACAGCAGAACCTTTTTTTTTTGAACGTATGCTATTGTCATTGTATTCAAAGCGCAAAGCTGGCTCGAGTTGCAAGAACTTATGCTAAAATAATTAAGGAGCTAGTCCCACAACATCTTGTGCAGCTACCATCGCGTGTTGAAAAAGCCATTAGATTCTCTATGCCTAGCTACTATTGGTATAGTTTTCAATCCCAAACCATGGTGCATCTAAGGCCATGTATAACGATATAGACAGTTACTGTCTATATCAACTATCTATGTCATCGATAGACAAAACTAAAGATAATTCATACAATAGGTTATCTTATTACATATCTTTTAATGCTTTTATGGTTCTGATGATAGCCTTCTTAGTTCTAGTCATATAATCGACTACATATTATAGACAACACATGTCTCTCTATTTTTTTTTATCCACATCAGCTTAAATCTCTCGTGACAGATAATAGACACCTAAGCTCGGAACAGGTAGTTAGGCAGACGCCCTACTGATACGAGGAACTGCAGGTGGCCCCGAAGAGAAATTCGGGACGAATCACGTCCGTCCACCTCGTAGGCTGGAGAGCATAAACTTACCTCCTCCCCAGCCCCCTATTCCCCCCGTCCCCGCACAAAGCCCTAACCCAAACACCCCAAACTCACCCCCCTCGCCCGGCCGCCGCCGCCGCCGTGGGAGACGATGGCGAAGCCCCGCCGCCGCCGCTCTGCCTCGCGGCACTCCTCCGGCTCCTCCTCCCGCTCCGTCTCCTCCGGCTCCGGCTCATCCCGCTCGCGCTCGCGCTCCCGCAGCTTCTCGTCGTCGTCCTCCCCCTCCCGGAGTCGCTCCCCTCCCGCTGCCAGGCGCAGGTGAGACTCGCGTCCCCACGCTCAGGATCCATCGGTTTAGGATTTTGGATTTGATTTTGGTGGTGTTTGTTCAGAGATGTTGGGGTCTCCACGAGTAGTTTGTAAATTTTGAATGCACGCTACCACTCTCGATTTGGGGGTGTTTTATGATTTGGATTTTAGGTTGGTGATAGTTCGTGTATTAGATTTGTGCTACCCAGTGCACTAACTCTGGAGCAGTACCTTGTTCAGAAACCTTCGGGTCTCATGTGTTTATGTTTAGTTTCATATATTTACGGCGTTGGATTTACTGATTTGAGTGCCACTTTGTTAAAAAAAAAATACAAACCCTAGAGCTTGTGTGGCTGTTATTCTGTATACTTGGTCAGGGCTTTGATTGTTAAAGTTCTGCTTTTTTTTTTGTTATTCTAGATCTTTAGTTTCTAAAGAAATGGGTCATTGCTTAGAACTAGATTATGTGTTCTAGGAACCGGCTGCAACTGGAGTATGTGTTTTAGGAACCGGCTGCAACTGCAGTCTGTAGTATGCGAGACTGGTTGATTCTGATGTCATGTACAGTAACCAATATAGGTGTGGCCTGCATGTTCATGTTATTTTGTCGAATACAGTTAGTCTTCTTGGGATTCAACAGTATGGATGTAGTTCTTCAGCGTCTAACAGAGCATGATGTTGGTAATAATTGTCTTGTTCGTTAGCAAATTTATTTTCTTCAGGATTCAGATGGAATGGTTTTGGTTTGTTCTAGCTGCTTGTTAGCGTTTAGATGTTCCTTTTGGTATTTCCTTGACAACGTAGGTCTGTGGTGTCCTTCATTTGCTTTTGAGTAAGAACTAAGAATGGATCCATTGTTGGCTCATACATATCCTATTTAAATTAACTAATTGGGCCTTACATTCGTCAAATTCACTGTTTGATTTTGTGTGTATGGAGCCTCCATTGAATCACTGCAGAGTTCAGCTCTGTTTCTTTCACTGCCCCCTTGTGCCCATTTGAAACATATGTGTGTTAGTCACAGGACCAATCCATTATCCCTTGTACCATCGCATTGTTCTAGATGAAACATATTGTTCTGAAATCAATTCACTGTTTTCTGTTCTACAAATTCATCCCGCTTCATGCTTTTCGTTCTTCTTTTTACCTTTTTAAACCATTATGTTTCAATTGTCGTTATGACAATTACACACTATGTGCACGTAAATTAGCTCATCTATGAAGTCACTCAGTTATTCTTCATGCTTGCTGCTTTCATCAACATGGTTCTTTGGTACTGTGTTTCCCATGCTAGTTCTCTTTCACCTGAGCACATTTTTACTTATCGATACTGTTGTCTGTGCAGCTCACCTGGAGCACAGAGAGGTCGATCGCCTCCACCTCCACCTAAAAGAGGTTCACCATCAAAAAAAGTTCATTCGCCATCACCTCCACCTAAAAAAGCTTCACCTCCAAGGTACAATCTTGCAGAATATATGCATATTATATTTTTATTTTGCTGGCACTGCATTGATGCTTATATGTTTTAAGCATGCTGTTTGAACTTGTTATCATTTTGTCTGGCATTAACAAATATGGTATGTATGGACTGCTATTCGTGGGATAACAATACAAAGCTTGTTCATGATGCCTATTATATTTTGAGCCATCTCCTTTATGTTAGCAAGATACAAATAGCAGTAGCATCTGAGATAATTTATTATTTTAGCTGCTATGTTGCCACTTCCTCTTCATACTTCGATTGACCAAGTTTGGCTCTTGTATGTTCCTGGGAAAGTTATGTCTTGCGTATATAAGCTGCTGTTAGGCATTTGCCTTCCGACTTGTTTCTCATAGTCCTATAAGGAGTTGTGCGTTTAAACACTTTGTTCTATTGTCCTCTGAAACAATTAATTTAAACTGATCATGTGTTGTGCTCTCTGCCTTGTTGTGCCCTGCAATGTTGCATTGGTGGTTGCTTGTTTCAGGAAAGCATCTCCTGCTCCCGAGTCGGGTGTTCTCCACATCGATCATCTATCCAGGAATGTTAATGAGGCTCATTTGAAAGAGATATTTGGTGAGTTGTCTTCATATTTTTCATGTGCTTCATTCTTGTTGGAAGTTAGGTACTGTCATGATTTGAGTTCTTACACTATGAATTAGAGGGTGAAATTAAGTTTATGTTTGCATTTGCATAAGTTTTCCTTGTTTTATAGTTGAGCCACCCCTTGGCATTTAGAAACTCTTTTGGCAATGTGCATTTTGTGGGGTTTTAAATATCTATTTTTTTGCTGTGTGTTTTTTCATTTTTATCTTGAACCCTTGTGTTTTGCATGAAGTTTTCAGTTTTTAAGGTTGGTCAATTGCTAACCATACTCGGATTCCATGCAGTGGGTGTGTTCCTGTTGCTATAATAAGGGGCCAACTCTGGTTCCATGTTTTCGAACAAAACACAAATTGTTACCCCAACTGATGTTCTTCTGCAGACAGGAAACTAAAACGATTGATCTTAATTTTGCTTGATATTTAACTAAATTTGAAAAGTGGTTGAGAAGTTGCTGATACTTGCTATATTATCATGCATCGATTTCATCGGAATGGTAGGCTAGGAGGACCTCAATGTTGACGTTGAAGTTGATAAACATTTTGCATGTTCTTCCATTGTCAGCTCCATGATATCGGGTTTGGGAGTTTGCACAAAGCATAAAAAACAATGCTATGTTTTTCCATTATTCTATATGTCAAACGATTGCGCTACACAAAACACACACAATGTAATAGTATCCTTATTTTGCAGGAAATTTTGGCGAAGTGGTGAACGTGGAGCTATCAATGGACCGAATGGTAAGTGAATGTGCTGCATTGACATTATATGAGGAAGCTCCCCTGACACCTACTCTTCTTTTTTTATTTAGGTTAATCTTCCTCGTGGTTATGGATATATTGAGTTCAGGAAGCGAGCTGATGCTGAGAAGGCTCTTCTTTACATGGATGGTGTATGCTTTCTGCCCTATGTGTATGTTTTGTTTTGTTTTTTGATGAGCAAATGACCAACAACTTCACATCTGTTCAGGGTCAAATTGATGGAAATGTTGTTAAGTTGAGGTTCACACTTGCACCACGCCAAAAGGCTTCTTCACCTGTGAAGGCACCTCCCCCTCCTCCAAAAAGAGATGCTCCTCAGAATGATAAGGGTGTTACTAGTGCTGAAAAGGATGCTCAGCAGCGTCCTAGGGAACGTAAGCTTCTGAAGCTTTGTAACTTATAATTTAGTCAGGGCTTACTATTCCTGTGTGGTCCTCTGGTTCTTCAATTGGCACTTCTATCTGTTGCTTGTTACTTTTGCTCTTATCTAGGATTAAAATTTCCAGATGCATGTTATAGCGCTTCGATGACTTAATCCTATTACATTCCTGCCAGCAGCATCTCCAAAAAGAAAGGCAGCTTCACCTCCACGAAAGCGATCTCCTCCAAATCGAATGGTTGAGTCACCCAGGCGTCCATCTGATCCATCTCCTAGACGTCGTGCTGATTCGCCACCTATGCGTCGTCGACCAGATGCTTCCCCCCTCCGGCGTGGTGACACACCACCTCGCCGGAGACCAGGATCTCCAGTTAGAAGACGTTCTCCTTCTCCACCGCCTAGAAGGCATAGGTCACCGATGCGGTGAGCAATGTCTAAATCTCTTTCGTGTATCTAGGGTATTGTGATTCGAATAGCTGACACTGTTCTTCTCACAACAACAGCCCGCCACCTAGGAGGGGCCGCGGCAGCCCATCGCCACGCAGGCGCTCCCCTGGGCCTCCTAGACGGCGGTAAGGCACTTTGAGCTTGTCTTTATTTATGAATTTTGTGCAATGTGCCTATGCCTCATCCAGGAGGAGTACAATATATTCTATATACTTTGAGACCTATGTATAATATATGGTATACTGGCCTGATGCGCTAAATGTATCAGGTATTTCTCTTCATTTTTATTTGTGGATTGCTTGTACAATTTTGGTCATGATCATGCAATTATTGTCTTAGAGCTGTTTGCTAAAGTTATCCTTCTGCATTTGGATGAAGTTTACGCAAATCCATTACATACATGTGCCCAATATCCTGGTTTATAAGATTAGGTGCTGATTCTTTCACTTGTTTCACCCATTTTTTCTGTGTTGGGTTTTGTACTTTTGTTGTGTCTGAAGGTTATCTTAGATCCCCCGCCCCCTCATTTTATTACTATACTGATTGTGTTAGTTCATCTTGTTTTCTTTTCCCGCAGGTCACCACCCCCAAGGCGGTTGAGGAGCCCTCCAAGAAGGCCACCACCACCACCTCCACGTCATCACAGTCGTTCCCCTCCTCGTCGCCCCCGTCACTCCCGCTCCAGATCAATTTCTCCTCGAAGGTAATGAAATTGTTCTCTCCTATCTTTCCCTCCCTCTGTGCCTTCTAAATCTTCCAACGGAGCTCACATCTAATTCTCTTTGTGGTAGCAGGGGTCGAGGACCTCCATTGAGGCGTGGAAGGTCAGATTCATCGTATTCTCGATCACCCAGTCCTCCAAGAAGGGTGAGTGTTACATCTGCTTTGGTTTTTGTAGCCTCTTAGAGAAGACAATATTTAAAATTTTGCTTCTGTTGTTGTTGGTCATGCTCTGCAATACTGAGTGGTTAAATGTCCCACCTTACAAAAGTGGTTGAATGCTAAATTTTTTCCTTTTGTAGGGACCAAGAAGGGTATCAAGGAGTCGGAGCCCTAGAAGGTAACACCTACGTTTTCCGTTGATTTGATTATGTCTAGATATTCTAATACGATAGCTATGTGCACATCATATAAGTGATATGTTTTTTTTTTCTAAAAAGAAACAAACTAAAAACGGCGTGTCTTGCAGGGCTCCTAGAGGAAGGAGCATCTCTAGTGACAGCCGGAGCAGCAGCTCACCTTCCCCTAGGCGCAGGTAGAACTCCTGACATTGTGTTCCTGGCAGGTAAAACTTTCCCTCTCTTGACTATCACTATCGTTTGCCTGTGCTTGTGTCTTGCTGTGAGCTCAAGTGTTGGTCTGAGGGGACGACGAGAGCTTCCAATGGATCTGGCTTAACATGCCTCGTGGAGTATCTGGCCTATGGTTTGTACTTTGACACCTGTTGTGATGGTTTATGTACTTGGTGCCTGTACTCTAGAGTACTTTTAAATTCTGAACTTGTTTTTCGCTCAGCAGTCTGAATCTTAGTATTATGTTATGACACTTGGTACTGAATGAGTGAATGTTCTTTCGTCGTGCTAAAAGTACCCACTTCCGTATGAAATGAGCTGCGTACTGCTAAAAGCCTAAAAGTGCCAGTTGATCTGCTGGTCTTGTTTGATAAAGATTTTATGTCGTGACTAGCGGGCGCAAATTATCAAAAGTGAACTCGCAGATCACACAAGCCTGTTGGGCCCCGTGCTCCCCTGCCGCTAGCAAGTTTTTTCTCTCTTTCCCGCACGTTGTATTCCGGAGGGATAATTAAGTTGTATCCACGGGCGTATGGTCTAGCTGCCACGCCTTAAGTGAACACTGGCCTCTGGTTTAGTCAAACTCAAGGGGCAAAAAAACAAAAGAAAAGAAAAGAAGGTGCGCAGTCGAAACCAAACTGCTTCAACCCAATTTCCATCCGAAGAGATAATTGGTTGAGCTTCTTTTTACCCAGACGAACAAAATTATTTATATTCCCGGAAAATGGGGGAGAAGAAAGAAAGAAATGGACTCTTAACTTGAGAAGCTTGCCTGCCAAGGAAGCTCTGCCCAGTCACCGGACAAGACAGCGACGACAAACACCAGAATCAGTAAGCAAGGCCAAGCAATTCAACAAGACACCCTGGTGCAATGCATTCTATCGACTGACAGGTGGCCCAGCAATGTTCCCAGGCCCACTTGTCAGTTCTTCTCTCCCGCGCCACGCTTGCACACGATGCATGTGCATATGTGCGTCACTTGTACCTGCCCTAGCACCCTAGAGAAAGCGAGACGGGCACAAGATATTACGGTGCTTGCCACGTGCTCAGATGAATAATAATAATAGATAATTGGAGAGTAGAATAGGAATTGAAGTGGCTATCTTCCGCTGGAAGTTTGGAGCCAGAGAACGCGGTGCAGCCACTCTCCTCTATAAAAAGGTTGGGAAGAACCCCCTGCTTTTCCAACACAAAACACCCACAGGCCACAGTAGCGAAGAGCTGCCGAGATATAGACCCTGTTTGGTACGGCTTCGACTTCTGGCTTTCGGCTGAGAAAGCTGGAAGCCGAACCAAACGGCCGGCTTTTGAAAGTGGCTTTTTTTGTTTTTTATTGAACGTCTTTGGCCGGGCCGGAAGCCGCCCGAGGTGCTCTCGCCGCTTCCGCGATCGCTGTTACCAAATTACCCAGTTTGGGGTAATTTACCGCAATGCCATCGCACAAAACCCCCTCCCTCCTCCCGCCACGGTGCCCTCGGCTCCTTCCTCCCACGCCCGCCTCGTCCTCCTCCCCCAAGCCCCGAGCCCTCCTCCCGTGCCCCCCTCCTCCCACGCCCAGACCGCCTCAGATCTCCTCTCTCGCCCATGGCCGGCCCAGATCCAGATCCGGATCTGGATCTTGCCCGCCGCCCTCCTCCTCCTCACTTGCCGCCTCCTCCTCCTTCCTCTTCTTCCAATATTGGCCGGCCTCCTCCGTCGACCCCCGCCCAAGTCCTCTCTCCCGGCTCCTCCTCCCGAGCCATCGTCGCTTCCTCTCGAGCTGCCGCCTCCGACCCGACCCTCCTCCTCCACCTTTGAGCCGCCGTCCGGCCTCCCTCCTTCTCCCCACAACCGCCGCTCTCCAGTTGATTGTTCCGATTGCTTCATGGTTCATGGTTGTTCCGATTGCTTCGTGGTTCATGGTTCATGCCCATGATTCATGCTTGTTTCAGCCTTACTATTATTTTTGCCATGAAGAGATGATTCAAACAGGAATATCCACCATTGATGTCATCAACGCAATTGCTCGAGGGCAAAAAAAATCCCTCTTTTCTCTGCTGCTGGGCTTCCTCACAATGAAATTGCTGCTCAGATTTGTCGTCAGGCTGTTCTTGTTAAAAGCCTGGAGAAAGGCAAGCATGCAGAGGTAGTAAACTTATAATTTGATTGCGCCATTGATATTTTGTTCCTGAAACTATTGATGCAATCTCACATTGTTGAATTTAAATCAACATTGAGGCCGAAACTTTTATTAATTTAAATCACATTGTTGAATTTAAATCAACATATCAAGAATGATCAATTGATCATTGCTTAGTAATTTAAGTTTGACAAATTGTGAATACACACCTCCAGTCGCTGGACATATGGAAGATATCTCGTACTATCACAGCGTCATCTTTTCAAGTGTGGAGTTTAGGCTTTTATGTTGAATAACTTGTTGAGTTCGACCATACAGTCTACTCTCATGTCAAAGTCAGACTAAGGATTGCAGTGCTGCATCAATTAACTGGTTGTAACTTTCTACCTTTATCAAATTGTGATGGATGCAATAGCAGTATGAGTGTATTACTTTGCTATCAGAGTCTCAATCTGTATGAACATACGCACAGTGCAACCTCAGTTGTCCTCTTGGTAACCTTGATACTTGATCCATTTCTCGTTAAACCGCATACATGATTACTGATGAAGACTGGAACTTGTTAACTAATTTGATTTGGAAAGGATGATAAATTATATTTTTTGTTACATCTAGAGAATGTCACAGCTGAATGTTTTTTGGATTTCTGAACACAAGCCAGTGTGACTTTGGACTGGCCTAATTAAAGAATGTTCATTGCCTACTAATGGACTGGCTGTGAACATAATCGTGGCAAAGTTTGGTAGTGAACCAAAACACCCCCTTAATCATTGAATTGCACAATTTAAGTGGAATTGACATGTAGGTAGAAGTTATCACTAATATTGGTGCTCGTGATTAATGGAAATACATTGCAGTGATGCAAATAAACTATCCTTAAGAACGGATTCATAAAAGTGCTCAGATTATGAAGGTCAAACAATTCTTTATATCTTTTGCATTATAGACAATGCATACATGTCGTTGTTCGAATGAAATGATTGAATGATACATGCATAGATGTTGCTGATATGTTTCTGAATGATACCTGCATTAACTGTCGCATTCAATTACTTGTAATTACATAGCATCTGCATTTCTCTTTATTACTTCTTTATTTTTGGAGATACGTGTGAGGATTGGGGTGCCTAACACTGCCGATGTCGGTCCCAAGCCCGGAAAAAAGTGGAGGGGGCATGAATTATTTATATAATAATTGTTTGTAATAATTATTTATGTAATAATTGTTTGTTGTAATAAATATTTATTGTAATAATTGTCACTAAATACGATAATTCTTGATTCACATGGTGGAGAAATTCATGCAACATGCTTCAATTCGATTGTAATAATTATTTATTGTAATAATTGTTAAATGTCGTCAATTATCGTTAAATATTGTCAATTGTCGTTAAATATCGTTAAATGCCGTTAATTGTCGTCAAATATCGTTAAATATCGTCAAATATCGTTAAATATCGTCAAATATCGTTAAATATCGTCAAATATCGTTAATTGTCGTCAAATATCGTTAAATATCGTCAAATATCGTTAAATATCGTCAAATATCGTTAAATATCGTCAAATATCGTCAATTATCGTCAAATATCGTTAATTGTCGTCAAATATCGTTAAATATCGTCAATTGTCGTTAAATATCGTTAAATGTCGTTAAATATTGTCAATTGTCGTTAAATGTCGTCAAATATCGTTAAATGTCGTCAAATGTCGTTAAATATTGTCAATTGTCGTTAAATGTCGTCAAATATCGTTAAATATCGTCAATTGTCGTTGTTAAATGTTGTTAATTGCGTTAAACAGCATCAAACAAGCTATTATTGTCCTCAGGGGTATTTCAGACATTTCACATCTCGGAAGCTGCAGCCAGCCTATCAAAAAGCCAGACAGCCAAACACTAAATCGAAAAAAATTGCTCAAATTTGACAACCGAAAAGCCTGCGAGAAGAGGAAGTCGCTTTTCAGAAAAGCCCAGCCGAAACAAACAGGCCCATAAGCTGAAGCCTGAAGAAGCCACTGCCACTGAGCATTGAGTAGCTGCAACCATGGGCTTCTCTTGCATGCCGTCGCTTGCCAAGGTGCTCCCCAAGAAGCCGCCCTCTTCGTCATCGTCATGCGCTAATGAGTCTGACGACGACAGCGAGAAGCAACAGGAGAAGCAGAAGCACAACAATAAGCAGCAGCAGCACAAGGAGAAGCAGAAGCAGAAGCAGCAAGGTGCAAAGGAGGAGGAGGGGAAGAAGAAAAGCAGCCTTGATCGGGCCGCCTTGGCGACGCCCTACTTCTCCTTCCATTCTCGCCCCGGACTCCTTTAAATCGTCAGCTGCATGCAGCTTCCCAGTAGGATAGGATAGCTAGCTTCAATTTAATTCGTTGCAGTTTGGATATTCTATGTATTATACTGAGCTTAAGGGCGCCTCTAGGGATTATTGAGAGCTTGTTGTTTACTTGTCTTGAATACAACAGCGTCCCTCGCCCTTTTTGTGTATGCTACTGTTGATGTGGATCAAGAGGTGATTAAATCCTATAGATCGTCTGATCTTTCGCAACGGAACAACGGTAGAGGTGTAGTAACCTTTCTGCAGTCGTGTAGTAACACAATGTCTTTTATACAGTAACACTCCGGTTGGCATGCAATAATACTCTGGCGGTGTAGTAACGCTACGTATTTCGTGCAGTAACACAACTTTTGTAGCGTAGTAACGAGCTTGATATCGTGGTTGAATCGCACTGTATCAGCAAGAAGCGAACTAGAAGTGACTCAGTCGTAGCTTCCTAATCCGTGAACAAGAGATTGATCACGAATTAGACGATTGAATCATATAGATTCTTGTGGACAATCTCAAGAACAATATGTTCTTAATCTGCACCAACTCTCATAAACCCTAGATGGAAAAACATCAACACACGATTCACACGGATAAGCCCTAATAGCACTCAGTCGAAACATATGTGTTTTCAATTCATAATTCAACTCTCCCTATATTGGGAGCATCCCATAGGCTTATATAGCCAACACACGCACTAAGATCTTAAGGCCGATTAGAACTCTTACGCACATATATGATTACGTGTTTTGACATGGACTCCAAACAATAAGCGTAAACTCCTTTTACAACTCGGAGCTTTACATAATCGACTTCTTGTATTCCTAGTTTGTCATATTGTTGTAGTCGAGCTGGGATGGATGGACCACATCCGAGTGCACACAAAGGTTCGTGGAGATGTGCCGGCCCTAACTTCCTATGCACGACCAGCAGGAAAGAAGTCCACATAAAAAGAAGTACAAAACACACAACCGCCACGTCTCTGGGCACGGCAGCTGAGAGATGCACGACACTTTCTTCGTAGAGCAGCAAACGGCTTCCGACTGGAAGAGATTGCGTCACCAAGAACTACGTGGAATGCTGCGCTGCAATAAGATTTACGACTTGGCTTCACCAGGCAGCAGAGGTAGGGAGAACAAAGCTTGAGTGTCTTGATTTAGTCTTTGCTTCAATAGCAGGGGAGACCAGGCCATTTCCATTTCTTCGTTTTGAAGGTGGAGACCAAGATCCAAAGACAAGTAACAAGAACAAAAAGAAGCAAAACGAAAGCATTTTATTTAGGTACAGGTCCTCTCCAAGCTCTCCAATTGAGGCAACGGTTCCTATTTTTGACCGCCTGATCATAACATTTTTTTTTTTTTGCAAACAGGCAGGAGAGTCGCCTTTTAAATTAATAAAGCAGATCGAACATCAAGTTTTCAAGAGCCGAAACCCTAAAGGACAATCTAGATACTAATTACACGGGTATTAATTGCTCTAGACATTTCCCCTCCGTCAGGGTCCAAGCTCTTCATTCTTCCTTCCTTGATCTTAGAGACCAGCTCCACGGACGAGGAGAATCTTCGGTTGAAGATTTTGGCATTGCGCTCTTTTCAGATCTCCCAGGTGACTAAGATGACCACCAAGGTCGTTGCCCTCCTCAGCAGATGGCCAGTGTGGCAAATTATCCTCTACCATAACTTGATGCCATGACTGACCGGCCAAAAGGATGGCCTAAGCGGCGCACAACCCACCCAGTCTGCCACAGATTGCCAGACTCGACGAGAGTACCTGCACTATGCCAAAAGATGTATGGCCGATTCTGAGGCTTGTCTACATAGGGGGCAAAGTGTCTGGTTTGGCCAACCCCGCGCTTACAACCTGGCAAAGGTCCAGAGTGTTTTGAATTGCTAGCCGCGCAAACTGTTTGCATTTAGGTGGCGCCGAGGTTTTCTAGATAAGACTTTGAAACACCGTTGTCGTTGATCCTAGAAACTGCAAATCGTAAGGTGATTTTGCTAAAGATTCGGCCTTTGAGGATTGCTTCTAGGTGATCTCATCCGAGGCCGATGCATCATTGTGATTTGGTGTACTCTTTCCCAGAGTCCCCCATCTAGATTTCGCCTGGTAGGTTTCGCCTTGATGGACTAACCCACCTGATCATAACATGGCTCACAAAGGATTGGCTGATGGTAATGTAGATGTTTTTCCAAACGGTTCCGTGCATTCACCCCAAACTCATGGATGAAACCAAACATCTGATGTGGCTCAAATTTCACCACAAAAATAGATCAACGTGGTTTTAACAATGGTTTGCTCCAAGAAAATGGATTTTCTTTACAGAATGCACAATGGAGATCCAACTGTGAGGCTAACTATCGATTATCGAAACAATACCGTCGAAATGGAACTAGGTAGATTCAAATACACCTTACTAATTCCTTGTACCTGCATACTACATACAGCCTATAGCTACTTTACTGTGCACTCCCTAACCTCCCTCAGTCAAGCGAACATTTCTGTAGCTCCGGAACTTGTAGGTCTCTGTTCTGTTTGGAAACGCCCAAAGTCATGCCGACCGCGACAAGGGTTTCGAGTGATCTTTCACTGTTGGCCAGAAGATCAGCATCAAATTGTATCGCATCCTGCCATCCAAAGAACAGGTCAACTTCCAGCAAGAAACATTAGATAGTTTTCGATGTTGATTAACGGAATGAGTTTTAATCACGAAAAAAAAAATCATTTTCTAATAGTGTCCATTGACAGGGCAAAAGGTGGAGTGTTGGTGAAAGCCAGCTGCTCCATTCCATAACACAGAAAACTGGCACTAAGTTCATCCGCAAAAGAAAATGAGCAAACCTTCTCAAAGACACATATTACTGTGCTCCCTCCAAAGGAGAAATACCCAAACTGGAAGAAAAGAGGAGGAATTAGACGATTGAATGTGACACAAGCAGTAAAATAGTTGCAAAAAGTACAGAATATAAAGGTAACCTCATCTCCTTTGTGGACGTATTCACCCTCCTTTTTTAAGAATGTGATGCTTCCTACCATCGTTGCTCCAATGGCAACAAATGCTACCTGAACCATGTTATTAGAAAAGGAGTGCATGGTAAGTGAAGGCAAAGTTAAGATTTCTACTGGATTGCTGTACTAGGTGCCACACTGTTGTGCAAATAAGAACCGATATTTAACGAGGAGCATATTGAAAAGTACGGAAAAATTGGCTATGTGACATCACAATTTCGTGTCATTGACCGTAGGATACCTAAATTTTGTGTTTTTGTCAAAAAACACTACAAAAATATGGCTATTTACTGTTACACTCCTATCATTAAAATAATATATCCGTCTGATTACGAGAGAAACTTTGTAAAATAACATCAATGCCCTCAACTCATAGTGTCTGGCTCGGTCGGTCGGTCTGGTTCAACCGTCTACACATAGTGCCTGGCTCGGTCGGTCGGTTTGGCTCAATGCTTCTTCTTCCTCTCGTGTCAGCCAGAAACAGAGGCGATGGTCTTCCATGGCAACGGCGTTCCAGCGGCTTCTTGGCGTGGGAGACAACATGGAGGCATCTCCGTGTCATAGGGAAGCTAGAGGTATGCTCGACTTGGACTAGGACGACACGAGGCGGTGGAGCACTGTGCGCGCCCACGAAACATAGGATGTGACGGCATCCATCGTGCAGGCTTAAACTCCGACTGCAATCTGGCAAGGAAAGAAGCGGCTTTCACTCAATTTGTCGTGATGAGAGGACATGGTTGTGACGGCTTACCGTGGCCGTGGATGACGACGGAGGTGGCGGTGACCGAAATCGGTTGCGGGGGTGAGCAGAGTCAGCTGGGCGAAGGCAGCACATGCTACAGTGCGACTGTGCTACAGTGCGACGAGAATGACAAACAACACGATGCAGCATCCGGACTTGAGAGAGAAGAGAAGATAAGAGGGCAGTGCACCTGGATGGTAATCTTCTTGGTCTCAGCTCCGGACGTCCACACCGAGCCCCATCGTCGTCCTCAGCCCCGACGGAAGCGTCGCCCTGTTCTACGACCGCACAGGTAATCCTTTGCGATCCTACTGAACCTCTCCATCCTCGTCCTCATCACCGGGAGTTCACAGTTGTCAAAGCCGCGATGTGGCCATGTCCTCGCGCGTGTCCCCGCTGCTCCGAGCCTTCCCGAGCCTTGCTGATTGTCACCACAGCCGCCTCCAATTCTTTCCCTATTCATTCCCGAGCCTCCCTGCCGCCATAGATCCTCACCGTCGAGCTCCACTGCTACCCCTGTCACCATCGCCGTCGCCGGCCCTGTACAAGCCACCTCATACCAAGACGCCACTGCGACAGACAGGAATACCCCAAGTCCACGCCATGCTTATGCGCTAACCAATTGAGGCCGAGGTCGCCGGAGTTATCGCTGGCGAGCCCGTTCCTCTTCCACGACCACTGCCCTTGCCTCGTCCCGTTGTGGCCAATGCAGTCGCCCGTCCCCAAAAATGGAACTGCCATGTCTGGGAACACACCGTTCACCGGAGCAGCTCACCCTCGTGGGCTGCTGGACGCGTTCTGCTCGACTGGTGGAAGAGGTGGAAGAAGAGAAGGGGTAGCGGGTGCCGGACATGGACGCTGGGCCAACGTACTAGGCCAAGTGACCTGGAGGGCAAAACTGACCATTTGCCAACCTCCTCTCTCCTATTTCGATCGGAAATAATATTATAAGGCAAAATTGGCTAGAGGTCACTGAACCCTTCTGTCCTTAGCTAACTGATATCCAAAAATCGCGACTTAGCCAAAAGACACTTAAATTTTGTGGATATTGACTATAGGACACTGAGGCTATTAAAATAATATATTGGACTTGTTTAGAGAGAGAAACAACACAAAATGACTTCAATGCCCCTCACTTCTTCCTTCATTCTTTCATCTACTCGTGGTCCTCCGCGGATTGTGGTTGCCGGCTGCCGTACATCCCCATGCTTTGTCGCACCGCGGGTTAATGCAGTAGAAGACGTGCCCCTCGCCCATGGACTCGATCAGCTCCACCTCGCCACTATAGCAGCGCGTCTTTAGGCTCTCGTAGAACCAGACTCCCTTGTCCCGGAGCTCGTCCTTCTCGACGATGCAGACGAGCACGCGGTCGCCCGCGATGCGCGCCGCACTGCCCCCCGTGGCTTCGAAGAACGGGTTGGACAGTGGGGTCATCGAGCCCTGGGGAGCTCGAGTACAGGAACCGCAAGAATGCGTCGGCCCTCACCTTCCCCATCGTCCCCTCCTTGCCGATGTCCGCCACGTCACTGAAGTACGGGTGCACCACAAGAAGGCCCCTGATGCCCAACCTAAGGCCCCTGTGCTCGCCAGTGCGCACGGCCACGACGTGCGCGATGTTGCCCCTGGCGCTGGTCCCGGACAAGAACACGCACGCGGGAGAAGTCGCCGCACTTGAGCAATCACGGCTCTGGGCCGCCGCCCGTGGAGTGGGACGCCACCCACTTGAGCCCCTCCCACAAGTCGTCGTACGCGGCCAAGAGCGGGTGCTTTGGCACGAGGCAGTACTCCAGCGCCACTGTGAGGACGTTGGCCTCGGCGACGACGACTGGGAGCTTGCCGTCGTGGCTGCTGCCGAGCGGGAGGAAGACGAGCGCCTAAAGGCCGGTGCCCGGGTCGACGACGACGTTCTTGGATGTGGTGACGCCCGTGGCGGGGTTGGTGAAGGCCGAGATCGGGGCGGGGTTCATGAACCGCTCCACACGTCCGCTCTTGTACCGGCGGATGATGGGGAAGACCTCGAAGTGCACATGCGCGTCCGCGCTCGTTGTCGCCATTGGGACGATAGCTTCGATCGCGTGTTCGTTCTTGGCATTTGGTTTGAGGGCTTGAGGCTCGCATGGAGAGGTCAGCGGCGACGGCGGGCGAGGAGAAGGCAAGTGCAGCACAGGCCTAGATGCAGGCGCGCTCGAAGGTCTGGCCTAGCAGGACGACGACGGGGTCTGACATGAGTGTGCCAGAGATGGGGAGAGGAACTCCATCGGCGGGTTTGCCGTGAACGACGATGACGGCACCTCCCTCAACCACGGAGTTGACGGAGACGGCGACGTGCGGTTGTGGCAGCTTTCCGAGGGAGGCACCGACGTGAGCGCCAACGGTGGAGGTGGCCTGAGGCGGCACGACGATGACCAAATCCGGCGGCCCACGACCGGATCCGGGCCTGTTCGGCTGGGTAGGAAGAGAAGAGGAAGAAAGAAGAGAAAGAGGAAGAAGAAGAAAGAAGAGAAAGGACAAAATGGGCTTTTCACTAGCCTTCTTATGATATTTTATCCTACAACAAAGAATCACAAAATTTTAGTGTCTTTTAACAAAGGCACGAAATTTGAATGTCTACTGGCCAATACACAAAAGTTGGATGTCATATAGCCAATTTTGCCATATTATAATGGTCTCAGTGTCCTACAGCAAATAGTCATATTTTAGTAGTGTCTTATAGCCAATTTTGCCGAAAAGTAAATATGGCAATGCTCAAGGCTGATTTCAGTGCATCAGTTCATCTCAAGTAAATAGAAAGCACAAATCGTTGTAAAGGAGCAATGCACTTTGACATTAGAACTTTCAGTGCTTAAAAAATATATATGCAGAAAACCGCTGATAATATAAGCATTATCAAATATGCCTTGAGCCTTCCTCATGCCAAAGCTTTCAGCTAAAATGGGTAAAGAGTCCAAGATATATCAGCAGTGGAGATCCTTTTCAGTTAGTGTGATCATGACAGAAGAGGCAAAATTAATCCAGATTTCCAATAGCAGGAATAGCAGTAAGCTGGTGCCTGGTAGTATACAAGGAAAAAGACCAAAAATACAAACCTTTCCAAATTCTGAAGTTGATATTATCGAGATAACTCTTTTATTCTCTGTGAATACATTACAATACTTGCTGTTCACAGCAATAGGATTGACCTATCAATGAAACGATATCAGCGTCAGACATTTAATGTTGAGAAATGACGGAAACAGCACGTAACACAAACACATTCCTTTCCACACAGAGGTAAAGCATGTCAAGATAAGTATTCTATACCGTGTACAAGCATCCAGGAACCTCCACAAATTTCTCCACAGTTCCTGAGACGGGTACATGAAACCTATGGTAATCCTGCAGATTGCAAAATGTAACTTGCAGAATTCCAGAGTATGTTTTCTACAAGCATGGATTCTTTTTTTAACAACATTAAAAGCTGTACCTGAGGTGCAAGCCGAAAAATTACCAATGAGCCATTGCTTAAAGCATTAGAGTGCACACCTGTCCCAAGGAGACCCTCAATTGAAAATTTGCGACCCTAGGAACAGAAGACAGACTACAATGAGACTTCAACCAACACTACCATAAAAAGTATCATGTTGTCCTTAAAAGAACACGTCCCTTCATTTTTAATCATGATATATTTAGTGTCCTGAAAGCACCACAAGCATCAACCCATCATAATCATCACTTCAAAGCATGCCATACTCCAGAATGACCCAAATGCCACTCTCTATGATCATTTGTACTCCATTCACCTTGGGAAAAGATCCTAAAATAGAGTATAGGAAAGCTACCAACTATTTGCTTTGATTCAAAGCATGTTATGAATGTCAATTGGTAACCAAAGTTACCAAACCTTTACGCCTTTGATGTAATGGCTAACGAAAGATGAGGGGCATTGCACACCAGCTAGAAGTTAGCAGAGCAAGCACTTTATGTTATTGGTACTAATGCGGTAAGTTCTCTTCGAGATTAATGATATGGGATAAATAGTGGACATGACTGTTTTCCCCTTTACCATGCACCTGTCAAATACTTTCAGAACGTATCATATGGAATGGACATAACTTTTTAGTGCGATTAGATTGGTTCAACAGCATACTGCTCTCCATTCATTACAAGTACTTCGGTTTTACTATGGACCATGGTTATTAAGGGGTAGCGCCGCCAGGGGGCAAGGCGTCGCCCCCGCCTTAGGCCTAAGGCGTCGCTAAGGCCGGAGAGGAAGAGGGGGAGGGGAGGATCTTGGAGCGCGATGACATGCAGCCGCCACCCAGGCTTGGGAGGTGGATCCAGCACCCCATCGTCGGTGCTGCATCCTCCTCCATCGCTGCCTCCTTCCTCCTCCGCTGCCTCCCCTACTCCCCGTGTTGCCTCCCCTCCTCCCCTCGTCGCTTCCCCACCTTCCCCATCTCCGTGGGCGAAGCCGAAGGGGCAGTGGCGTGGCGTGGAGGGAGGCCGCTCGCCGCTCTTTCCCCACCGATGAAGAACAGAAAGGGGAGGCGGGCGGGGGAAATGAGGAGGCGGGGCGCTGCGCTCTCTCGGTTGGGGGGAAAAGGGGAGGCGGGCGGGGGAAAGGAGGAGGCGGGGGCTGGCGCTGTCTCGGGCAGGCGGGAGAAAAGAGGAGGCGACGGGCAGCGGGGCGGGCAGGTTGGGAAGGTTAACACTTAACAAAACAACTATCACTTAATATATATTAGATGATTCCTCAAATCATATATTTTTTTCAAATCCTGCATGGCTTCGCCTTAAGATGTGTGTAAGTCGTTGCCTCGCCTCACGCCTTACCGCTTAAAAGGTGTGAGGGGGTGGGTCGCCTCGCCTCGCCTAACCACCTTAATAACCATGCTATGGACATTAAATCTCTACATATAATTATATCTTGTAATTTAGTGAATAAGCAAAATTAGTCAAGGAATGCCTTACCTTAATCCAAAATCTTGTGCTCTCATTAACAGAATTGAAAGCCATTAAACGGCTATCAGCAGCACAGGTAGCAATACTGTCTTGGTCATTGCAAGCAATCGGCCTGGCACCAGGCTTCAATTCTCTTATGAAGAATTCATTAAATGTCTGCAAAAATAAGTTATTCAACGCATATCTAAAGCCTTTGGAAAATCTAATGTGCTATTCAATCAATTTCTAGCGCTTTGCTTCAAAAACATTTAGAGTATCATGGGAAGTCCTGCAAACAAGACACCTTTCTCAAATATATATGAACATAAGTCTATAACAGAAGAAAATGATCCTCCTTGAGTAATCCATATGGGTAAATCAACTAGGTTGGGAATGGATTAACAACAATCCAGCATTCTTCAAAGATATTAGCACTTAGAACAGGTTGCCACAATGGTAACTTTTTGAGAGAGAGAAACATACCGAACAGACTCCAGTAAATACAGGCTATGACGCTGATGTGCAATAGGAACATGAAGCCAGTAACAACTAATAAGTCATTTCAAACAGATGATGCATTACTAGGTAATTGCACGTTGGCTACTTAGCAGTAAAATGACCAAAGGATCATAAGCATTGATTTGGATGAGGCCTGTCTAATTCACAGCAAAGTTGGTTGCTTCATGCAAAGGAGAACACTTATATGTTTCATGCTTCTAGTGGATGAGTTTTTTAGTAACCAAGAGTTTGTCAGAATTTCACATAGCATGCAATCAGAGATTATATAATACTTTGCACAAGCATGTGTTGGCTCCACATTCATCTTTAAGACCTCAAAAAGGGGAAATTTAAAAGCACTGTTGGTACCAATTATCACCAATCTCTTACTCTTTCACATCTATCTATTTCAGTTCATTTGAATTCTCAAATTTTATTAAGATATGCTGCGATGAAACAACTGCCTATAAAGATAATGTCTGCACTGACAAAGAAAGCTAGAACAAAACGGTGACGACCAGTTGACCATAAGTCGACAAAAGTGGAGGCAGATATTGCTATCATACGACATACCTTAAAACTTTCAAGAGGGTCCTTGACCTCATCCAGATTAATTTGATCCTGCGTTTATGTGTAAAAAAATACCAAGGATTACAAGTGGTTTTATGTATCAAATGCAGAAACATTTTTAATGGAAGTAAAAAGTTCATAAACAGGCAGTTCCCAGTCAGTTGATGGAAAACCAAGGGCCTTCAATAACCGGTATAAAGTTCTGGGATTAAGAACCCTGCTTGGAATTACTCCAAGACATGTTTAAAACAAACTTCCTTTTCACAGAGCAGTCTATATATCTCCCAGCTCACCATTTAAAGGTACAGGGTACAAAAGAGTAACAGTTCTACTATAGGAAATCTCACAAAATTTCATAAAAGCACGCCATTTTAGGAAATTTATTGTAATTCACTGTTTTTTTCCATTTATATCCATGGCCAAGGACCTGTGATCCACATTACTTATATTGCCTGAAAATGAAAAGTGAAAACTACTAGATGCTAAAAATGGCTATAATGCTACTTGTAACTTGTCAAGTGCCACGGAAACAAAATAAGAAAGATTAATATTGAAAAACAAATAACTCAAACAAAATTGGCGAATAGATTACAAGTAACATATGCATAGGGTTAGGCCAGAGAATATTTGCACATCATATGCTCTCTACGTTTTGTTAGGTTTGTTATAATGTGCATGTGCTTTATTGTCATCTGAGTACAAGAAAAAAATAAATCCATACCTTAAATAACTCGAGGAACTTTGGAATATCTTTGGCAGATTCTGGCGAGTTCATCTTTTTCCCTTGCTTCTCAGATAGGTTCTTCAGGATATCTTTGACACCTGCATGAGAACAATCTCAATTACACCAGAGGTACCAATCTAAAAGGTTTTCTTTGGTGTCAGCATCCATCGAAAACGTACATACTAAGCAATGATAAGACCAACTGTAGAAAAGAAAATTTTGTTGTGATAACTGTACAATATCAAATAGTCACTCTTTGAGGTTGTACATAAAGATACACCTTAAGTCCTAACCCCAACATCTTTCTTGCATCAACTTTGTACAAAAATAGTTTCTTAGTAGCTCAAAGTAATTCTGTTTGTCCTGTCTCCAGCTACATGCGCACAAGGTTGTGCGAGGAGCTATAGGAATTTCTAATTAAAAAGTGTACGGCATGGAGATCACCCAAGAGAAGTGCAAGTTTGTAATTGGTGATCATAAAAAAAAATAGTATCTTGCTCACCTGGTCACCAAATAAACATTTATTGTGGAAAACTTGTTATAGTTTGCACTAGTTAGATTCACAAACCAACATTCTCGAAATCAAAGCTGTATGACTTGGGTTGTTGCATTTAGCCATTTACGCAAGCATGAGTGAAAGAAAATTCAGATCATTTTGGATGTACATTCTCAAGAAGCTGTTTATTGTTCCAATGTACCTGTATCAATAAGGGTGAGCCCTACTTTTGATTGGTATAAAGCCCTCATGGACAACACAATCTTTCCATCTATGACTTCTTCAACTAGCCGCTTTGTTCGCCGATCGAAAACCTAATTCACCATATTGAGATTTGAGTTAAGGAAAGTCAGAGCAATGTGATTGAAATATCTTCCTTCGTATACAACTTTTATGGAGATAAAAGCTTGAAACATACCAATAAGAGAGTGACAAAAATAATCTAACTACTGGAGTAACTGAAACATACCAGAATATGTGAAGCAGTAGAGCCAGAGTGCAAACCAACATCATATGAGGAAAAATGAGCCCATTCACTAAGCTTAAACATCCACCTGCACATGATAACTATATGACTATAGTATAACCTAATCATATTTAAATGAAATTTAAAAAATAAACAAGAAATGATTTTGGTGGTAGTCAGACTCATCAGTACGTGAAGCGCCTTACCCATATGAAGCTTGCTTATCCGTTAGAAATCCCCCAGTCATAATCTGATTACCAGTTCCCTCATCAAAGCAAAGTGTCATATGTATCATATCATTTATTTTATCATAATTTCCAAGAACTTCACCACAGACAGGACAGTTACTGATAAGTGGTTCTCTGAAAAAGGGGACAGAGCATAATCAGTAATACTATTACATTTTAGAGCTAATCAATGATTAATTTTGGAAACAAAACTAAACATGAAAAAAGTAGCAGTTTGTTACTTCTCTTGTTGATCAGCCAGTAGGGCTGCCAGTTCATCCATGTCAACTATGCCATCGCCATTTGTATCCACTTGGCGGAAAAGCTCTTCAATCTAAAGTATGAGAGAAACTAATGATATACTCAGCATTTCAGCAGAAGGGGCCGACTCAACTACAAGGAACATAATTCCATGTGAAAGAAAAAAAAATCAACCTTAGTAACTGCTAGTTGATTACCAAAAGCTTTCATCAAGTCTGAGAATTCAGATAATGAAAGCATTCCATCTTCATTGTAGTCCTGTCGTAACAAGAGCACTGTTATGCTTTTTAGGGCGTGGAATACAAAGAAATGAAGGCAATACATGCAATGTGAAATCGATAGGTAAGGCATTTGAAAAGAATGTAGGTATGCTCAGGTGACTGGTCAGTACTCAGTACCATATAATAAAGAACTTTCAAATGATTTTTACTACTCAAACGATCACATCTCAATAGACATGATTCTCTGTACAATTTTGCTGCTGTCTTACATCACTTAGTTTGGACAGTTCTGAGTGCAAACCATATTTTTTTGTCTACTTCTGTCATCTTATAACATGAAAGGAAAAACTCACTTTGTCCAATATGTACTTAATTCCATGGTCTATAATAGGGGGAAAAGGTGCCTAGCTACATTTCAGCCTATCCAAACAAAATTGAACTTAATGTCCTGATAAACGGCAAATAATAGTCTTCAAATTCTCCAGAAAATTATTCTTTGATTATGCAGGCGAATAGTCCATGCAACGGCCATAAATGGTGCAGCAATGAAGCAATCATTACTTACAACTGCGATATTCAAACATCACACATTCACAATAAAAAACAGCATATGAAACTATGGCATGCTCCATTGTTCAAGACAAGATTATCAAATATTAATCAAATATGAACAGAAAACGTGGTTAATCAGTACAAAAAAAATACCACTAAGGTTAAGACACGACGTGCAAAGCTTTCTTCTGTTTCAACAGGATCCTGCAACAGAACCAATGGACAACAGTTTTAGTACTTGGAAGATGCTCCATGAGTGCTGATAACAAAATAAAGGAAACAGGAAGAGCAGTTACTTCGACGTAACAGGAGATGGATATGCTACCCACGGTAGTAATGGATGATGATGGATCCAATAGAGAAAGGTCCTCATAGTGTTCCTCCAAGTCCTGCTACGGAAAATTTTAGTCATAACAACATTTAAAAATATCAACATTCAAAGACCTCCATAAAGTTATAAAACATTGCCAATTTGTCTATTATGGTACATTAAGATCTATAGTACAGGAAAGCTAATATATTCCAGTCTTAAGTCTTAACCACATCTACAAATTAGGTGAGATATGATGTGGGTATACATATAGATTTGAATCAAGATATTCTACACTGCCACTCTCTTTGAGTCTTGAATAAGACAATCTCATTGTCTTCTCATGCAAAAAGATATTACAACCAACTAGACTGAAGAGAACATGTGTTTCTTCAAAAGAAAATAAGAAAGAACCGGGAGAGAGATGATATAATTAACGAATGAGACGACAAAAAGTATAGTGTTACCTTACTGAGCAATTCAAAGAGATCAACTTCACAGTAACCAACCAAAGTATTCTTGGAAAACCGGTTAGTCTGTCAAAATGTAGAAAACATGTAATGGTACTGGATTGAAATGTTGGTTTGACCTACACTTCCCATCAATTCAAGTTCTTCAAAAGCTTTTCATCAATAATTTTCTTATGTTGAAGCATATGTATGTGAAATGCTTACAGCAGAAAATAATGAAGTTCTGCATGTAGATTAACATATTTATAGTCAAAACAATGGCAGCGTACCTCAAAAATGGAGATACGTACAATATGAGGCCCATTTGCTTCTACTACAACTTTCTTTTCCTGCAAACATAGACACGTTATCATAATAATGTTTACCTTGATGCAGCAGCAATACAACATGTAAATTCTACAGAGCTCCATAAACGTACTGGAAAATATTTCGTGAAATTATTAATAATCAATGATTAAAAATCCAGTTTCTTTTTAAAAGGACTGTAATTAATTTCCAGTTACCCTAAAGTAGAAAGTTTCCTGCTCCCATAAATACTAAGAGTGTAGCTAAGACAAGCAAAATAAGCCATATCATATCAGGTGTCAGGAAAGCATAGTACTCTGTCACTGAATTAAGCCGCAATCTGCAAATGTACTCCCTCCGTTGATTTTTATAAGGCGCCCACGTATTTCGAGATTCAAACTTTGTAATGTTTGACCAACAATTAGATCAACAATATATAGGTTTTAGTTTTAGTAACGCAAAATGGTACCGTTAGATTTGTATTGGAATGCACTTTCATATGGTTATGATCAAGGATCACAAAACCGGTACCGGACCGAATCCTGGCAGGGGGGCGGGAACGGTAACCAGCCGGTTACCGGTCAAACTGGAAAAATTTCAGATGAATTTGCTTAAAAACCAGCCGAATTTCGAAAATTAAAATTTGAATTTGACAAACAGGAAAGAAACCGTCCTGGATTTTGGATCCCAGACCGGTTACCGGCCGGGAATTTTTTCCCTAGTTATGATTTTGTAGGTATCAACAATATATCGTAAAAGATATTAACAATCAAAGTTCAATTTTGAAGACCGTGCCAAGTCAAACTGCACCCTATAAAAATCAACGGACGGAATAATTTTTCTCTGAAAAGTTTCTAACTTTTATCTGATGAGTCGAGCTCTAGTTGTATTTAGTCTGCCAGAAAGATCATCCTAATCCGAACCATGTCCATTTCAGTCCTGCTCTAACAAGGAGCTGATCTTGCATATTTGAATTATCATGAATCTTAACAGGATATACTGAAAACTGACTAGATTCCGATTCTTCAAGATACCGAAATCTGACTAGATTCCGGTTCTTCAAGAGAACATGTGCTGAGTATCCATACGTCATGTTTATATATGAATGAACAAAGCAATGATAATGAAAGCTTAAAGTTCTACAATGGGCTGCCAACAGACAACAGTGACTGCATCATTTACTATAATTTTTACACAAGAAATCGAACAATTCACCTGTATCATGCATATCTAAGTGTTATACACTACCAGCGTCAACCTATGCCTTAAAATGTGTTGCACCAGAAGTTGTAAAAAAAAGAGAAGCTAACTGCTGATCAATTCAATAGGAATAGGAAAGCATGTTATTCGAAAGAAAAAGTAACAAACAGAAGCACAGAGAAAACTTGCAGCTTACTCACTGAGTTCCATACAGGCCTGTCCGTACTGCAGAAAGTGTTTGTAGTTTGGAAAAAAGGCGTTAGATGTGTATCAGCACGAGCATACATAGAATATATTTTAAGCCAGAAGAACTCAACAAAGTACAGGTAAGCATCACAAGATGAAATAGTTGTGTATTTTTCACAGTTGACTATTAAATCATAAGATCCTTGTGATCAAGAGAAAATTAAAGGAAGGCATGCTGCAAAGCAAGTTGGGATTTTTGCCTTGTGCTAAACAGATGCTGATAGCAGAAACATTATCCTAACTCTTGTATTAGCTTATCTATCTGCTTGCTTTGGAACATGTGAGAGTTACTATGCCACATCAACCACGAACAGCACAGGGGGTATGGTTAACGATGAACTCGGAATTCGAACAAGCACAGAAACAAACTAAAAGGATAGGATGGGAAAAAAAACGCAACTTGTCGGATGTCTCGGTGCGGTACGTGCGCTCCCCCAGCGAGAGGCACGCGAAGAACTTGTCCTTGAACCCCATCTCCGCCTGTGGCACCACCCAAATTAACCGTAAAAAAACACGCACCAAATCAAAACCGCCAATTCGCAATCCCACCCACACACGATGACACGAACCGTTGAGATGGAGGGGCGGAGAGCGCTACGTACCTTCACTATCCTGATGCGCGCGATGCCGGCGAACTCCTCTGCGGCGATGGCCCTCCCCGACGCGCCGGCGTCGGCGGCGCCGCTGCGGTCTCGATGGCGCAGGCGGAGGCGGTGGCGGAAGCGCGTGAAGCGAGACGGCAGCGGCTCGCCTGCGGCGCAGGCATTGTGCCGGGAGGTCGAGTGGCCCATCTGTCAGTGGGCGAGGCGACACGGGAGTACGGGACGTACGCGGTAGAGTAGGTGAAGCGGAGCGGGTGCGCATTTGACGCCCAAAAGACGAGGGCCTCTCATGAAGGGGTCGCGTCGCAAATGAGTAACCGGTCCCACGTGTTAGTGCAGCGTGGGCCGGCCGATAATGGCGGCTTCCAAATGGCAGTTACGACCGGGAACACGAAACCGGAATCACCATCCGGGCGATGTTTGACTGCCCCTGTGGACCCAAACATTGTGGGGCCCAGTTCCAGAGATGAATGTGGTATGCCGGGTGTGCACCGATCATCCCTAAATTTTTTTTTCGATACAGCACATTTTGAACCCATATTTACAGAAATAACCACACGCGAGCCGTATTTGCACATATAGCACCGTTGCCGTACGGCCGTCGTGCGGCAACACCTCCCCACGCGCCACGTTAACCGTTGCCGCATGGCTGTTGTGTGGCAACCGCCGCCGCCACGTGGCCTCCCCAGCCAGCCTCGCCGCCACGTCACCTGTTGTTGCACGGTGTCTGTGCGGCAACGCACAATACTGCAGCAGTTTCTACGATCATGACATGGTCGTAAGTCATTCTACAACCATAACATGGTAGTCGAACCTCTTTTGACCAGGTAGTCAAGTACTGTTCATCTTTCGACTACCTGGTTGAAAGGTTTCTACTACCTGGTTGAAGAAGGTTTGACTACACGACTGGTCGGAAGGTTTCGACTACCTGATCAAAAGAGGCAACGGGTGACGTGGCAGCGGTGGGCGCGCCGCAGCGGCGGCCGTCGCGGCAACGCTGACGTGGTCTTGGGGAGGTGTTCTTGCGACAATGCGGCCGTACAACAACGGTGCTATATGTGCAAATACGGCTCGCGTGTGGTCATTTATGCAAATACGGGTCCAAAAGGTGTTGTATCTGCCAAAAACTCTCATCCCCCCACCCAACCTGTAGTGGGTCGGGTCGTCATATCTCTATCTGAATTTTTGGCAGATACGACACCTTTTGAAGTCGTATTTATAGAAATGACCACACGCGAGCCGTATTTGCACATATAGCACCGTTGCCGCACAACGGCCGTTGTGCGGCAACGCCTCCGTCGCCGCCACGTGGCCTCCCCGATCGACCTTCGTCGTCCGTCACCGACGTTCTTTGCAAGGTGGCCGTCTTGATAACGCAACACCGTAGCAGTTTCTACGACCATGACATGGTAGTCGAACCTCCTTCGATCAGGTAGTCGAGTACTGTTCATCATTTCGACTATCTGGTCGGTAGGTTTCGACTACTTGGTCGAAGGAGATTCGACTACACGATTGGTCAGAAGGTTTCGACTACCTGGTCGAAGGAAGCAACGGGTGACGTGGCTAGGGGTGAAAACGGATCGGATATGGACGGATAATGGCTCTGCCATATTTGTTTTTATATTTTTTTTCGGATCCGGATACGAATACAAATACCCCGGATACGAATACGGATATGAATAATATCGAATACGAATACAGAGCGAATACGAATTGAAACGAATACGGTCGCGGATATTTTTGGGAACATGAAAACCGTTTAAATTGTATGCCAGAAATTAACGAAAACATATAACTAATTTATTTGATGCAAACATTCATGAATTGTTCATATTTTCAGCAAACACACATAACATTGGCACTAGCAAGCTTCATTAACTAGTACATAACAAACATAACACTTAGTTTACCATATTTAGCTCATAAGTCATAACTCATAAAGTCACAAGTCATTACACAGTCACACTTAGTTCATCACATACATAAAACTTAGTTCACACTAACATCAATCAGGTTAAATGGTTAATCTATACGCATATGACTGTAACATCCCAAAGTATATTACCAAAAATAAAATTAATAAAGTTATTATTTTATTGGATTTTTGGAGATTTAAAAGAGTTTTCTTGGTTAAAAAGAAAAATAATAATAATATAAGGTCAATTATTTAATTTCCTAGTTTTTAATGTCAAAAAATTTATTGAGATTTCTAGGATTTTATTGGATTTAAAGTGAAAAAGAAAAAATTAATTAGTTTCTTGAATTTTCTAGGTTTTAAAAGGTTTTTCCTATTTTCGAAATTAAAAATAGGTTATGTGCAAAAATAAAAAACAACTTTAATATGAAATTAATTTTATTAAGTTCAAAATAATTCAAGGAATTTATGTGATTTTTTCTAGAATTTTTGAACTCTGTTTGCTATTTTCTAAAAGCCTATTTGATTTGTTGCATTTTCTAAAATTTAGAAATCAATTAAAATCTCTTTTTTCTCTTTTGGTCTGAAATCCGGATATCCGGACTTAGTCTTATCCGGATAATCCGTGTTCGTATCCGTATCCGTCGGATAGCATGCCTACCGTATTCGTTTCCGTTTCCGACAAAAAAATCCGAACTCGTTTCCGATCCGAAAATTATCCGAGAAAAATCCGATCCGAGACAATCCGAATCCGTTTCCGTCCAGATCGGTCAGAAACTATCTGATCTGTTTTCATCCCTAGACGTGGCGGCGAAATTTGGTGAGGGAGGCCATGTGGCGGCAAGCGAGGCGTTCTTGCGACGGCGGTACTGTCTTGCAACAACGGTGACGTGGCGCGTGGGGAGGTGTTGCTGCACGATGGCCATACGGCAACGGTGCTATATGTGCAAATACGGCTCACACGTGGTTATTTATGCAAATACAGGTTCAAAAGGTTCTGTATCTGCCAAAAACTAATCTCCATGTACACTGATGTATTCGTCGTATCGGTGGGTCGGATATTCCCAACCCACCAATGAACTACTGATGTAATAGAGAAGAAGAAAAAAAGGTCAAATCTCGAATGGTGGCATTCATGGACCGGCAGTGGCGGATCTAGAAATAAAATAAAAGGTGCTTACAAGATTTAGTATTCTTCTATATTCAGATCGTACTCTTTTTCTAATAGTCGGTAGATGGTGGTGCTTGAGAGAACCTAAGGTCCAACCAATGGTAGGAGATACTCTTACCCTGACTACTCCTTTGGGGTCTGCCCATGTGGACCAGCAAGACAAATGGGTTGGTCTCACTTTCACCTGGACGGGCAATCGTGGTCCGTGGATATGTGATTGGATGGATTCTCGGTGGACGATCAGTTGATTCTGTAATCGGTCCTTGTTGAGGTTACACCACCAGCAGCAAAAGCAGACGATGACTGCAACTTGCACGTTTTCTTGTATCAGGCTTTCTCCCTACCACTTGCCTTTGTTTGCTGCTCTCTCCGAGCTAAGCAACGACTAAATTAAACCAGGATTTGTTTACTGTATATGCCCATCTTCTCGCGTCAATATTCAACTGGGTGGTGGACTCCTAGCCTAAATCCTAGTTCCAACCTGCAGATGTTCTCTCAGACTAAACATAAAAAAGAAGTTAATGTGAGAGATCTTGGGAAAAATCAAAACCACTTGTACATAGACCCGCATGCACTATCTCTACCGTCCAACGCGCTTCGAGATTCGTACTCAATTCTGTCTCCCCTCTCTCGCATGAATCTCAGAGCATAAATGGACGCTCCACTATTATTTATTTTTTTAAAAAAAAAGAAGGCAAAAGCTCTGCTGATCACTATTAGAGAAAGTCTCTTAAACCACTCCCACCTTTGGTTTTTGGTCATGTTAAATCCGACCACTTATGCCAATGTATCTTTCTACTTTACTTTGTTTGCTTTATCCGAGATCTCGAAGCGTTTCAAAAAAATAGTTTCAGAGACAAGCATAAATTTAACTTGGCCATGCTTGGGAAGCAAGGGTGGAGGCTCCTAGCTAATCACGAATCCTTGCGTGCGGGTTCTACATGGTGCAATGATGACAACCCTTTGTGGAAGGCCCTGTGGAGTCTGACGGTTCCCCCTAAAATGAAGAGTTTTTTTGGTGGCGTGTCATCAATGATTCGTGCCGTCGAGATCAAATCTGAAAAGAAGGCACAAGTGACGAAACTACTTTCCATTTGCTGGTAGAATGCACATATGCGAGGTCATTCTGGCCTGCCATGAAAGAGCTTGTGAACGTCAAGATCCGTGTGGAAATTTTCGTCACAGAAGGCCTATTTTTCGTCACAAATGAGTGGCTATTTTTCCGTTCGTCGCTGGTCATCACTGCTACTCAAGTCACAACTAGGACGAATTTTCGTTGCCCACAAATAACAATGTTCATTAGTGATGAGAAAACATACCATTGATAATGAGTACATTAGAGACGATACGCATCGTCACAAATATATTTAAAATAGTGATGATGGTTTCATCACTTATGATGCTCGTAGATACGACGAAATTTCCCACATTGTATGAACATTTGTGTGAGAACCTGAAAAATCAAATTAATCTAAATAACACTACTCGATGATTAGCAGTGATTAAAATTCATCTAAACAAAAATCAAACCTAAGCTCAGTTGGGTATCGCTCACATTGCCAAACAAATACGTACAAGTTATATCCTTAAGAATTCATAAGTACAAATGGCTATATAAATTATCACAACAAAAGTAAACCATCATTATAAAACTCAAAGTCAATTACAATAAGAAACCATCATAAGCATACATACAACATTAATATCATCTTTGAAATAATTCATATTGTGAATTCATTACAAGTGAAACTAAAACATTAAATATAAGCTCATAAATAAATCGCAACACAAGATCTCAATCAACACCATAATCTAAAAATCTTTACAAAGAGCCTATCTCAAGTAAAATCAAAAGGTTGCAATCTAAGTATTACTTACAAGAATATTTTACAGCCAATCAAAATATAAAATTACATCATTTAAGTTAATGTACAATCTAAATCCTTGCATGCTCATTTGCTGAAGCCCTCCTTGTCATTTCATCCAATTATCTTCCGCCCTTCGCGATCCACACCTCCATAGACAGCTAAAAGCACAAAAAACGATTAGTACAACCGAAAGCAGCATATACATGAGAGTATTAGAATATAGGAAGTGGCCGTCAGTTTTCCTCGAAGCTCAGTAGGTTTCTCATATCAACTCAAGTCGGCCAGCTCCTTGATCGTCAAGATACCCAGACCAACTAGAGTCAATCGACACCTTTCGCTTCCGTGGGTCTCATCATTAGGCATTTATTAGAAATCCAACACTCACTTTCTACAATTGCCTCAACCGTATTATAAGCCCACAATGCACATTCTCTTAAACCCCACCCTCAATTAAAACATCACTGGGTATATCGAAACCAACATCATCACATTATTTACTTCGCAGCAAATACAACCTAGTGAATTAGCCAAAGTCATCCCCCCTCACTGTGCCCACAACCCAGGAGAGCACAAGTAGTCAATAGAGCCGAGACTGCATATCACAGGAGAGCACAGCCGAGCCAACCCCCTTTCGCATAACACTTTCATCCCCTCACCGCCACCTCTCTGGCAAAGCCTGACCCAAAGTCACCCCCTAAAGCCTTATTTTCCTTCTTGGCTTCACCTGACCGGTTAAATATCCATCACAGGGAGACCTCCCAAGTTCACACCCCCACACCACCATCCCCCCCCCTCGCAAGACTCCATTCCTCCGCATATACAAAAGCCTTCAAGACAGGAGGACAACCACCCCCGTTGCCGGCAGCCCCAGCTCGACCACACCTGCCCCCACATCGGCCACGACCCCAAAACAGACCCAACCCCAACCCCTCAAGTAAACCATATTCATGCCCCCCACAACCATTTTGCCATTCATCCCCTAGGATGAACTACACATGCATATTGATCTTTCCACAGTAACAAAATAGCTCTCAGTTCATCAGTAGCCATCACAGAGTAATGGGAGGAGTAGAGGGAGGACTAAAGGGTAGAGTACCTTAGTAATCTTGGTAGCAACCTGCATACCACACTATAACCAAGCATCCATGAACTAAAAAAAGGTGAAATCAGTGAAAATGTTAAGAACTAGAGTATTAGAGAAGGGGTTAATGGGGGGGGGGATGGGAGTGAGCTGAGGCAGATGGTGGCGTAATAACCGAGGCGGTGGTGGTCAAGGCTGGCCGGGCCGGTGCACCGTGGGCCATCGAGGAGCAGGTGTCGGCAACCAGCGACCGGTGGTCGGCATGGCATAGAGGAGCCGGGCCAGGAGGCAGCGTCGGGCGTAGGAGCACAGGTGGCGGCAGGCCGGCGACTGGGAGCCAAGTGAGCGCAGTGAAGGAGGCATGTGGGTGAGTGGGCTGAACCGGAGGCGGGCTAGGACCGAGACAGGGGAGTCGGGAGCCAGAGGCAGCCAGCGGGAGCCAAGCGGTAGGCGACGGCGGCGCAACAGCAGCGGGAGGCGCCAGCCATAGGGAGTCGTGCGAAGGGGTGGCACTGTGGGAGAGATGGAGAGGAAGAGTGAATTGAGTAGGGATGGCAATCGGGCACGGCGGGCACGGATAGTGCTCACCCATACCCATACCAGCGACCCCGATTTCCCCCCACGGGCATGCCCACGAAGGATGACGGGCAAAGAACCTCGCCCATACCCGTCGCCCGCGGGTATGCCCGTTTACCCGCGAACAATACACCACCACCTGTGGGTACCCATCGCCCACAGGCATGCTCATCGCACATAAACAATGCACACATCAAGTTCATCCCACTTCACACATCAATAGTGTATCACACATTCAACAACTAATAAAGTTCAACACAATTCACACATCAAGTTCGACAAGACAACTAATCAAGTTCAACAAATAAAATAAAAATACAAACTGACATAGTTCCTCACACATAAACAAATTAAGTTTGCAACAAATAGTTCCTCATGCAGGAATCGGATGAGATGACGCAGATAATGCAGAGAACTTGAAACTGCAGGTTGGCATCTTCTAATTGTTGCACAGATGTATATATTTAGATGTACAGGTACCTAAGATGGAACTACCCAGCAGTAACAAGATTTGACCAGGACAATTGGCTTGCACTGAACACATGGTGGGCTAAAAATAAACCACTGAAGAAAAGCTAACAAAAAAAAACTCATATAGAAGAGAATCCAAAAAAATACTAATAAGATGTCAAATCAAGGTGAATTGGAAGCCATCGGCGGCTTCATATAGAAGATAAGTTTAAAGTTTATATCTCTTGGCTTGATAATCACCAAACATGCTTATGACAACGCAAATGTGTTAACTCATTTCATGGAATCACAAGTCATGCTATTAGGTCATCCGGCAAAGCCACGAACCTTGCTCTCTTTTGAAACATCAAACTCTTCTGAAACATCAAAATGGAAACCGAATTAGAGATTAGAAAAGGTGACCAATAAAACACAAATTCACCTACAAGTTTGGTGAACAACTTGAAATCTTACATTTGGTGACCACAGTGACACCAGAATCTTTTCCTTTTCCTTTTATCTTCTCCTTGCATTGCAGAGAACACAATACAAGCCATGAGCAATTTCTCCCCATCTGCTTTATATCCTCCTCTTGATTACTGACTCAATATCTAGTATTGTCATCCATATCAAGAACAAATCCAACAAAATGAAAAAGAACAATAAACATATAAGCCTAGCTTTACCTTTTGTATCACCTCCGAAATGCCAAGATCTCCTTAAGAATGACCCGAAGGCGCCGTCTCAGACGCCTCAACGACAATGTCGGCGATGAACTTGGTGAGCGAGCAGAGCCCGCCCAAGAAGTTGTGGTCAATCACCCCCTCGCCGTCGGCCACATGC
This sequence comes from Phyllostachys edulis, assembly GCA_036346405.1. Classification (NCBI taxonomy): domain Eukaryota; kingdom Viridiplantae; phylum Streptophyta; class Magnoliopsida; order Poales; family Poaceae; genus Phyllostachys; species Phyllostachys edulis. The sequence goes on along the minus strand of CM070545.1, from coordinate 21,131,464 downwards.
GCGAAGTGCACGAACTTCACCCTTGCCCCGCCTCCGCCTCCGACGGCGGACACCGCGATTGGCATCATAGCCCAATAAAACCCGCCGAATAGAAGTGGAGCAAAGCGTCGGCTCCTCGAACCACGCCTTCAGCTCGCGTAGTTGTTCCAAGACTCCCCTTCTCCTTCCGTACACCATCGCGGCGAAGCGCTAGCCGAGTCCTCGCCGCCAACCGACGACACGTAGCGACGGAGCACGCGGCGGACGCCGGCAGTGTCCATTTGCTTTAGATCCGGACTCTCCGGCCGCCACACGACGCCCCCCGCGACAGCGACCTGGATGCCAAAGACGTGGAAGTCGAGAAGGACGCTGGTGGTCACGCGGTCCTTGGCGAGGCACTTGGCGACATATGGCTCCGGTGCGCACAGCAGCCACGTGCACATGCTGATCTTGATGTCGGCAACGGAGGGGGCGACGAGGCCCGCGAGGAGATCCTCGAGGACGAGGTGGGGGTGGGGCTCGCCAGGCTGCGCAGGGTGGGGAGGAGGCGGAGTCGTGGGAAGCGGGAAGAAGGCGTCCCGAATGTGGAGTGAGACGGCGGGGTGGGCGGAGAAGGCGCTTGGGGACGACGAAGACCGAGGGAGTCCAGCCGGCGTTGAGGAGGAGGTGACCGGGTGCCTGGGCAGGAGGAGGAGGCCGGTCCGGGAGGAGGACAGGGGAGAGCCGGCCGGGAGGAGGACGGGGGAGGAGATCTAGATCGAGGGGCGGGGGGATGGGGGTGCGTGAGGAAGAGCTGGGCTTTTGGCGGCTGGGAGGATGGCTGGGAGGAGGGCGGCTCGCTAGGAGGAGATCTAGTGGGGGAGGAAGACTGGAATAGCGATGGGAATTGGGGGTCTCATTTGTGGCGGTTGGAACCTGGGAGGCGGGGGGCTGGGAACCTGTGGGCGGGGAGACCGAGTCATCGAGCTAGGGTTTTGGTTTTTTTTTTGACTCAGCGAGGGTATACGGTCCCACCTGTCAGTATAGATGGCGGGTAATCGGGCGAAGTGGGTACGGGTGGAGCTTACCTATACCCGCGCCTGTTTACCCGATGGGTAAGGAATTGTGCCCGTTTTTATACCCGTGGGCAAAGAAAGTCGCCCATACCCGCCTCCATTAGGGTATTCGCCCGCGGGTACACGGGTAATTGGGCACAATTGCCATCCCTAGACGTGACAGCATTATTTTGTTACACCACCACCCGTGGCGTGACCAAAGAGATCAGAATTGAAAATAAAGTGCGCTGGAGGTTAACTTTAAAATAAAATTTTAAAAATGGTTAATTAATAAAAAAAAGTTCTCGCTGTGAAGTCGTTGCTATTACGGTGTTTTGTGACAACATAATATTTTATCGCTGTTTGTTAATGAAATAGTGACAATATTATAGTTTGTCACTATAAAGTCGTCACTACTAAGTTATCTATATATGTGGCCATAAAATGTGGTCACTATTTGAAAGTGAAGCAGTGACAACATGATACCTCGGCCACCACCGTAGAATCGCCGCTACTGTAGTATCTTGTGGCGATTTAGTATTTTGTCACTAATAATCGATAAAGTGACGAGGAAATTTTTTTAGTCACTATAAATATGGTTACTAGTGACAAAATAGGTTTTCATCACTTTGTTTGGTCACTCCCCTCACTTGGGGTAGGGATCTAACTGATAAATGCTTCAGTGAACCTGAAAATGCAAGCATCATTCTGTGTGGACTGCAAATAATGGGAGAAGACATGAACAGCAGCTTCATCCACGGACCGTAGAGTCATGGAAGCCGCCGATTCCGGCATTAAATAGATCCGCGGATAAGAATATTTGTCCATCTGCATACTCCAAGGGGATATAGCTCAGTTGGTAGTGGTAGAGCTCCGCTCTTGCAATTTTATGTTGATGGTGCTTTTTCTCTGAATGATCAGAATGGCGCAACTGGTTTGCTGCTCCGAGATGATAGCGGATCCTTGTTGATGGTGCACGGAACTTTGGACTGATTTAGCCCTGTAGCATCTTTTATTTCCATTTTTGGCCCCCTTAGCGCAAAAATTCCCTTTCTAGCCCCCGAGGACTGCTGCCTTGCCTAACAGCAATGACAACCTAATTGTGCCGAGTGGGACAGCGACAACTAAATCTTTATAGCTAAGGACGGCAGCGACACCAAGTTGTTCTTAGCCCACTCGGCAGACTTCTTTGTCGCCGTCGCATAAACAAAAAAAATGGATTAGGGTTTTTGGATTGGATGAAAAAATGGATTAGCGTTTGGATTATATGCAAAATGGAGAGGGTTTGGGAAAAAGAATGGAAAAGAATTTTATGGTTTGCAAAAATGAGGAAAAAATTATGGTTTCGGTTTGGGTTAGCGGTTTCACGAATCTGAAGTTTTGTTCGATCATTTCAATAAGGGTTTGAGCGGGCATTGATATTTGTAAAAAACATTCATTAAGAAATACTGACACGGAGGTTTGTAAATTAGGGTTACATTTTCTACAAAATCGGGAATTGTACAGATGGACTTGATTGTGTACTATTTGGACAATTTGATATGTGTTATGGAATTGTCTAAAAATTTAGGATTTAGGTTGCGAAAAAATTGGATAGGTTTGGACATTAGGGTTTTATGATTTTATGTGACTTGGAATGTATGGAAGAGAGCGCATTGCAACTCAATCGAGATATCGATATACAATATGGCGAGTACTGAGATAATGATAGGATAACACGATCTTGATGACGAATAGTATTCGGGGTTTGAAAAATGGTATTAGTTTTACATTTATTATTAGGGTTTGCTAAAATCGATGAATGGTATTTAGGGTTTGAAAAATGGTATTAGTTTTTACATTTGGTATTAGGGTTTTGCATTTGGTATTAGGGTTTGGAAAAATCGACGAATGGTATTAAGGTTTTCGATCATTCAAATAAGGGTTTTAACGGTACTAATATTTGTAAAAATACATTCATTAAGAAGTATGGGCACCGAGGTTTGTAATTTAGGGCAAAATCGAGGGTTTAAATCATGTTCTTGTTATTTGTTTGTTGTGAAATGAGTTTACAAAATTACTGAAACCCTCTGTCACATTGTTGTTGCTCTTGTAATTTGTGTATTATTTTATGCGTTGTGAGAAAGGATGATTAAAAAGCACATCGGATGAGGTATAACCTTGATGATGTAATATTGGAGTCTCGCTTTCGATGGAGTCGTCTGAGCGTATATCGTGTTGATCTGTTTCCATCCCTATGATTTTGAAGATGCCTAAAACATGGACGAGTCGATGTTCGTGCGCATGGTTGTTTCTGGGATTGCACTAGAAGAGGCATACTTGCAATATAGGCTTAGTGGAACACGGAACCGAAGTACATAAGAGTCATGACGAAGCACGTTACACGTAGTGACATGGCATGATGGTTCGGCTAATCGTTGTAGTCATCATCGGTACTTCTACGGTACACAGCCACACAGGCATCCGAACCATATAAGTATACATGCCTTTAGGGGATAGTAAAAAACATGGGGGTAGGACGCGGGACTACTACGTAACAACATAACCTACTGCGTGGACCGGGGCCATTTTCCCTTCCTTGCGAGGTCGGCGTTGAACTCCTCGCCGGCCTTCCCCTTCCCTTTGTCGCGGGAGTGTCCACGTCGGGCTGGTATGTCGAAGTCGTCCATATCCTATGATTCCATGATGTAAGTGCATCGTATAGTGGAAATCGTAAGAAGGTTGTAAATTATTGATAACCCACATCGTTGATACGGAGTACGCCCGGGCGACCGCATACGCTGTGGCGGCCGGGCTCAGACGCATGAGCCTTTCCCTTGCCCTTGTCGCGGGAGTGTCCACGTCGGCCTGGTATGTCGAAGTCGTCCATGTCCTGCGATTCCATGATGTAAGTGCACCGTATAGTGAAAATCGCAAAAATGATGTAAATTGTTCGTAACTCACATCGTTAATACGGATTACGCCCGGGCGACCGGATACGCTGTGGTGGCCGGGCTCGAGACGCATGAGCCTTTCCCTTGCCCTTGTCGCGGACCGCCCACGTCGGCCGGTATGTCAAGTCGTCCATGTCTGTGATTCTATGATGTAAGTACACCGTACAGTGGAAAACGTAATAAGGATGTAAATTCTTGATAACTCACATCGTTGATATGGATTACGCCCGGGCGAGTACTTGGCTCCTTCGGTGCCTCCTGAACAGGGTCCGGTACGTAAGGTTTCCACCGCACGAAGTTCTCGGCCCGCACCGAGTAGTTGAGCATATACTTCTGCTGGATGAATGCCCTGTCGTACATCTCCGGGCCGTCGATCCTTTGGAAGAAGTGGCGGCGCATCTCGGCTGCCATTACATGGGGATGAAGTTAAAAATTTAAGGAATTGGCGTTGGGAGAGGAAAATCGTCGTCTGAAAGAAACACTTACGAGGTGGTGCCGCGATGTGTAGTACGCTTGCGGCGTGGTATGCAGGTGTGGATGAATGATCTCTGCGGTTCGCCACACACACACTGCGGGATCGGGAAACGTGGTGGTACCGGAGCATCTTTCATTGATTTATCTGGGTATTGTAGCTGTTTTCTCTTCTGCTTAAGCCACTTTTGCTTCTTCAACAACCTCGCGTAGAAGTTTGCGAAGAGTCCATAGTCGGGTATGTGTTGTGTAGTGTTGTGTAGAGTTGGGTTTGGTTCAACCCTCTTTTATAAGCTCCATGGTTGGCATGGTGTGGTTAATTTCATGCAGAGTAGAGAGTCTTGTTTTTTTAATTCAGAAAAGCTGAGGAGGTAGAGTGTTGTCATGTCGGATCGAAAAGTGGCGATGCATAGTGTTGTCACGTCTTACTTTGCGGTGAAGTCATGGCTTGCTGCGACGTCTTTGTCTTATCGATCTGAAAATCTGGCGAGGCGAGTGTTTTCACGTCTTTATTTGCGAGTCTTGACTTTTCGGTCTTAAAAGTGGCGAGGTGGTCGGGGTTGTCAAGTCGATCTGAAAAGCCTAACGAAACCTAAACCCTAAAGCCGCAAAATTTGTCTCCTTTGGTCTTATCACCGCGCAAGGCTGCATCGTGTGGTCTTGTCCTTTGCGTAAAGTGGCTCATGTGGTCTTGTCACTGCAGAAAAGTTGTCTCCTTTGGTCTTATCATCGCGCAAAGGCTGTCCGTGTGGTCTTGTCCTTTGCGCATAAAGTCGCCCTGTGGTCTTCTCACTGCAGAAAGCTGTCTCCTTTGGTCGTACCATTAGGCACGGACGGACAAGCTTGTACCTCCGTAGTCTCCCGTTTTGTACGCACTTATGTTCTATCTCCTAAAGCATTTAACTAAATGGTGGAAGCGTCGTTGCGGTTGTCTTTTATCGAGTTGAGATGTTGCATCGATGGGTCGTGTGCTTGAAGTTATAGGCGTCGATATGCATTCAACAAATGCATTCATGGGTACGTAATGTTACTAGTTTATTCTCATTGACGACGGACTGCGATGCATACATAAAGAGTGGACAGTAAATCCCATTACAACTGAACTTCTACTTGGCAACAACAAGAAATAATAGAAGAAAGACCGCAAAACTAATTAGCTTAACTAATTTCTTCAGCATGTTCTCAACTCTTTCCATCCTATCATCCAGTCGTTTGAGTCTATTCTCTTCATTATGCATTACTGGTTCGGAGGGTCGAGCCACTGGACGAAATGCAGTAACACCACGAGAGTCATCTTGCAAGGTTGCAATTTGCATTGCAATATCTTGAAACACTGGGATAGCTTCGTCAGCCCACTGCCAGAACCGACATGTTGTGCTCTGAAAAGGAATTGGAGCTTCAAGTGAAAAAAAACAATATGCTGTTTGGAATGGAATTGATTAGGCGCAAGTTACCGTAAGATTTGAACACTTCATGAATACTCGGGATGGATTCGTTGGTGTATGCGAGGTGAAAACATTCACCGGATCATTGCAACGAGGGCAAACCAGCTGCTGCCGAAGTGATTGCAATTGTCTGCTCACTCGAAAATTAGATGAGGTCGAAGACATCCCGTCTAAGACTGCAAGAAAGGAGAGGACGAAATGAAGAGTGAGGTGAATGGCAGCCAAAGCATCCATATATAGCATGTGGCGGTATTGCAATTGGATTGAAGGAAATTCACGTCCATGAGGTAGCGGGTCTGACGAGAATCGTGTGGCGGTGTTCAAGGTAATTCAGCGTCGCAAAGTAGCGGGCCCAGTTGTCATTTGTCTTGGTTATTTGGTTAACATTTTGTGTCCATAAATCACAATGTCATCTTGCACTGCGGCACTACATAAATCACAATGGCACAACACACAATGATATTAGATAACATGCATTATACAACTATGACATTACTTATGGTACATCTCCCGTCGCTTGCGGACGGGCGTGGCGATTCTCGGGGAAGGTAAACCTGTCCAGGGAGTGGTGTACATCTCGTAAGTCATAGTAGGGCGCGGCGTGGGAGGCGTCGCGATGTCGTGCTTTGATCAAATCTGAAGCGGTCTGTTGATCACTCGTGCTCATCCTGCGGGAAAGGGTGCCGTTTCGTTAGTCCTTAATTTATGCAACGGAAAATTGTTGTAACTACGTTAAAGCATACCGCATAGCTTGTTGTGTAGCGAGGATCCTCCCGCCACTCGGTATACTGAGTAGGTTGTTGTGTCGACGAGATCCTCTGGCCGTCGATGCCACTGAGTAGGTTGTTGTGTGGGCGAGGATCCTCTGGCGATCTGTCTTTGGCGCGAGACCACGGCGAGAACTTCTAAACCCTCACGCTCGTCTGATCAAGGTGGTAGTGCTTTGCAAGAAACCCATAGTAAGTTAGAAAGCAAGTTGTATTGTTCAAATTTGTACGAAGAATGTTTTACCGTCTCGTCTGGCGTGCCGCTTCGGTGTGATCGGGACCTTCTAGTACAACGGCATCTTCTATGACATCCATCTGACGCTCGCGGCGCCGCCCGATAAGCCTACACCTAGTACGCGGAGCGCACCACCGCAAGTCTGCGACATCGTCTCGATGGTGTAGCCTCGTAACTTCGTGTACAACGTCTGTCGCATGCGCTCGCTTCCCACTAGCGCCGCCCACGGCCGCTGTGTGTCTGCCTCGATCGTCGCTCCTCGGCCTCTCCTCGTTTATGCGCAATTGAATTCGGATGTCATGAAATGTAAGTCAGAAATGCGGCTAATATGAGGCAAAAAAACGACATACCGGTGTGCCTTCTCGGTGAGAGGTCGTCCTGGCCGTGGTGGCACCTCCTGGTAAAGCCCAAACTGTCTCATGACCCGCTGTGGATTGTACGGCTCGACCATGTGGGAGAAGACCAGGTGGCATGTCGTCAACCATAGCGTCTTGTCCGAAAGTGCTGCGCGAGGATAATCCATAGGGGGCCGTCTCCGCAAGGAACTGTGCAGTCTAGTGCCACCAGATGACCTCGTCCTCATGTAGAGTCTCGAATAGGTTGTGGAACTCAGGGTACAGACGCCTCGGTCTCTCTCTGGCCCAACGTAGCCTGGCAAGTGTCCAACGCGTTCCCATTGTAGGCCCATCGACAGGGTCCTGCCCTCGAGTAGGACCATAAAGCGCGTCTGTCAACGGGAAAGGGTGCACCCTCCTCTCAAAATACGGCCGGCCAACAGGAAAGTGCTCCCACGACCATAGCTGCAGCAGTGTGTAGCATACCGCGAGGACTGGCTCCCCGCCCGTACTACGCTGAGTGGCATCGCACAACCCTCGGTAAGTGGCACAAAGCACTGCAGAGCCCCAACTGTATTGTGGCACCTCGTCGGGAAGAGCGTCCACCAAAGACTCTGCGAGATGGATGTAGCTCGGGTACACGCAGTCTCCCTGAGTCGTAGGAAACAAGATCCATCCGAACAGGAACAAAAGGTATGCGAGGAAGTGTGTCCTAACTGCCGCGACAGGCGCATGCAAAGGGCAAGTCATGTACTCCCGCAGCAAGGAATGCGGCACACCCGATATGTTGTCAGCAATCGGGTGACCGAATCTCTCAGCCGTACGCACCTTCCATTGTACACCTCCGACATGTTGGTCGTCATGATCCCGTACCTTGCACCACCGGTGTCGTGCAGCGAGGACCATTTCTCCAAGTCGGGTGCGTCGAAGTTAACCTTGTGTGAACTCTCCAAGCTGTCGCGGACCCTCCTGCGCTACCCTGCCTCGGCGCCGCCGAGTTCCTTAGATGCTTCGGTCTCCTCATCGATTTGTCTCCACACCGCATCGAACTTAGTCTTTGGTTACGCATGCGAGCTTCTTGAACATCTTCATCGTGTCCTTGCTCAAACCTTGTGTGAAAGTTCGCGCGAGATGCCTCATGCACCAACGGCTCTTCACATCATTCCTTTGGAACGGCGTTTGCGCCCCATTTTGCATCACGATCAACACGGACGACAACCCGGCATTGCGGTCGAGATGATACACACATCTGCGCGGTCTTGGACCACCGCTTCGCTTCACATTGGACGGGAACCACGACCAACTATCGGTGTTCTCGCTCTCAACAATTGCGAAGGCCACACGGAATGGCGGTCGTTCGCATCGGTACACTTGGCGATGAGAATGGTACCCTTGTACTTCCCACATAGGAAGGTGCCGTCCATCGTTAGCGGGGCGGCGGTGCTTGAACCTTCGATCGCTCGATGAAGGCCCGAAGACCCTATCAAGAACAAAACAATTGGGCCCCTCCTCGAGTGCACCCGATCAAGCTTGTCTATGTATGTCCCGGGGTTTGATTGTGCGATTTGATGCGGCATCCTTGGGACTAAGTTGTAACCTCTTGAATGTGCGAATATTTGCTCCACGACCTTCCGTTTAGCGCCATGCCGTCTTGTGGTGATCGCGAACCCCACCATATTGCCAACCTCCGCCAGTAGGAGCTTTGGCGAAATGGACACATCTCCAATGACGAGGTGGCTTATCAGGCTGGCAACATACGAGGACGTCATGTTGCGGTGCCTTTGAAGCGGCTCAGCTAGCTCGCATGTGTGGTCCTTCAGCACCGTTATCCGGAAGCCCGTGGCCGCGGCCGTGAACCGCTGCGCACGGACCTTGCCAGCACAGGATTCATTAACACACCTAACGATGTAGGTGTCGGGGTTGGACCTCTGCACCCGATACGTCCGACCAATGTTAATGGCGTATCTAGCAATAGCATGCTGGGCGGCGCTTTTGTCGAAGCGCGCCTAGGAGTAGGGTGTCTGATTGAACCCCACTCGGCCCCCTCCGGTGTGGCGAGAACCAACGATGTCGTTGCAACATCGCCCAATCTTGGCGAGGCGTAAGAAATGTCGATGGTCACAACACCACCAACTACACCTCCGTGCAGCTTCTCCGTCTTGCTCGTCTTGTAACTATTTGTTTGCACGTCCTCCTCCTCGCTTTCCACCTCTTCCGCTTTGGTTGGCGGTACTCATAACAATCAATACGGCCGCCCACCATCGCTCCACTCGCCGTTGGGCTCGAAGTTGTCGGCACGCCTCCTTAGGTCTCCATCACCCACTTCCTCGCTGCGTCTCCTCCAACAGGAGACCAACGCAGTCGCTCCTCCTCACAAGCGACCTCACTGGAACAACCAACGCCGGATGTCCCGCGCTCTCCACTTAATCGAACATAGACCATCGGCGGCGCATATATCCATGACCTCGGGGTTGCAAAGCGACCTCCATGTAATAGGCCCATGAGCGTCACTTGTCACCTTCATAAGTTGCCAAAAATCTCGCTCTGCACCACCTACCACCGAGGCATACTGGCGCCTCGTCGTAGCTTCTTCCTTGCGGTTGTGCGATCGAGCAGAACGCATACGCGCATAAATCTTAGATCCGGCAGGCTCATGTCGCTTCGACCGGCGCTGGATCACGGTCAAACCACAATTTGTGAGTCCGCCCGTATGGCCCGTCTCGTCGAGAGCTTCCGTGGAACACGAGCAGATCTTGAATCTCCGCCATGAAGTACCTAACACAGTGCATATTAAACAAGCGATATTTTGAAATTTTTGGTTCAACTTCCTCACATACGTAATTTTTCATAATCTAATATCTGCACATTATGTTCAATTCTATTTCTATTTAAACATCTCTTATAAAATTACGAAATTATATGCGGAATAAATTTTCATGAAAGGTGCAAACAAACCTCATTTTTGTGAAAAGAAAGGTGCAAACAAACTTGATTTTTTACACATCAAAAAACCAAAAAAAACTTGGAGCGTGAAAAGATTTAATTAGAAAAATTGAATATAATTGAAGTTCATTTTATTCTTTTAAATTATTTTTATTTTACGAAGACTCGAAAAGCAGGACAATTGAAAAAAAATAATATCTTGGTAGCTCACGGTTCTTGATCACGTTACTTCACCATCACGTAGTTAAAAGCGAGTACTTTATGGAGCTTCTCTGAGAATACAATTGAAAGAAATTTGAGAAGCATCAATTGTGATTATGAACATACCTAAAACATGGAGGATTCAATGTAGTGTGAGTGGTTCTTTACAGGATTCACTTGGCGGGCATCACAGGCATTGAATCCTCTATGTTTTGGGGTATCTTCAAAATAAAAATATTTTAAATAAATAAAATAAACTTCAATTATATTAGAAAATAAAAATTTTTTAATTAAAACTTTTCATCAAATTTTTTTAATTAAAACTTTTCATCCTTCAATTTTCGATTTTTTAATAAATGGTTGTTTTCCACTTTTCTTTCCTTTCTCTCTCCTTTTGATTTTGAATTAAAAGCTAATCACATTGCTAACTACTAAATGCCGCTAAGTCAATAATTTTACATTCTTGACTACTAAGTCCTAAAATATTTTCTACGCTACCGATTATTTAATTAATGTCTTGAGTTTTATTCACGATTAAAATTATATATACTATGATTAATTTTATATTTTATTTATCCCGCCTAATTATCTATTGTCGACCTCTTGCTATTTGACTTGCAGCGGCTTAATTAAATCGTTGGTCTAAAAACATACACCTTATCTCCTCACCAAGAAATGTCCTAGCTACCATCCTTCCTTCCCAATCGTTCTTTCCTTCCCATTCCTCCTCCAAGGCTTCTCTCCCTTGGAGTTATCTCTCATTTGGAAGGTACATTACTAACTCTATTTAATTTACAACACTAACAATAATAAGTGCGCTAAGTCAACTAATTACTAGCTAATCACATTGCTAACTACTAAGTCTTCTAATTACGTGCTACTCACACTAAATCAAAATACACCGACTACACAACTATAACTACTAAGTTGCTACAATAAAAACTACAAATCATCTAATTATATCCTAATCACATTGCTAAAACTATAGCGGGATGCGAATCAAACTTACCTTTTTAGTTGCTCATGGACGATCGCAACTCACCGTAACTAAGCGAACTTCAACTCCTCGATTACCTTCTCCCTTCTCCTCATGAGCAATCTTTCTCTCTAACTCTCTTCTCTCTTCCTCTCGGCTTCCAACTAAAATGGCGTCATTTGTGTTTGCGTCTCCCTTGATTTATGCATCCTTCACGCACAGCACACTCAAAATTGGCCAAGGCAACCAGGCAGACCTCCATCGCATGCGTGGCGCGCAAGCGGCGGGGCCTGGCCGACCTCACAGCCTTGTGTGTGGTAGCGTCATGCATGAAGGAGCGACAGTAGTATGTGAGAAGCAATGGCAATGGCGGGGCAAGGCCGGGCGGTCTTGGCCTGCGTCGTCGTCTTGTGGTGGAAGTGGCGTGGTGGGAACAAAAGCTGCTGCTGAGTGGGGCGGCAAACAACTTAGTCTTGTCGTCGGTTAGCGGCACCTAGTTCTTGCCATCCCGCTCAGCGACAACTAGGTTCTTCTTTGTCGGCAGCAGCAGTCTTCGGGGGGCTAGAAAGGGAATTTTTGCGCAAAGGGGGCCAAAAATGGAAATAAAAGATGCTACAGGGCTAAATCAGTCCAATGTTCCTTGTTGTACTCTTCTTTTGAATTAGTTCATGTAAGGCGGACTGCTAATTTGGATGCGAACCTGTGTGCAAAGCAAGCATCCCCATCTAGGACCGTGTGTGTGTGGCATGAACAGACGCCAGACTTTTGGGTGTGCTGAACTCTTCGTTAGATTAAGGCTGCTCTCAGTGCTCCACTTTAGCTGGTATCTTAATCCTGCCATATAGACAAAATGATGATGTGGCACCATAGTTAATGAAGAGAGATGATACTCTAGCATCTAATCTGGATACCGATTCGGTCTCGAAATCCAACACATAAAATTTATTATGATCGATCATGTGTATTTACGTTTGTGTGTGCCAACAAACATGTATTGCTTTAGTACATGCTACAAATAGGCCACAATGCTCAAATACTAATAAAGATCATGCATGTAATTAAATGAAACAGCCTAAAATACTATACCATAAGAAACCATGCATTGAGAAGATAGTATCCTAACACTTCTCATGTACTAAGATACTGTCTATTGGGAGCAGCCTAAATTCTTTTGGTCTAAAAAAACAAAAGTAAAGTAGGACGAAGCTGGCCGTAGTTGGCGAAATTGGTCTATAGTTCTATACCTGTTATATGGTTCGTTCAACTGGTCTGGATGTTTGGCCCGTCAAGATCCACGTACGCGAGAGAGAGTTCGTACGCCGAGCGCGAGATGGCTGTGCAGATCCGTGGGCTCGGCCTGATTTACCTGGCCCAATTCGTGATGCGACCTAGCCTAGAAGCGCTCGTCCAGAGTGAGTACACCTTATCTGCCGCGTTGCAATTTTTGTGGCGCATCCAGACTTGGCACCAAGCAGCAGAAGAAGAAGAACGTACGTACGTACCTCTCGTCATGGAAGCTCTCGTCTCGTCGCCTCGGGCTCTCTTCTCCCGCACCTCCCCGACGGTACTGGGGGCAACGGCGACATGGACGACATCATCAGCCCGGCGTCGACGGGCCGCTCCTGTCAAGGCCGCCGCCGCCGAGCCGGCAGGCGAGGAGAAGCCCAAAGCTGCCGCGGCCGGAGATGGCTCGGCGTCGCCGGCGCCCAAGAAGATACTGAAGAAGAAGCCGGTCTACTCCAGTAAGACGCTAGCTTGCCTTTCTACATGATGCCGGAATCAAAATATATGTGGATTTAGTTGTTCTGCAAGAACCGCAAACTGGAGAAGCTAGAGCTTATTGTAATTCTATCGTACTTATCCTTAATTAACTGAACTTTGCACCTTCCCATCATATAGTGAAGAAAGGGCAGATTGTGCGCGTCGACAAAGACAAGTACTTGAACAGCATCAACGTAAGCACTGTTCGATCCTTTTGTAGCCGTTCGTTGCAAGTAATTTCTTCTTCAGTCAGTAAACTTGATGCCTGGTGCACATGATCTTTTTTTTTGAAGACTCACATGGTCTATTTCAGTACCTGTCAGTAGGACATCCACCCTTTTACAAGGGGCTAGACTACATATACGAAGACCGTGGTGAGGTAACTGATCATCTATCGTTCTTGCAGCAATCCTAGCTGCTTTGTTTGCCATATTGTCGTAATCTTCTCACCGTATTCGCCTGCAAAATCTTTCATTCGGTCCTCAATGTACTATTAATCAGCATAGTATAGTTTCGAAAAAAATATTAATCAGCATAGTGTAATTCTTTGCTCACATGACATGATTGATGATTGTTCCTTTGGATTTCTACCAATTAATTGCAGGTTTTGGACATCAGAATCTTTGAAACTGGAGAGTATGCCCTGGTAAGTTGCTTCCTTTCCCATGCTTCATTTCACTGGCTGTTCAGCATATATTGTTAAATTTGTTCCATTTCTGACTGAATCTTATTTTTTTTAAATGTCTTCATGCCCTCATGGCTTAACCATATATCTTCCACAGATCGCGTGGGTCGGGATTCCAACTCCACCGGCATGGCTACCCACTTACATGCTCATCAAGGTAAATATAGTAGTTATAAGTCCATCACGCACGCACCATTGCCAAATGCCACCACTGGTGAGTGGTGAGAGAGATAGTATCTCTGCTCAATTTAATTTGCGAGTTGTTTGTTTCCTGCAGATTTTAGCACTTGGGTTTGTTTGTTCGGATTAGTCGTAGCACTAGCATTGATGCTCAGTATGATTATTTGCAGTCGGACAAACTCGACTACGAGAGAATATGATGGATGAACTCACCAAGACCCTCAAGCTAGCACGACGACCGGCTTCCCGGGAGATCGATCGATGAGATGTTAAGACTCAAATTCTACACTGACAGCCCGAGTGAATGCTGTGCGTGCAGTCTCAATCTCAAATTTCCTCGCTTCTTCTTCTATTCTTCCTTCTTACTTTGACGATTAATCTCCGGAGCATGCCGTGTAATTTTCAGTATGGTCATGATACCATGTAGTACATCGATGCCAATATGAGGCAATGTGCCATTGCTCCACATCTACAGCTGAGTCGAGAAAGAAAAAGAAAGTGTGGAAGTTTCACAGTTCTTGCTGTATTCAACTATATAAACTCAGTTTTTTTTTTCTTTCAGTTTCGAAGTTCCTAATTTGGCCCTCATAAGGGCCCGTCAAATTTACTGCCACCTATATGATGCGTACGTTTGGTGCGAATGGACCAACTGAAAATATAAAGCTTTCGTAGACTCAAATCTATGTTGGACCGAACCTAAGTATTCATGGATGTACTACGGGCCTTGTTTGGTTTATAACCCTATGTAGCTATATCAAAATTTTGGTAATGTCAAAATCCGGGTAATGCCAAAATCTAGACAAAAAAAATGGCGTTTGAATCGTAGTCATATCAATTCACGGGCAATGTCGAAATTGATGTGTTTGGATTGTAGACATGCCAAAATTTGCTAAAATTGTGAGTATGACACATGGGCCCTGCATGACAACTATTTTTTTTGCCCCAAAATATGTCCACATGGGTCTTGTTTTGTTGATAAAATGATAAGGAACACAACGGGAACGGATCACAAATCGGATACTCGGTTTAAGAAATATGATCATTTTAATGCCTTGAATCAAACTTGGCATGCAATTAATGAATTGCCACCAACCAACCAGGAGCCACCATCTGTCAAAGTGGTGCAGTTAGCTGCTTACCAATTTTTTGGCACCGGATTTGGCCACCAAATTTGAGACCAGGTTTTGGTTAGGATTTGATAGCTGCCTTACCAAATTTGCAGGCAATACCAAAATTTGGTAACAATCCAAACACTAACCAAATTCCTTTGTAATACCAAATTTTGGTTTGGCAACTTGTGGATGCAAACCAAACAGCCCCTACAAACCGACATTGCTTCATTGAATATAAGACAAATTCTTATTATGCTTCGGTGGAATTTCGACCCAACCCACGTGATTTATGTACCAAATCTAATTTAAATTTAAATTGTATAAAACCAATTCGTACTAAATCTGTTTGCACTGGTCCTCTTTTGCGTAGCTCCTTTATCTGAGTATCTTGTTTAGGGTTCGGTAGCTTCTAAACATAAAAACCACAAATATACTACCCAATGAATCCCACTTCACGGGCAACATAGGTTATAAAGTGTGTACATTCTTGAATCCAAATAAAGTAAAATCAACACAAATGATAAATCTCACTTACTCGCCCGGTCTGCTATGGCCGGAGCAAAGAAGAAGAGAAGAGAAGATGAGCAAGAAGAAGGGGGAAGCAAACAGGGGTAAAATTATCCAAAAAGACAAATAATCGATTGGCTCATGAACTTTGGTGGTTTTTTCCTAAATAAATCATTTTAATTGTTTTACAAAAATAATCCACGCTTTATTTTTTTTTATAGAAATAACTCTTAGTCACCAACCCACCAGGCGACTAGGTCCAATCGAGCTGTGGGCCAGTGATTTGAGGCCTTCGACACCCAGTCTCATGACGAGCGGATGGCGTTGAGCCACGTCACCCAGTCGCGCCACCCTCGCGCCTCTGGCAGCCTCCTAGCACCAGTCGCTCCACGTTGTCGCAACTGAGGGTCAATATAGTCAACTGATTCCAATCTGAATCCACTCGCATGACAGAAAGAGAAGTGAGAAGAGCGCCAGTGGTAGAGAAGAAGAGAGGAGAGGAGAGGGGAGGAGAGGCGGAGGAGACTCTGCCCTCGGCTCGACGGGCCTCCGTATACTCATCCTTTTGCGGTGAGTTCGTCCTGCTCATGTAATTTTTTGGTCACTTCGTTAAAAATATGTTAGGTTAGCAGCAATAAACATAGCTTAGTGGTAGATTTGGTTTTCGTTAGGCTCTACGTAGCATGTTTAATTAGCATCTGTTCTAAATATCCTAATTTGTGTGGTAGGTATGTCAGGTTAACGATTTTTTAGAGTGTTTTACGAGCAGGGAGAAGTTCGTGAGGGGCCATGTGGGGTTGATTTGAGCAGTTTTTCGTAGACCACAATGGATCACCCGAACCCGGATAATCTTAAAATCTGGTAGGTGTTGCATTGGTTGCCATGCAACTTCTCGCTGGACCCAGCACTGTATGGTGTCACTGTGAGATGCTTGTGGAGTCGTTTGCTAGAAGTGGTCCATTGGGAGTTGAGGTCGATGGAGCGAACAAGGTTATGGTAGATTTGGTTGGAAGTGTGCAGACGTTGTGGCTATGAATGAGTGTTGTTGGTGCAGGCATGTCTGAGTACACTTGGCAGTGCACGTGAAGTGGGGGAGAGTAGTTTGGGTGTGTAGGTGGAAGTTGAGGATGGTGGTGCAGATGTGGTTGTGGCAGCCAACAAACATGTCGATCCCAATGGACAGACGGACGAAGTGGAGGACATCAAATTCATAGTGGATGACTTGGAGAGGGAAGACCAGAGGGCCAAGGCAAAGAACAAGCATTGGAAGATGATGAGGAGGATGACGACTGCTCATATGATGATGTCCATGATGCGTCGGTGTCTGATACTGTAGGACCGAAACAGGCGACTAGAGGGGGGGTGAATAGGAGCACGATCAATTTTTCACCTTGATCAGATTCAACATGTTTTCACTCTAATAGCTATTAAAGCTATGAAGATCAAAGTACAATCACAGTGGAAGACTTGTATTGAATCCAATCAAAACCCCGAAGTAAATAGACCAAAATCTCAAAAACTAGAACTCAAATGAGTTGGGCGGTCTGACCTCCATGTAGTTGGTGGTCTGACCTCTCCATGGGCGGTCTAACCTCCAAATACATGGCGGTCTGACCTCCAGGTCAATGAACAGTGATTTCAGCCCGAACTCAAAATCACAAAAAGTTCTAACTTTTGATCCGTGACTCCAAACCTTACCAAACTTGAGACATACCTTCTCTAGGATGTCAGGAACCTATTCCAATCAAGAATCGTGAAGATCCATGCTAAAGTTTTGACATTTTTCCGTTTGAGTGAAGGTTGCTCCAAAACCGAGTCAAAACCAAAATCTGATCTAGAGACTTGCTCGTGGGTGATTGATGATTAAGATGATCCTAGATGTATTCCCACATATCACAGCAAGCTAAATCTAGGCCAGAAATCAAAAGAAAACTCGCGGATCAAAGAAAGCCCTAAAATCACAAAATAGAGAGCAAGAACAAAAAGAGACTCATCTTGTGAAATCTTGCATGGATTGATTTGAGATTGAAGATGGATGTTTACAGCCACTCCATCATGGAGGACAAAGCTCTATCCAAGAGCACACACTCAATCAATCCCTAGAACCCTAGCTCCTCTCTTTCTCTCTAAAACCCTAAAACCAACTAGGGTTTCTCTCAATGAAATGCTTGAGGGCTAATGACCAAGACCCCTTCTATTTATACTAGAGGCTAGCATCTAGGAATATTCAACCGCACCGTTAAGCCCACACACAAAGCGGGTTTAACGACGACGCATCTCAAAGCGCCGTCTTCATCTTTGCTTGACCTAAACCGCTTTTCCTTGCATTACCTTGTAGTGGTTCACCAAGAGGTCATCAAGGCGATGTTGGTGAAATTACCAAAATACCCTTCTCGATCCTTCTCCACGGACCGAGTCCAATCTTGATGAAACACTCACTGCTTTGCCACGTGTAGGTTGATCAACGGCTCTCATCATGTCGACAAGTCTCTCCGTCCGGCTCATAAAACCTCCATGGCACTTGCATCGATCCCGCGCCCGCTTGATCCAACCGTCTGCCGAATCGCCTGTTCGATCATCCTTGTCCATTCTGCGCCATGCTTGAGTCTCTGACCACCCGGCATCTCGACCGTTCGGACCTCGGCTCTCCTAGCTTAGTTCCGATCATCCTCACCGTTGACCGTCGTTGACCTGCAAGCCACCTGCACAGCAATAGATCAAGAAATCGTTTCCGGGAACAAGTTCTTTACAACTTGACCCATGTTAGCCAAAACATGCAATATGCAACACATATGCAATGAAATCCATGAACTTGACCTAACGAACACACATCGCGCCACACTGACGAGCGAAACAAGTCAAACCGGTCAGACCGCCACCCTTGGCTGGTCTGACCACCCACTGGCCGGTCTGACCGCCAACAAAAGGCCGGTCTGACCGCCCACTTGGGACTTAGCCAATTTTCCATGCTGGAAACTCGAGAGCTCTCTGGAATTTTCAATCGAATAGAACTTTTGTTGGAAGCTCCAAAATTATAAGACCAAGTTGATAGAATCCTCTCTCTTGCCTACACCCTTTATTTTTGGCCTAGCTCAAAAATCCAAAGTCACCTTAATAATTTGGTTTGACCGCTCGGGGTAGTGGTCGATCGCCCATCGCCTGGCCTCGACCGCCACTATGGCCGATCGCCACCACCAAACTGAAAAACAAATCGAGGCATGCATGGTCGGCCGCCTACATGGCGGTCGAGACCGCCAGAGGCTCGACAAAGAATGAACACGTGTCAGCAGTTGTTTCATAAACCCTCAATGCCATTGCCAATTGTCTCATCATCCTAAAATCGTAAGCATATCCCCATGATATCCACAAATACTTGGAATAGACGTGACCCAGGGGCCATGGTTGTGAGTGATGGCCACAATTCTCGGTGGGATTATGGGCAGAATTTGGTGCATGTTAATGCCATGTTTGCAGATAAGTCAACTCTTCAGGATGCCATGAAATTGTTGGTGATGTCAATGCAGAGATAGTTTAAGGTTTTCAAATTAAACAAGGAGCAATACATTGTGAAGTGTGAGAAAGATGAGTGTCCTTGGAGTTTTCACACCTACAAGCCGAAGTATGAAATGCACTAGATCGTGTCGAAGGTTGTAACATCCCAAATTTTCAATTTTGGTTAAAAAATAAAATTTAACTATTTTCCTTGAGTTTCTGAATTTTCTAGAATTTTTAAAAGCTTTTTCCTATTTATGTTGAAGCCAAAATAATTTAATTTAAAAAATTAAATACCAATGTTAAGTTGGAAATATTTTATTTAGGTCCAGGATATCTCAGGGAATTTATGTAAATTTTCCCATTATTTCTGGACCCCTTTAGCTATTTTCTAAAACCCTAAAGGATTTATTTCAATTTTTGAAATTATTAAACCAAAGGAAATTCCAAATTTGAATTTGGGCCGAATCTCCACCGGCCCACTTCAATCTCGCGTGTGCGATCATTTTCCAGCCAATGGCTCGCGCCCGCTCCTCTGCGTCTCCGTCTCCTCTCATCTGTGGGTGGGCTCGCTTCCGTCGATGAGCTCCCTCTCCTGCTCTTCTTCCTCACGGGCGCATCGCCCGCCCGCCTACGCACGCCATGACTCCAGTCGCAGCGCCACCTCGCCTCGCCTCCGCACACCACCTAGCCTCTCGCTCGCCACGCGTCTCTGGACCACCTCCACCTTGGCCCGAGAGCCCATCCATTGCCTCAGACGCCCACGACCCGCGCCTCTGGCTGCTTTCGCCATCCGCCGCTCCTCGCTTGCTCCACCCAAGCTTATTTAAGTGCCGGCCGTCTCCTTCTATCCCTTTCCTCCTCCTCCATTCTCCCCTACTTCCATTCCTTCTCCGGGAGCTTCACCGCACAACCGCGTCCGCGTTCACCCCCAAAGCCGGTGCCGCCACCCACCGCCCAATCGGCCGCTCTGGTGATGCAACCGCCCAGCCAACCGTGTCACCACGTGCGCACAAGCCTCCTCCACTTTTCCCCCTCCCCAATTTTCCCTCTCTGTCGCCGATGAGCCTTCCCCACGCCGCCTCCTTCTTCTCCGCCTCTGGCGCCGTGGCCTCGTCTCCTCACTCGCCCCCGAGACCTCCTGAGTGGCTCTGCATGCTCCACAAGGGGCGCTAGTGCTGTCTTGACGCTGTCTTCCTCGCCTTGCCCGCCGACTATAAGCCAAGCCAGCTTCGTCGCCTTCAGGCGCCCTTTCGCTGCTGTCGCCACCGGGTCGCTCCTTTGCTGCCGCCACTTCACGTTGCCTCCTCGGGTTCCCGACCACCGCTTTGGCCGTCGGCCCAGTTCTCGCGCCGCCGGCCCCCTTACTGGCCCTCGGCCTCCTCTACTCGGCTCTTTATGCATTGACTCTTTCTTTGTGTCGGCTCTTTGAGTTTGTATGAATGGTAGTTAATATTAACTAAGTAATTAGAAAGGTAGTAGATTGTTAACCTTAGGCCATTGCTAATTTTTTTTAACTAGTATGTCATTACACTTAGGAGCTGTACATTAGTTGGTAGCACTATTGCTTAGTTAAGTGGTTAATTAGGGTCCAAATAATAGGATGTTTAACTAGTAGCTTTTCATTTGATTAATTGATCTAATTAGTGATTAAGATAAATAATGGTTAGGAAAACCTATTGAGTACAATTATATTTTTCATTGGTTTTAGGTGACTAACTTAGATTATTAAGGGTCAGAAAGTAGGCCATTAGCTTTGATCAAAAGAGCAAAACTTATTAGGAGTTGTTAATTAGATAGTTAGTTCAATAATTAATCAGTGCCAGTCCAGTTTAGCAGAGGCTTGTTATTTGTGTAGTTAGTAAAGGATTTCAGGTAGCTTAGTTAACTAGGATTGGTTGGCACACCAAACACACATTCATCTCCCTGTTCTCCATCTCTCTCTAGCAAGAGGGGCCCACAAAAATCAGCATTCCTGTTGTCACAAATCTTGAAATGGAATATTTTAGTATATTCCATTTTCTATGTTTCTATCATTTCATGTGATTGCAATCTTCCGAACGTTTGTTCTCCCCCATACAAACTCCGAATCCGTCGATTTGTGTTCCTAAATTCATCTAAAGTCAATACCTTTCCATCATTAATAAATTTATATTTTTTGGATTTTATTTGAATTTAGCTCGTTTTTGCGTGTAGATTGCGATGACTCCAGGGAAACCGATCTTTTTGAAAAGTTAGATCCTCAAGCTCACGAGCAAGGCAAGTTACATCCTTTGATCATATTTGATCCCAGTAATTCAAATTAGTTAAATTTTGTTTTAAATTATTATTGCATACGTATTTCTATTCATTGTAATTTAATTACCTGTTTTAAAATTTTAGTTATGCCTAAATCCTTTGTACTGCCAATCTCGACATTGAAATGAACCTACCTTGACACCTTAGATGAAAATATAGTTGATATAATAGTATGAGCTAGAACATGTTGAAAACATTTATGCTTAGTCATGCTTAGACAAAAAATATTGAATTTGGGGAAATTTAGCCAAATGTTCAAAATTGGTTTAATTGATCCTATGGTATTGTTTTACCATAGGACCTTTGCAAATAAATTTTGAAAAGAAAAACAAAATGAAAATGGGTTTGGATTTGGGCGAAATGGATGTTTGGTGGGTGCAGGTTTGTGCACGGGCTCAATCGAGTATGGTTGAGGCCCATGGGTTTTGTTGGACAGTCGCCCAAGTTAGTTAAGGACCGGTCTTCGAGCCGCATCTTACTACGCCCCATCGTACTACCACATGTCCTGAGTGGGTGAGACTTGGCTAAATAGTTTGTATCATTTCACCGTGGTTGTGTCATCCGATTGCGTGGGTGTCTTTTATGACCTACTTTTATGCATTCCCACATGGCGCAAGAGGGGGCTTGATCCGGCGGATAGTTCAATCCAAAGGAGGTGAGACCTTAACGAGGCAGGACTACAGTGGGATAATGCATTGTAAAGGCCTTGTGAATTGTGATAATGACTTAGTCGCACACCTTCGGCAGTGTGTCAGACGGATATTATAAGTCAATTATCTCTTGTGGTTAAAGCTGTACAACCTCTGCAGAGTGTAAAACTATTCGAATAGTCGTGTCTATGGTCAAGAACATGCTAGCAAAGCCACTCAAAGTTAGATTTTGGTTTTGTTTTCAAAAGACTTGTTAAATGGTTTTGGATTTCTATCCAAATGGGAAATTGGGTGAATAACCATGTGATAGGAGGGTATCCTTCACCACACTTGTGTGAATATTATCTGACTATAAAACTGAGAATTTAGAAAATAAATTTTAGTTATAGAATATCTGCCTTGGAACTTAGTATAAGTATTTAACAAAAACATCGCTTTATGCAAAATAAACCCTATAAGCCACCCTTTGTTATACCCTCATGCATTAAAATCTATTATTGGGTGTAACTTGCGGAGTACATTCATTTGTACTCACCTTGCTTAATAAATTGTTGATCAGGAGATGACTACTCTGAGGAGAATGAGAACGTGGATGACTAGGCTACGCCCCCAAACGATTGCCTGTGGCGAATCATGTGGTCTACTTTACTACTTTTGCTTCCGCTGTATCTTACTTTTGGGACTTATGCTCTTGTTGTAATAAACTTGCACTTTTGTGAATATATCGCGCATTTATGATTATGTTATCACCTTTTGTTTAAGTTGTGTACTCTAGCTACTGATCATGGGACTAGAGTGGAATACATAAAGGATCCGGGATCCTTCGCTCCCGGGTCCGACAAAGGTGGAGGACCACTTGTATGTTATGGGCAAATGTACTTCCAAAGCACTGTAACCTCACTTTTTCTTTCATTGCAAATGCCATGTACGGGGAGATTGTGAAGAAGAATGACATAGAAGTGAAACACATCATGCTGGCCATTGAGCAGAGGTACAAGTATAAGATCAGTTATGCGAAGGCATGGAGGGCGAAGTAGAAGGCAATGGAGAGAAGGTTTGGCATGTTTGAGTCGGCCTACGACAATCTCTCTCGACTACTTGAGGTGCTAAGGGACAAAATCCCCAGAACATACATCGCTGTGAAGGATAAGGTTTTGGAAAAACTTGAGGGGTACATGGTAATGCAATGTGGTTTCCTTGAATTTGGTGCATGCGTTGACGCCTTCCATCACTGCCGCCCGTTGATGTGTGTGGATGGAACATTCTTGACCGAGAAGTACAAGAGGCAGATCTTAACATATATCGACGTGGATATCAACAATTAGATCCTTTTCGTGGCTGTTGCATTTGTGAAGAGTGAGAAGTTCGATGGTTGGTTATGGTTCTTTAGCACCTCAAGGTTGGAGTCATCGGTGAACGCTTAGACATTTGCATAATACATGATCGACATGTCGGGTTTATTAACGCCATCAAAAGGCTGCAAGAAGATAGAGACGGGTATTTTCCATGGCGCAACCCGCAAAACCGTTGGTGCATGCGGCACCTAGGGGCCAATTTTTTCAAGCAGCTCAAGAGCAAGAGGATGATGAACATGTTCAAGAGGTTCTGCAAGCAGAACCAAAAAAGAAAGTTCGATGCACTTTGGGAGAAGCTTGATGAGTTCACCTCCAAGCACGTCGAGGAGAGGAATAAGAAACATGCTGGAAACACAGCCGATGTACTAGAATGGTTGATGCCGTTGCCCTAGATTGACCCGCTCGACTTGAGCAGGAGGACAGTGAGGAACATCAAATGTTTCTCGCATTGGATCGAGGCTAAGCCAGTGGAGAGGTGGATATTGCTTTACGACACCGACGGTGAAAGGTATGATGTAATAACGACCAATCTGGCTGAGGTGTACAACTGGGTTATTAGGGGCCTGCGCGGCATGCCCTTTGTTGTAATCGTCAAGGGTATGTTGTATGGTATAATCAAGTACTTCAGGGAAAGACAGTGCTTCATATGTTGAATGCATAGGTGTCCTTTGTAACACAATGGAGTACATGGCCGAGAAGAGCGAGAATGCCCGAATGCACTCAATCTTCATTATGGGCACCACAGAGCTTCGGTTTGAGGTATTACTAAGGAACCGAAGTGAGATTGGAACGATGAGTGGCGTCGTCATTTATGATGGTGACTTGGACAAGAAGGCAACAACACTTGTCAGCGTACGTGTAACAAACCAATACTATTCCATAAGTCATGCTCTCATGTGTTGGCTGCATGTGGTATGATCAAGATGGACTCTGCACAGTACATGTCGGGTTTCTTTATGAAGGAAAATATGGTTCAGACTTGCAGCGGAGAGATCCGTGAATTCTGTGTTGTTGGTAACTTCACATAGGACGATGTGCAAAATAGGATATGGGTCCCTAATTGGGACTTGCTGAAGGGTGGCAAGGGCTACCGATAGATTAGTCGTATCCAAAACAACATGGATGAGTCTAAAGCTGGAGGCCCTATGAGGAGACATAGAAAGAACAAGTACATAAAGTATAACAGGTCGGATGAAGGTCACGATAGCACAACTAGTGGCGGTCGTGGGAGAGGCTGTCGAGGAGGTCGTGGAGGGCGACATGTTGTAGACCATGAAGCTGAAGTGCTATATGATACAGGTTGTGCCCATGTTAGGAGTGCTTTGTTCCTATGTCTTGGTCAATTTGTGTAATCCATTTTATGGTTGTATCCAGTTTGTTGCGAACTACCTTTACTTTGAACATGTTGCCGCTTGATTCGATATGTTGTAAACTCGACTATTTAATTTCGTAAAAATTAAAATAAAGTTTATTTAAATTATTTATTAAAAGCGTGCTCGATCATCGACTTTGATTCTGTTGGCCTTAGTCGCGTTCGACTATTGGCTGTGCAACACGGCCTTAGTAGCGCCACTAATCATGACTGACACGTGGTAATTAAATGCTTCAGTCGTGGTTCGGTCACACGGCTGTGCCTCTCCCGTCACCTAGGCGACCGATGGTTATTTCTATAAAAAAAAATTAAAGTATGAATTATTTTTGTAAAACGATTAAAAATAATTTATTTGGAAGAGAAAAAAAACATATGATCCGATCGATAGAATGGCAAATTGTTAAAGCCCCTGTAACTTTGGGCAAATATCAAGTTTCTCTCTCTCTTTTTTAAGGCTTTCAGTTTTTAAAGTTGACTAGTAGCCCGAGCGCGCCCTTGGGCGCGCCGAGGCAATGTTATAGTGGGCACCCTTTTTTTGGGGTAAATTGCTAGCAGATCAAAGTGTTTTGAAGATATGGAAAAGTAATGTAGATATGAAGACGACATGTTTACGTAATTATACAGATATGAAGACGACATGTTTACGTAATTATACAGCACGAAAGTTGTCAGACTATTGAAACGTCTGAAGATGACAGAACGAATGACACAATGTCTAGTATCAAACATTGTTCCGACATATTAATGGGCAGTACAATAGTAGGGCAGGTGCTACAAATGAAATTTTGCAAAACAATTGATCTCACGGTTCTACATAAATTTGGCATTTAATTATCTGAAAACAAGAAACCATTGCAAGCTCGAGAACAAACAATACATATTAATGAGACCAAAACAACTTTGAGTCTTATCAACATAAATAAAAATTCCGGACCTTTAATTGTGAGATGCGATAAAATATTATATTTTCTAACTACTGAGAAAAATTTGGTTTGAGGAACGAACACTATGAACGCTTTATAAAAATAACGATCTGAAATAGTTAAGTCGCTATTGTCTAAAAATGTTACAAAGAAACCTTCATTTAAAGAGATTTGAATCTTTTGTGGTTTTTCTTCGTTGCTCGAGTTGACCCGGATTGTATATTTGAACTCTTATTATCGATTCGGTCTCTTCATGAAATCTTTGCCCATCATGTGCATTGAGAATCACACAATAGCGGTGTTCGTGGTCCGACAAAACTTGCTCAAATTTAGAAGATCACTTAACTCTCTAGGGTCAACTTAGAAAGTATATGGTGAAAGGCATCAAAAGGAAACCATGCAATATCGAGATAAAGCCATAGGAATCTACAACTTGCGAGGCATTGCGAAACAGTTTGTTGTTCAACTTGGCGAGAACTAAATGAGAACTTACCACAACATCAAAAGGATCATTGAAGTCATCCATCGAGAAACAAATGTTGGGATATGCAGTCTTGTTTATACTGACTGTCAAGAGATACAACAGATTATATTAAAATGTTATCTCTTTCAAAAGATACAACCTTATAAGTAGCAAGGTGACTCGCCCAAAATGACAAATCGTACTTTGCTTCGATAAAAAAAATATCAAAGCACCATGACTCAAATTAAATGTGGTGTTCGAAAATTAATATCCAAGAACCAAAGCTACCATCTATAATGTTGAAGAGCATATGCATTATTAGATATTTGCATCAAAGAAAAAAGAAAAAAATATATAAGATATGCATGTGCATCAAGAGAAATGCAAAACCGCCTGTATGGGCAGGTGCTCCCACTATCCCAACCATCAAACGTGCCTTGTGATTGGTGCATTAGTAGGGGATACTTTACCTCAAATCCAAAAACACAATAGTAAAATATATCACCCAGTTCACCCACTACAGCAGTAGAGGTATGTAAACCATACTCAAGTGTCAGGAAAAGAAAAGGAGGAACATCTAAGTACAGTGCTTGTGAAGCACAGCTCCTAATGTGCTTAGATGTTTCAAGATGTACGTTTATGCCAAATCTCAGCAAATAATGGTACATGTTTCGAAATCACCATCTTGTTTTCTTAAATGCACATTTAGCCTATGTAAACTGCAAAGCTGAATAAAATGTAGTCTTTATTTCTAGAAAGTTTTTGAAACAAATGTACAGCCAAAAAGGCTGTCTTCAACAAACAACATCACCATAGTCATTCTCTTCTAGAAGATTCAGATCAAACCTTTTCAAAGCTAAGATCCCTCAACCAGAGACCTAAATTCCACACTAAGCTTTCACCAGGAAAACTTAGCCATAAGCTATATATGATTTTGGGTCCATATAAAGCTTTAAGATGTCATCAGGAACCACTGTAAAGATATTCAACAAGCCAGATTTCAAATTTGTGTATGGTTGAAAAGGAAACGAATTGATGTATTTAACTCCATGTGAAGACAAAAGCTCTCAAAAATGATTTGATGCAGGCCAATCCTTCAATTTAAGCATTTCAGCAAGTACATAAACATATGATCATTATATTGGTGTCATGGTGTCAATTGTTCTCAACTGACAAAGTAGTATAATTATTTACTTACTGCATCAGACAAATGACAATGAAGTTTTGTAACCAAATCTCCTCTGCCGACCTCCTCCTGTGCATAGCCATAAGCTATATATGATTTTGGGCCCATATCAAGCTTTAAGATGTCATCAGGAACCACTGTAAAGACATTCAACAAGGCATATTTTGAATTTGTGTATGGTTGAAAAGGCAACGAAATGATGTATTTTACTCCATGTGGAGACAAGAGCTCTTTAAAGCGATTTGATGCAGGCCAATCCTTCAATTTAAGCATTTCAAACCACTGTAAAGACATCCAACAAGCCAGATTTCAAATTTGTGTATGGCTGAAAAGGCAACGAATTGATGTATTTAACTCTATGTGAAGAGAAAAGCTCTCCAAAATGATTTGATGCAGGCCAATCCTTCAATCTAAGCATTTCAGTCTAGAGATTCGGATACATTCGAACTTCATAATACCCATTGAAGAAGTCATCAGTGCATACCTCAACCTAGAATATGTAAACAGAAAAGATTAGTTTTTCTTTGTAGATCATGATAAATGAAAAATATAAAAACTCCACTGATCGGCGTAGCATGCAAGATCCACTTAGACTCGTTAGCCACTCTCGAACAAAGCTGTCTGAAGAAGATGAAATATAATCTATGCTCCCTTAGAATTTCACACCTCCATGTTATGATCAGCAGTACCTTATTACTATTAAGAATACATTGATGACATCCCGGGTTCTAATTACACTGAACCAATGGAAAGTATAGAATGGTATCTAGTGTAACACCCCAGGAAACTTATATGTATTCACATCACCTCCACTGCTATGTTTCGTATGGAAAGTATATAATAGGGATAGAAAGTCCAAATGGAAAGTATAGAATGGTATTTACACTAAATAAATGGAAAGTATAGCATGTAACTGCGACCTAAGCCCAAATAAAGTGCAACATTATGGAGATGCACAGAAGTTACGTGTTTTTATTGAATTGTTATATAGAATGCATATAAGTTTCACAGTACAAAACGTATCACTAGTATCAACCTGATATATTGGCTGACATCAGGTGATATGCTGGACAATCTATTCCAGTTCAAGAAATGGAAATAATACATCGTATCAGTGTCACTTAAACAATACCAATATACTGATCAATACAACTGATATTTAGTATAACACCCCAGGTCCAAATGGTCTAAAGTCTATCCCCACAATGGATAAACCATACATACGAAACATATGAGTGGAGGTGATGTTAGTATTTCATTCTGATTCATTGGACAAAAAGAAATAACATGTATCTATAGCGCGCATTGAAAACAGAGGCAGCTGCAAAGGACTGAATTGTAAGCACAATGGACGTTGTGTTGGTCCACTACAATCGTGTAATTATTCGACCATTAGAAAAGGAACTATGTTAGCCCATTAACAAAAACAATGATTTAACATGTTCAGAACAAGTCAATGCCGTATGCAACATCTTTCCCAAATATCCAAAGGACCTAGGTAAAGCTCATAATGTGGACAGGCACACTTAAAAGTTGAGAAAAAAACATGTGCCGAAGTCGTCTAATTAGGCTTGGAGAAAACGCAAAAGTCGTTCATAGTATTCTGCCCTAGGAGTTCTTCCTTCAATACAGTCCAATCAGACACTTGGACCATGGGAGATGCAATTAATCACACTTTGGAAGTCTTCGAACCAAAGTACACACAATGAAAAGCAGTGCCCTTTTCCTTTGAAGACAAAGACCAGGAACCAAAGCGAAGCATACATGGTATAGTCCTATGGATGGAGCAAGCGGTGCTTACATGGCTTTCATCTCCGCGCGCTCCGAGTAGACCGGCACAACCGCGTACTACCCGAGTAGCTCGAGGTAAACCTCAGACGCCTCGATTCGCCACCAGCTCTGACCACCCCGCAGCAGAGCAATAATCCCCAAAAGCACACTGCAATCTGAAAATCTCAACTGGAACTCGAATCGAATAGAAATGATGGACGGAAAAGAGAGAGAGAAAATAGAAGGCAATTGAAGCTCGAATCGACTGGGACCTTGGGGTGTGGAGCGGGGAGAGAAGGCAGGAGGCCATGGCTTGGTCCAGCAGCTTCCACATCGCATCCGTATTGTCTTGAAACTGAGTTCGATATCGGCGCCAGCAGATAAGGCAGCCGCTCGCTTGCATAGAAGGCGACGATGAGGCGGAGACCTCATGGCATGTGTGGCAGCCTCAGCGGCTGGAGGAGGCGGGGAGGAGAGACCTCGCGTCTTGTGTGGCAGTCTCAGCGGCTGGAGGCGGGGAGGCGGAGACCTCGCATGTGCAAGCGTGGCCTCGGCGACTTGGTGGAGCGGTAGGCCAAGGCCATGAATGATCTCACTGCTGCCATCACTTCGCATTTCTAGCTTCGTAGTAGATGACTTCTAGCAAGTACACTCACCATCGGGAAGAAGGAGATGGGGGAGCGGCGGTGGAGAAGGAGATGGGGGAGCGGCGATGGAGAAGGAGATGGGAGTGCGACGAAGAGACTGCAATTGCGGCAGAGGGAGAGGAGATCGAAGGAGAAAGGAACGGGAGCCGCGTTTGAGAAGCTCCTCTCTGTGTGTACGACCACACATGGTGAGGCAGACAATGTGTAAGAGCGAGGCGGAGACAGCACGTGCGATCCAGCGCCAAACGTGATCGGACAGACGCGTACGAGTGAAGCGAAGATCGGATGGCCAGGAAAAAAGAGGTGACGTAGCACGTCTCCTACTCCTCAATTCAGCCCTCCTTTATATAGTAAGATTTCTAAGGTAGATTTATAAGGGAGAACACAAAAACAACAACTAGAGAAGTAAAACCAGAAAAAAAAAGAGTAATGGAGGCGAGGGTTGGAGTGTCCGAAGACGAGGAGTCCGGCCTCCTCCCCCGCCCGTCCGCCGCCGCCCGCCGGCCTTCCTCCGGAGGACCCCGCCACCCGCCTCCACCGGCGGTCTGGGCGACGGTGGATGGCCCCCTGGGGCTGCCGCTGGAGGAGGCGGTGGCCCACGCTCGGCGCTTCTTCCTGTGGGGGTTCGCGTGCCTCCCCTTCCTCTGGGCCATCAACTGCTGCTACTTCTGGCCCGTCCTCCGCTCCCCTGCCACCTCCTCACCCGCCGCCTTCTCGCCCATCCGCCCCTGTGAGTCCCCCTTGTCCTCCTCTTCTCATCTCTTTCGTGTAGAAGATCTCATCTTTTGACACAAGTGTGTGATGCGTTGGTGGTTTGAGCTGTTCTTGATCTCTCTGGATCGTATTAGGTTCGAATTGACCCTTGTTCCGATGAAATTGGCATCTTCACTGATTATCTTAGTGTTAGGATGCTGGATGCAGAAATATTTTCATTACTCTCTAATTTTGTTGCAAAGATGCGGCCTCTGGTGAACGCTTAATGGTCATTTAGCCTGTTGGAGCGTGATCTTTAGCAGTTGTTAGTGTTAGTGATAGCTGATTACTAAAGATCAGTTCAATCATGTGAACCCTTTGATTATAGTTGCTTTTGAGGCGCATTTGATGACTGATGTCTTAATTAGAATATAAGGAGATTGATAATTTTCACATGGACATGGAGATCTCGAACCAATTTAGTTAGTTATTCTTCTCAGAATGCCGAATGATACTAGGAGGAACGTAGAAGGTGTTATTTTGGCCATCTTTAGTTGATCAACTAGTGGCGGTCTTGGCGTAAAGGCAGCATAGCCGCTGATCGGAAAATGGGTAGAATTACTCTTTGGATCATGCTAGTTTCTTCATAAGCCAATCTGTCATTGTCAAAGCTATGGTATCGAAGAGACATCCCTAAAAGTAGTGGCCTTAAAATAAAATCTCTAAAAATATGATGCAATGCATCTCTACAGTCAGTCTGAATTATAGAGCTATTGCCGTTTACCAGATCAAGTCACATACAGATATATAGATATATATATATATATATATATATATATATAGAACAGGAGCCATGTGCAAATTAAGTTATATGCATTTCATCAAAACAGTAAGAGACCCCCACAACAGGATTTCAACACAAAGTGAACTCTGATAGAGGCTACATACAAAAGAATGAAGGGTAACAAACTACAATTTGTAAGTATTCACATCGGCTGTTTGTAAAGGCACACAAGCACCGGTCACCGGAAGCTCCTGCCATGCACTTGTCTCTGTCCATCTTTATAGCATGGTTAACTGCTACTTGTTGTAACAAAGAAAAACGGAATCATTAAAGGATATAACGAGTACAATTTCGGTAAAGAATTGAAAACTATAAGGAATAATCATTGGGGTCATATTATCAACAATCAAACTGCTAATCAGGTTGGATGCTATTCCACGAGATGATTTAACACTAACATTAAATAAATGTTTAGTATAGTGGTCTTATGCTGATTCCTCAATTCTAACTTGCAAGTGCTATTCTCCACAAATCAGTGATCTGTCAATAGCACATTAAAACAAGAATACATCAAATTGCTTTTACTACAACATGATCATTGAATATATGCAAGAGAGATGTTCTGATGAGTTGGTTAAGGAAAGGTATTGACTTCAATTGGTTCAGATGAGTTTAAATCTCTTAAGACAGTTTGACAATATTCTTGAGAATTGCATATTCCAAAGAACAGATGACCTTTTGTTGCTTAGCATAGTGAGATGGGAAGCCATCACCCCAAGGGATATTTCTGAGAATTTTATCCATAGGTCTGACCAAGATGCTTATGAAATTTAGCTTTGCGTTATTCACTCTGCTGGACTCCCTCTCTGAGACTACCTCATTGGACACGAACTGGCACGTGATCAGACATGAAAGAAAGATAAGAGAAGGAAATGATGCTCACCTTGAAGGGAATAAAGCTGTTATGGCAATATTAGCTTCCTAGATGGCTACAACTCCCTGAGACTGTGAGGATTCCTTGCAACTTGCAAATCTCACCACATGTGGAGAAAACTCCAATAGACGATACCTTCTGCGTCTTTACTCACCTCCTTATAGACACCTAATGAAAGATAGATTATGTAGGAGGAACAGACAAAAATTAGCGGATCAAAATATTAACTGTTGAATAAGCAACTGGTATGAGAATGCCACCCAATATAAGAAGGTATGAGTTCGCCAATGGCGGCAAAAATCAATTCGTGGGTCATATTTTCTTTACTGATATACGCAAGAGCTGAACAGCTGCTAGACAACATGTCTGTATTTTTTCTATAAGGTATTAGCGTGCAGTCTATGTATACCATTGGCACACAATTGGTTCAACCAACGCGCATCCATCTTTATCACACGAACATGTACATTGGTTATGTGAAAATAGCTGGCCATCTTTGGTGAGGGGAACAAGCTAAATTCAAATAGAAAAGAAATCTTACTAATCTCTTTTTCTTTATTATGACTGCTCAAACTGATGCAAACTCATTCTTCAGTATGTACTACGTGCTGTATATTTCTTAGTAACACCTAAAGTTGTTTCCAGACTTTCAGTTTATAACCACTATAGCCTAACTGGAATATGAAAGTTAAATTACACCAATAAATCATTATATTCTGTGAAATAGAACAGTAAGTGAGGAACACATCATTTGCATGCAGAAAGTTCGTGATAACTTGCAAGTTGTAGAACTTTTCATTTGAAATCACTCTGAATTTAGTGCGATTTACCTAGTTTCTTTCAGCGGTTGGCCTCTGAATGATCTGCAGTCTCCTCTTTTGCTTTCTCAAGAAAACTTGTGCCCTCATGCAAGATTGTTTCAAAATCTGTTTTGACATCCTCTTGAAGCTTTACAGCCCTCTCTTCAGCGTCTATCAATCGAAGACCACTGGTCCGAGACCAAGAAAACAAGCGAAACGAAAAACAAAAGTACCGAAACAAAAGGAAAGGCAACAAACTAAAAGAACTCCAAACAGAAAGCGATGCAGACTAAAAAATGGAAACCAAAGGAAAAAATTGCAAGAACAAGGAAGAGCCGAAAATGCAGATCGAGAGATAAAAAAGCAAGGGAAAAAGAACATGACAGCTTGCCCCCTTGTACCGCCGCCGGCCGCTGCCACCTCCTCGAGTGGCACCCTCCTCCTCCCCTCGCGACACCCACGTCCACCACCCGCACCTGCGCTCCTCTGCCGGTAGAGGCGCTCTTGCCTCAAGCCCCACGCAGCCCTCCCCGCATCGCGGCTGTCCTCCTCCATCGCTCCTCCCTCACCCTGTCACGCGCCGCGCCATCACTCTGCTACCTCAAGGTCACCCATCCCACTGCGCGGCACACCCTCCCCCTTCTCCATCATAGCCCTCCTCCCCATCGTGCCCTCCCCTCCTCCTCTTGCTTCTCCTTGCTTCGTCGGTGAGGGCGCGAAGCGGCAGCGGCGCGGTGGCTCTGTCCTCTCCACCCCGCTAGGACTCCACAGGAGAACGAAGGCAAGAGAGAAACAAGATCCTCAAGAAGGGAACAAACACAAGAACAACAGAAATCCATACAAAAACCCAAAAAGAAACAACCCAGAGGCAGCAAACAGCAAGAACCAAAAGGAAAAAGCCAAGAACTGGAGGGGCGTGGGGGCGAAGGGGAAGGGGCGGCAGCCGGGTTGGGGGGGGATTTGGCCGGGAGTGTGGGGGCGCTAGGGAGAGGGAGAGTAGAAGAGAGAGGCCACGCACGACAGGCTGAAGCGACGACTGTAGGCGCGCAAAAAGAAGTAAATATCGGACGACAGCGACGCAGAGACGCGCTCGATCGAACGGGAAAAAAAGAATCGGGGCGACGTGGCCTGGGTGAGGACGCCCCAAACTGCTCTCTATTTAACCGGTAGGATTATTTGATTAGTTTTAGTTGGTATTATTGTATTAAGGTTTAATGTTTCCATCATCAGAATAAAACATGCTATTCTTCTCATCATAGTAGACAAGATCCGCAACACAAACTCTGTTATAAGCTGATGTTGGTGTTGCCTAGAAATCTGAGCATTGTGGAAGTTCATAATGCATTTGGCACTGCATCATGAACTGTCTGGACCTTGAAGAAACGGAACTTTCTCAGAATGACCTGAAATTGGGAGGTGGCCGGGAAGTACATAAACATCAGATGAACCAAAATAACAAGTTGCCATCCTTAAAGTATAATGTCATCATAGTTTAACTAAGGAAAGGATTCACTTTATCTTGCCAATTTGATATAGCCAGCTAAAGCTCATTCTAAATAGTCATGACTCACTAAATCTACATTGAGCTGGAGTATCCCTTAGGGAGGCAGTTCAGCATAGTTATGTCCAGTCTTAAATTAAGCTGGTTTGTAGTGGTCGGTTTAACAGTGTTATAACTATGCTTCCTAATCGAGTATTACTTGAAATAGCAACACCATTTTTGTATGGTCATATACAGTTCAATAGATCTTCTAGATAACTATTCAATATGTTCTTAATCCTGGAGAAAATGGTTGAATAAATTTTCAACTGGTTTTCAAAAGATACCACAAAAAAGTTTCAAGTTCCTTGCAATGACAATATTGAGGACACCACATATGAACCAATTTGAGACTTTCCAGTGGCATTGTTGTAAGATCGAGGAGACCGACTAGAGAGGGGCGAATAGTTGTTTTTTTAGGTAAAACCGATTTCTAATGCGGTAGCGAAAGTCAATTCGGTTTTGCACAATTAAAACCTAAAAATTCTAGTTTCCCTCAAGTGCACCAACACCATAAGTTTAAGTAAGGTTTGCTATGCTAGTTTGACATACAATCAATTTAATTTTAGGAATGTAAATTACATAAAGTAAATCACAAGAGAGCAAACCACAATAGCACAAGGATGTTTTACCTTAGTGTTCGGAGATTTACCGGTCTCCCCTAATCCACGTTGAGGTAAGTCTAAACGAATTGGACCGACCCTCAGAGGTGTTGGCTTAATTCGTAGAGCCGGTCCAATTTATTTAGACTTACCTTATGTCATGTGCTAGAACTACTGTTCACATGTGAACAATACATATGATACTGTAGTGTCGCTCACTATTCATGTCCACGACGGCAGTGAAGCCTTCCACGGCGGCCGCGATACCTTCTGTAGAGGTGGTGACGCCTTCCACGATGGCGGGGGAGCTAACTACGATAGCTGCCGCATTTCCACATCTTCTGTGATATTGCTAGAGAGCATCGCCGGCCGCCACCGTGGAGTTGTGAGGGTCTTTGCCATGCTGCGCGGCGATCGATGAGTTTGCCGCAACCACGCGTGGAGGCAATGATCTTCAAGAACTCATGTCGCCATTGCAACCTCTCGTCAATATGGGGGTCACCTAGGGCTTGACCATGGCGCCACCACACTCGAGGACGAGTATGTCGCGACAAGGAGGAGTAGTTGTCATGGTAGGGATCTTGTTCACCGTGAACAGTACATGCGATATTGTAGCACCGCGTCATCAAAGAACCCACGGGTGCATTAGTAGTTAGGAAATAGAGATAGAATAGTTAGTTTCCTTATTAGTTGGGTTTACTTCCTTAGAGATGTATTCCATCTAATAGAGATAAGTTTCCATAGAAGTAGAGATTGTTTCTTAGAGATAAGTCGGGTTGTTCCTATAAAAGAGATAGCATGTATCCATTATCAACCAAGCAAGAAGAATTAATCTAATTTCCCTCTTAAGGTTCTATCATCCCAGTTTATAGTCTAATCTCTCATCTTACCAAGCCGACGTCGTCCGACCTTTTTTCTGATGGTGTTTACCCTATAATAATCTAAGATCATTACATTTGGTATTAGAGCAGTCGATCCCTTCCCACGGCTTCTGCTACTATGGTTATGGCGACAGATCAAACCATTAGACCTGCCATCGAGTCGTTGGCTATGATAAAAGCTAACGCCAACAAGAAGGTCATGAGTACCAACGACAACGACAAGAAGATCGCGGCCATCTTCCTCGACATGCATGCCACTTTGGAGAAGATGATCGTGGCGATGACAGCGAAGCCTCCCATGCTGGCGGCGGTGCCTTCTGCAGAGGTGGTGACGCCTTCCACAACAGTGGTAGAGCTACCTCCAGCAACTGCGGCAGTTGCCGCACTTCCACGTCTTACCGTAACGCTGCTGGAGCCCGTCGCGGCCCTGTCGAAGTCCGTCGTGGCCATTGCAAAGATCGCCAAGGTTTTTGCCATGCTGCGCCGCAGCCTACGGTGAGTTTGCCGCAACCACGCATGGAGGCAACGATCTCCAAGGACTCATGTAGCCATCGCAACCTCTCGTCAATATGGGGTTTCCTAGGGCTTCAGCTATGGCCGCCACCACAGCTCGAGGACGAGCTGCTTGTCGAGGAGCGGAGAAGTTGTCATGAGCTAGAACTACTGTTCACGTGTGAACAGTACACGTGGTACTGTAGCATAGCGCACTATTCATGCCGGGCCCACGGGTGCATTAGTAGTTAGGAAATAGAGATAGAATAGTTAGTTTTCTTATTAGTTGGGTTTACTTAGAGATGTATTCCATCTAATAGAGATAAGTTTCCATAGAAGTAGAGATTGTTTCTTAGAGGTAAGTCGGGTTGTCTCTATAAAAGAGATAGCATGTATCCATTATCAACCAAGTAAGAAGAATTAATCTAGTTTCCCTCTCAAGGTTCTATCATCCCAGTCTATAGTCTAATCTCTCATCCTACCAAGTCGACGCCGTCCGGCCTTCTTCCTGACGGTGTTTACCCCGTAATGATATAAAATCATTACACCTCAACACCTCGATCACAACTTGAACTAACACATCGATTCACTCGGTGTTGCTTTTCCTCCACTCCGAAGATGGCGAGCATCAAACCACTCACAACACGTCGGGCCTTCTCACAAGCTTCTTGAGAAGATCACCGGACCACGACGCCTCCACGCCGTCTAGGTGTCAGCAAACATCAAGTGTAATAAGTCAATCCTCTTGCTTAACTCTCACCAAGAGTAACATATACACAATTGGATGCTCAATCCAATTCTAGTTGCAACACATGCAATTAGAACTTCTCACTTTGCTCACAAGATGCAACACATGCACAATTGAGAGGATAAGCTCAATCCAATTCTTTACTTCAGGATCTTGTCCTGAATATCATCAATACATAATGATCTTCTTTACTTCGGGATCTTTGTCTTGATGCTAATCAACACATGATGACATCTTTCATTCCGAATCTTGACTTGATGATAATCAACTCACTATGCCATCCAAAGTCTTTATCACATGGTACTCAACCCGTTTTACTAACTCATGGAAAATGTTAGTCCACATGACGATTATCATTAATTACCAAAATACTCCATTAACTCATAATGGTGGATCTAGATTCTTCAATTGTCCTATATGCTAGTAGTTGTTACTAAACTTCACCATGATATTACCCTATAGAGATGAGAAGTAAATTAAATGCTGTAGCTGAGCTTGCATGGTATGCAGATAGGGCTATGCAAATTATAAGGTCCAGATTTCCTTGTAAACTACAGGGAAAAAACAGAAAGGAAGCAAAATATGTGAATTAGAGGCTATTTGGGGGTTAATTTCATGTAATAGCTTTTTGACAAGTTCTGTGTCTTACCATAAGGAAATAAATAATGGCCAAGCCGAGATCAGGACTGCCTGTTTTCTGTTCTTTTACTTCTTCTCTCACAACCTTTCATGCTACCGATGCTATCTGATTAGATTTTATTGAATTTCGTAGCGACAATGCCATTTGCATTTTCTGACACATTTGAACATGCTGTGCAGATGTTGTGCGATCCGCAATTGGCTTCACCATCTTCTCTGTGGTTCTCCTCACCTGGGCCACAACGTTTATAATCGGAGGTGAGCGATTGTTCGGACCAACGTGGAATGATCTAGTGATGTACAATGTTGCAGACAAGCTTGGTATCACTGGATTCATGGGATAGCTTCCATTGTATGCCTCATTTTGAGCAGACTTGCTCTGACCATTTTATTGTCTCACTGGTTGTACCTTGTGACGCTGTTTCTCTCTGGTAAAGATAGTCTCACCCACTTTAATAGACTTCATGGGACCTGATACATTGTGCTGTAATATTATTAACTGACTGGCCAGACTGGAG
Organism: Phyllostachys edulis; assembly: GCA_036346405.1. NCBI lineage: Eukaryota > Viridiplantae > Streptophyta > Magnoliopsida > Poales > Poaceae > Phyllostachys > Phyllostachys edulis. The sequence continues at coordinate 21,093,113 of CM070545.1, read as the reverse complement.
TTCAGTTTGACTCGACTGAGTTGTAGAAAGAACAGGATTTGAGTATTCCATCCTGGAGAGGTTAAGGATGGCCTGAAAGTCTGAAACTGCTGCTAGTTTGGACTAGACAACCTACAAAACAGACGTCTGATGATAAGATGTATACAACGTTTCATCTCATGCTATAAAACAAGTAGATTATTTGTGTAAATTTGTAGATCGATCCGATTTGTATTCAAATCCAAGCATATCTGAATCCACTCGAGACATTATACGCGATTTTGATATAACCATTATTACTGGATCTGCGTCCGAACTCCACTGGTTGCACCCACCCGCTCGTCCACACTCTTAGTATATATTAAGGGACAGAGAATAAGAGGCGGCCTTGTCCGTCTCGTCTGCACGCCACGGCTCCACCACGTACTGTTGATCAACGCCGCCGCCGCAGAAGAGGAGGCGCGGGAAGGGGAATGCGTTCCGGCTGCCGCGCAAACTCGTACTCCGGCGTCTGCCGCGGCCGCGGGTCAGCAAACGCGCCGACGCCGCCACCTGCGCCGCAGAACGAGATGATGACGATCACAGCGCAACATGTCCTAGCCGGTCCATCTTTCCATGATCGTATGAAAGCTGATCGGGTAGAGTTTTATTCCTACGAGGATTGGGAACAATATTGCCTCAACGAGCTGGCTGCTCAGGATCAGCCGGAAGAATCTGAGGACTCCGACGAGATTGCCCAGGACTGTCAAGAATCTTATGTTGCTGAGGGCATCATTGAAGAGCCGAGGGAATTGGGATTGGACTTGGGTGAAGATATCAGCAACTGCAAGGAGGAGTTCCTCGGATACTTCGGACAGCTGCCTCACGGGACTCCTTATGTTGACGATTTGCCTCGACTGGAGGACGAAGCGCACCTCCTTGAGCTGTATGAGCGCCACGCACTGTATCGCATCAAAGCTTAAAAAAATTCAGTGCTATCTATCTATCTATCTATCTATCTATCTATCTATCTATCTATCTATCTATCATCTTGCATGGTACATATGCATATATACTACTGTTGCGTACCTTTAATTTACGTTGTCACATGTTGATCTGTAACCTGTATATGTGCATGCAGTGCTGGTTCTCATCGATCTACGCTATTGCTTGCCCTCCTTGTCTCTGCGTACATAGTTGTTACAAGGCATATTTTGGACTGACAGCCTTCTTACAGATTATGTGTGTCTAGATTAGACAAGTCTTGAGGTAAGTACTATGACCTAAGAAAACCATGGTATGGCTGGCATTGAATGCATAAACAGTGTACGTGGCACCATGCATGATAGTAACTTCCAGGGCTGAGTCTCGGCCGCTAGAGCAATTAATGATCCAAGGCTTAGGATCAAAAGTCTATAAAAAATCACCAAAATATGAGTTCAGCCTAAGAATAGCTGGTCCGGCCCGAGGTATATGCTCTTCTATTTAGTGGGAAAAATGAGCGATAGAGGTGCTTACAAGCAATCAAGATCACAGCTTGCTTTCCCAATAGTATTATTGTGGGTGTAGCTTATCTTGGCTACGAGGTAGGATACCTACCTTGCGCGCGCTCTCCTTCATTTAGGCGCTGATCAGCATCTCTAGATTTTGCTTATAGTTTTTTTTTGAGAGGTGGTTTTGCTTATATTTGACGCGCAATTGCGTTCTTGTGATTCTTCAATTCAGGAGTATGTATGCAGCGTGCGCTTTGATGTTTCGAATCACAAGGAGCTAAATGACATCTATTTTGAGATGTGGAAGCGGGTCATAAAGCAAAAGGTTAGCACTTCGACACCAGTTTTATGATGCAGAACTGAGAAACTACCATATGATTTTTTTTTGAAAACCAAAAACTACAATATGACTAGTTAATTGGTGCTTGCTTGTGTCTGTGAATTCTCTATATTTATATGATCAGTAATGTCATTTTCTTCCTTGGGCAATTAGTGTTCAGAAGAGTTTCAGAGATGCTTTGATGGAAGTCTGTGAACTGAACAAGTCGCCGTATATGACCAGAGGGCCCGAGCGGTTTGTTTCTATTTAAACCGTTAAATTCATTTGTTTCACTCACAGACGGACCCACTCGTCAGTCTCTGTCATTTTAATTAAAATTTATTCCCAAGAGAACATTCTCCTTTCTCTCTCTAATTCCAGAATTTTCTTTCGGACAAATATTATGAGAGTTATTCAAATTTCCAAATTCATCTAAAATCATGATCTACCTTCCACTATATATTTTATAATTTCTGTTTTTTTTTTGGTATTGATTATTCATTTGCTCTCGTTTTGTGTGTTTAGACATCGACGCCATTGAGGTTAACCCAGAGCAGCAAGAAGTACCCGCTAGCACCACTGAAGGCAAGCCTTTCTTTGGCCATATTGAACTCAGTTTTCGTAAATTTATTTCTATATCATTTGAAGACTACTATGCATTGCTATTTTTATTCAATGATTAATTCAATTGTTAGGATGGTTAGTAAAACCTACTTGAATTTCATATTCCTTGATGTTATCTATGTACCATTGTCGCCCTGGGATGATAGGTTCTTGGTAACAAGTGTATTATTGATGAATTAGTTTAGAATGGTAGATTACTTAAGCAAGCTAGTTCCATCGATATCATCCTATGGGTGGGATTATTATGAAACTTTACGCAAACCATTTTGAGAATTGTTTGGTAATAGGTATTGCCATTGGTTTACAAAATAAAATAAAATAGTGAAAATATATTTTAGATTTGGACGGATAGTAACTTGAGACCGGTGCAGCAAGCACGAGAACTCGTAATGTGGCAGCTCTGCCCAAGTCGATTAACGACCGACCCTTGTGTTTATCCAAACCAAGCACTACTGTACAACCACAAGTCTAAATGGGCATGACCTAGCTGATTAATTTGCAATAGCCTAGCTTGATTTTGCCAGATGGTTGAATGTGTGTCAGGTAGATAGGTTATTCACACATGACGCAAGAGAGGGCTTCTGACTGGGTGGCTAGAACCCTTCAACAGTGAAATCTCTTCAACGGTGCGGGCGAAATCGAGTTAGTTTTGTGTTTGTAACAACCTTGTGGTAATCACTTAGTTGTACGCCAAAGGAAGTGTGTATTGGCTGTCACCATAAGTTGATTATCTTTTATAGGTAAAGCTGAGCAACCTCTGTAGATTGTAAAACTATTTGAATAGTCGCATCCATGGTCAATGGCAGACAAGATACATTCTCACATGGTAGATCTTTGGTTTTGGTATCAAAACAAACATATTGAGAATCCGGGACTGGCTGGAACTCTCAAGTATTTATCTAGCGGCTAGAGCCAGATGTGTGGTTAGAACCCAATTCATTGAACCCTTGGCGGATAGAGCCTTATACTAGTGTTTAGTGGTCGGAACCTTCACTAGATAAATAATTAGTTTTAATTATTGTAATTAATTTTGTCAAATGTTTTATGAAAACTGTTGAAACTTGAAATGTTGCTTTGTGCAACAAAAAAAACATATACACCACCTTTATTAGCATTGCATCTATATAAATTGCATTGATTCCCAAAGACTTGGGAAGTATTCGATCTACTCACCTTGCAATTCACAAACAATCTCAGATGACTTTGAAGATGCCGATGGAGACTACGATTTCTACACTTGTGGCTATGATGAAAGACATCTGAGGTACTAGGATACGCTCCCCAATATTGTCTGTGGGCGAATTGATGGGCTATTTTCGGAGTTTATCTTATTTCTTTTTCTGTTGTTTATAATAAGTGGTCATAAGGCCGGTACTGTGTTACTTATTATTATTTTATGAATCGTGATTTGGATTTGTTATCATCACTGTTTCTATCATGTTCATTTGCTCCACCTGTGACCGGTGCAGAAATACACGTAGGATTTGAATTTAAAAATCCGAATACCCGTAGTCAGAAACAACAACCCATCTAATTTTGCCCAGCGCTTGCCCCAGTTACCATATGTCGACACAGCCGAGGACGATGGTCGTGAAGATCAACTCGTTCCTTCCGACGAAATCGTCCGTGCCCTTTCTAGCCCATCTTTCCACGCTCGTATCGAAATTGCAGCTCGAGTTGAATTTGATTCCTACGAGGACTGGAAAGCACACGAGGAGGCGGCTACTTCTCAGGCGGATCTGCAAGAATCGTACGACGAGATTGCTGCCGAGTCCCTTGCGGCCCAACTGAACAAGGAGTATCAAGAATCTGAATATTCCAGCGTTGTTGCTGAGGACAAGGTCGACGACGCCGTTGAAGAGCCAATGGAGTTGGAATTGGACTTGGGTGAAGATATCAGCAAGGAGGAGTTCCTCAGATACTTTAGACAGCTGCCTCACGGGACTCTTTAGAGCATGTACAATGATATAGACAGTTGCTGTCTATAGTAACTCTCTATGTCACCTGTAGACAACACTAATGGCAGCTCATACAGTGGTATAGACGGCTGCTGTCTTTTTAGTTGTCTTTATAGAACACACAATCTTTTAATGTTTTTATTGTTTCTTGTGCTATAGTCGGCTATAAGATTGTAGACATCATCTTTCTCTCTCTTCATTCTCTTTTATCCATGTCAGCAAAAATCCTACGTAGCAATAACTATAGACGATTGACATAAGCCCATTGTATATGCTCTTATACAATCGAAGTAAATTGTCAACATAAGGAGCTGAATGAGCGCCACACGCTATATCGCATCAGAGCTTACAAGGTATGTAGGTAACTCCAATGCTCTTGTCTGTATCTATCTTTCACTTCTTCCATCTTATTTATGCATGCATGTTGGTTCTGATCGTTGAGTTTGAGTGTGACATGAATTTCGTTTTTTACTCCAACACATAGTTCTATTTTTATTCGGAGTCTTTCATATACCACTATAAATATATCATTGTAGTCCATAGGGAAGAGCAATAGCTTCATTGTAAACACCTTCTCATATAATGATTGCCTTTGTGCGCTTGTGGTTTTTTCCAGAAGGGTTTTCACGTAAAATGTGTATCGCTCGTTCCTATTTTTCTGTGTATTATTTACAACAAGTGATATCATAGTACAATAGATCTTCTCATGTCTCGCGAGTTGCAATCCAAATCGGCGTCGAATTCAAAGCCGTCTCCGCATCGAAGATAAGAGGCAATTGTTTCACCGCGGAATAAAGCAAGAAGCGAAGCCGCACATGCAAGGAGCAGTCGTTCAAAATAGAGGATCAGGGCCTCCGTTTTACTTCCTCGGGATTTCATCCGCCATAAGTGCAATTAGCTTGCTTTGCTAAGAGCACACGAGAGGGTACCAAGAAGCTTCTAAAGCTTTATTGTTGTTTCATTCTGTGTACCAAGGAGTCACAATTTTTTGCTTAGTGCACACAGATTGTACCATCACATTTAGATTTCTTCCGCATGGTAACCCTTAAGTATGATCTTCCACTGCTGGATCGAGACACAAGGTTTTCTCTATGGCAAGTCAAGATGCAGTTGTTCTATCCTAGCTCGATTTGGATGATACTTTATTGGAGATCGGCAAGATACCCGCTGCATGGTCACTTGATGAGAAGCAAAGAAAAGATCATAAGGCATTATCTCGGATTCATATGCATCTATCAAATAATATTCTACAGGAGGTTTTGAAGGAGAAGACTACCGTCGTATTATGGTTGAAACTAAAGCAGATTTGCCTGACCAAAGATCCGACCTGTAAGATGCATTTGAAAAAGAAGCTTTATTCACACAAGATGGCAGAAGACGGGATCATTATTGAACCACCTGACAGCGTTCAAAGAAGTAGTATCAGATCTCGAGTATATGTGGATAAAATATGATGATGACGATTTGGGTACTCTTTTATGTGCTATGCCTAATTCATACTTTACGTTCAGAGATACCATTCTATATAGTCGAGATACTCTTGCACTTAATGAAGTCTATGAAGTACCGCATGCGAAGGAAAAAAATATGAGGCTGATGGTTCCAAACAAAAGTTTGAATTCACATGCAGAAGGATTGGTTGTCTGTGGTAGACAACAGGAGAGGAGTTCAAATGATGATTCAGGAGGCAAAAGCTCGAGTAGAAATTATAAAAGCAGATCAAAATCCAGAGGCAGGTACAAGTCATGCAAATATTGTAAGAAAGATGGACACGACATACTAAGCAAGATTCTGATGGAAATGTTCTCGTTGCCTTTGCCGGTAATTCTAAAACCGGTGATGAGTGGGTTTTTGATACGACCTGCACTTTTCACATGAGTCCGAACTGAGATTGGTTTGTGAATTATGAAGTTACGCTAAATGGTTCTGTGTTGATGGGTGATAATTCACCTTACAAGGTTGCAGACATTGGTTCTATCCGGATTAAGATGTTTGATGATATCATCATAATTTTATTGGATGTTCAATACATTCCGGGTTTGAAGAGAAATCTTATTTTACTGATCACTCTTAATGCTAAAGGGTACAAATAGTCAGGTGGAGGTGGAGTTTGCAAGATCTCCAAAGACTCTTTTGTTGTGATGAAATGTGATATGAAAGCTGACAACAGTTATGTCAGTAGTCAGTTTATCTATTGTTTGCTATTATTCTAACCAAAGGTTAGTGGTAGTAATCTGCTGCTTCTTTCCTTTTTCTCCATCATCGATGCAGCGTGGTTATGAGTACGGATATTGGGACGACTACCGCCAATATTTTTAGGGAAAATTGGTTCAGTAGCATCGCATTCAGTCGTATTTAGAGAAATAACACTCCTTTGGTGATGTAGTACAAAATGACATCGTGAACGCTCGAAAATATTAGGAATGACATTGCCGTCAGTTTGACAACTGTTAGTCGACGTTGCATGGGTAGAAAGACATATATGCCATCCCGGCCCATCTTTCTTTCTTCTTCCTCTACCGAACGCCAGCGCCACCAAGCCCTCCTCGCCACCGCCTGCGACGCCCTCACCTGCCCCTCAGTTGCCGCCTCCTTCCTCTCCGCGCTCCCCTCCCACGCCGTGTTGGCCTCCCTCGCCCACGACGCATGGCTCCCCTCCCACGTTGCGCCGGCCGCCGCCTTCACCTCGTCGTTCCGGCCAAACCAGTGAGTTCCTCTCCAAATTGTTTGCATCAAAACTTGTTCTTAAGTATCCTCTTCCTTTACCCTCAACTAATTTGAAAATTTCTCATCGGCAGCCTCGCCGCATCACCTTCTTCCCAAAGTTCGGCCGAATCTGCCGCCATCGCCGCCATTTTTGCTTTGATGAGTTTCTCCCCAATTCCCTCCTACCAGAGCACCCTCACACCTCCCTCCTCCTTCCTAGGCATCGGATTTGAAGCTTCCCTCACCCGGTTGTTGCCTCCACGGCGAGCCGCCCGCGTCGCCCCAGGTCTTCGCCGCCAGACCGCCTCACATATTATTCGCCTCCACCATTCGGCCTGGTGAGTTCCCCTCACTCCCCTCCTGCTCGTGCTCACCTTCATTTCACCCCTCTTCCACCCAAGCGCCGTCGTCTCATTCCTCTCCTGGCCTCGATCGCCGTACTCTGCCGCTCACCCGCCCTAGTACGTGCCCGGCCGCGACACTGCCACCCCTAGTCTCCTCTCCCTGTTAGCGACCCATTTTTGAGGTCGCCGCCGGCAAGCACGTCCCGTGGGATCTCTTCGCCTCCTCTATTTCCCCTCTGCCTTGCCTCCCTTCTCCCTTTGTTTCCCCGGTGGTGGAAGATGGGGGCACCGGGGTGGGTGGGGAGGAGGTGGAGGAGGGAGCGCATCGCCTCAGATGGAGAGAGAGAGAGAGAGAGAGAGAGAGAGAGAGAGAGAGAGAGAGAGAAGCAATGCCGTCGACTTGGAGGGAGGGGATAAAACGGGCATTTAGATTGTATTCTCTCACGTCATACGTGCTTGCTGTTAAAAACATACGAAAAATGTGACGACAGTGTTATTTCCAAGATTTCAGAGTCTTCGTGGTGTTATTTTACAGTGCGTCGCCAAAACGACGTTATTTCTCTAAATACGATAGAAAGCGATGTTATTGAACCAGTTCCCCCATATTTTTATAGCCACGAGATTGACCAAGGGTATCTCAACTACTGCTAAGAATTGTCAGAGAAGATTAAGGTACGCCTGTCTCTTGATCCTGGTCACCGCCAACAAGGACAAGTCTAAGATTTTTGTCGAGCTCTTTTATTTATTTATTTTAGACTGATCCATAACATTTTATCTTGAGACAGTGGATTGGAGATTGTCTGCCAGCGAAGCTGCCATCTTGAGACAGATATTGCGTTTATACATATCGTAGAACCACGCATGTTAATTGATAAGTCGTCACTTATGTTTCATAAATGTGGGGAAGAATAAGCACCAGAGGGGCTTAGCAAGCAACCAAGATCGCGGCTGGCCTTTCCAAGATCACTGGGGACTTGGCTTATTCTGGCTACCATGTAGGATATATAATTATAAATACATGGGAGCTACTAGGCGTCGGACGTACGGATGAGAGCTCCCACCCGTACGGTCCTGTAAGTGTAGTCCTATGGATTTGCTGTTTGTTAACTATGGGTTTGGCTTCTGGATTTCTGTGAGTGCTCGCATCTGTACTGCCACGCAGAAGAGAACATGTAAAACTTGGTTTACCTGATGCCTGCTCACCTCATGGATGATCATGCCTAAGAATCTATTTTGCCTTTTGGATGGAGTATATGCCTGCATGGACTACGTGTTGTCCACGCTCAGCTCGGCTCCGCGCGGCCATAAGAAAAGAAAACTGTCCTCTCCCACTCGCGTGCATTAGAAAAGAAACCACAAATTAAGCATTTTTTCGCCCCCACGGCTATAACTATAAGGATATTGCTAAGCCACTTACGTACAGGCCGAAGCGAAATATCGGATGGGAGTGACTAGGAGCCGGACGTACGGGTGGGAGCTCCCACCCGTACGGTCCGAAAATGCAACACTCACCGGGCAGGATCACAAAACTGAAGGATCTGATGTTACTGAATTATTTGATCTAACTGCTGAAAAGATTAACCACAAGCATTAATCGATGGGGATTGGGGGCGGCTCGTGCGACTGTGCAAAGTGGCGTCCGATATTTTGCTTCGGCACGTACGTAAGTGGCTTAGCAATATCCTAAATAAAAGGGTTCCTCAGACACGGATGCAACATTCCCGAACAATGGTTACAACATTTTAGGACAAATGGTTGCAACATCCCCGGATAACGGTTGCAACATCCTCGGACAACGGTTGCAACATCCCCCGACAATAGTTGTAACATCACAAATAAAAAAACAAAGCATTTGGAAAAAAAAATTGCAACATCGCTGTGAACAGTATGCAACATTTTTTTTCTACAGATGCAACATTTTTTTCTACAAATGTAACACTTGCAACATCCTTAGACAACGGTTGCAACATCCTAGGACAATGGTTGCAACATCACTGGATAACGGTTGCAACATCCCCGAACAACGGTTGCAACATCACAAATAAAAAAACAAAGCATCTGGGAAAAAAAACGAGTTGAAAAAAATTGCAACATCGTCGTGAACAATACAACTTTTTTTTTACAGTATACAACGTTTTTCTACAGTATACGATGTTTGTGCCGTGCCGAGCCGGCCCATCGTGCCAAGGCGACGGCCCATACACGACCCAGGCTATCATGCCATGCCGGCTCGGTCTATGAACAGTGCGGACTGTCCTGTGCCTGGGCCAGACTAATAGTATCGTGCCTCGGGCCGGCCCGATAGGCACGACCCATCTAGCTAGCTCTAGGGTGGATCATAGGTGGTGTTCTGGTTATTTAAGCATAGCATGAAAATATGTTTGAAATAAATCTAGCATGAAATGCTGAATTTTTTTATTCTTTGGATTTGAAATTTCCTTGATTTTTTATTTTCAAATTATGTTTAGTTCCAGTAAGATATTGTACCTTTATCTCTACTACCAAGTTTAAACTCGTTTGTTATCAAATTGAAGATCAAATTTGCATGCAAACTTGCACTTGTAGACAAGTATATATGTACGTACAAGTTATGGCTAGCCTCCCTAAGATGTATGCGTGTAGCACTTGTAGACAAGTGCATACATACGTACAAGGAAGCGGATGAATTTGATGACCAAATGCATGCACGTAGCATTTTTTTTATATCATGTAACGGAAGATGGTGAAATCAAAGGTGGAGTGTTTGCCGCTCGGTGTGAACGTGTATGAAACGTCCGAAGGCTACGGCTTGCATCGGACGTCCGAATCATATCATTACCCTAAATACATCTATCAGGCTGATCGTTATTTTAATTTAATTTAGTTAGGTTGTTTCTATCTAAAATCGTTTTTTTTTATGTTTCAATCCAGGGGTATGTGGATAGCACGGCCCTATGATGTTTGCAGGAATTTTTTTACTAATTAACCTTTTTTTGAATTTTATTTTAAAGTTAGCATCCGGCGCACTTTATTTCCAATTCTGACCTCTTTGGTCACACCACCACCCGTGTCGTGACAAGATAACACTGTCACGCTAGCCTATTTCTGGTCAAACTCTTATCACAACACTGGAAATTCTTGCGCATGACATTGTTATTTTGTCACGCCACCACCCGTGATGTGACCAAAGAGGTCAGAATTGGAAATAAAGCTTTAAAATAAAATTCAAAAACAGGTTAATTAATATATAAAAAAAGTTCTCTTTACAGGTACAAGGAGAGCTGGGCGGTGTCCATTTTGAGATTTGGAAAGTGGGTCACTAAGCAAAAGGTTAGCAGCACTGTACCTACACGTTGGTGCTTGCTTGTGTTTTTGAATGCTGTATATTATATATATGCTGCTTAGTTATCGATGTTTGTATTCTTCATTGAACAATGTTCAGAAGAGTTTCAGAGATGCTTTGAAGGAAGTCTATGAGCTGAACAAGTTTCTGTTACGCCAACAGAGGATGGAATATGCACCGGAGAGCGATCACTCCAATTTGGAAAAGGAGGTGTATATGTTCCTTTTCGTGTCTTGAAAGATGTTCTGCGACTCCATGACGTAACTTCTCAGTGTTAAAATTTATGTTTCACGATACTAACCTCTTTCATCTGTTTTCGTCGATCTCTAGTTCCGTACTTGCACCGCTCGCGTTACCGATGAAGTAAGTAGTACTTTCGTATGATGTGCCTGACATGCAAGTTGAAACCATTGGAATATGTTCTACTCATATTATCTGATGTCACGTTTGATCTTCATTTAGGATGCAGAGGATGAAGCTCAGCAGTTGATTCCAGAGGCTGTTAAAAAGCTGATTCCCATAGTATTGAATAGGCTTCCTTTCAGGCTTTGAGTATAGTTTTGATCTGCCGAAGTGGTACGAGCAGTCGGGAGGAAGCTAGAGATTGCACACGACATTGGATCGATTCCCACGGTAAACTGTACTACCGTACTATCAGGAATCGCATGTGTCTTGATGCACCTTTGGATGGCCAAACCAGCTAGTCATGCATGTAGTCTAACAGTTGCTGTTCAATTTAGCTTTCAGGCTTGACGAGGCACAGGGATGTGCGCTAACTCCAGAAGTACAGATAAATAAATGGAACTATGCGCAGTGTGAGGTTTGTACTGAGCTTCATTCAATGCAGTTAGTTAGTACCTGCTTGTCACCGACTTGTCGCAGGAAGTGAACAGAGGCATCTGTGCCTCTTTCTTTCTTTCTTTTTTCTGCAAACAAATAATGGTCACAGAAGAGGCAAATTCAATTGCAAGAAAGTAGCTAGAAACCACTCAAAAAAATTCGTGGTGTGCATCATGCATGCATGGAACTGTGAACTGTCTGCTTCCGAGTTGACGAAAAACATTAGCTGCATAGATGAACCGAACATGCATGCAGATGCAGTAGACAAGAAGCAGCTAAACTGCCAAGCATACAGGTCTGCGCAAAAGAAATGGTGGGCAAAAAAGAAGGTGGCATTCGTGCCCCTCGGGCGTGCGGTGAGCGTGGATCGAACACGCGACCTTCAGATCTTCAGTCTGACGCTCTCCCAACTGAGCTATCCCCGCTTTGTTTTGCTGCTGCGCTCATAGCGCAAAGGGAACATCAGTGGGAAACTACTAGTTGAAGAGAACATTTGGCACAACTATAGCAAATTAGCAATGGTTTTACAAAACAGCTAAACAAACGACTCCACACGAGGCAAGGCGGCGGTGATCCCAACAAGTCCTAGCGTTTGCCGCCGCCGAGCGGCAGGTTGGCAACAATGTGCTGCCTGCCACCGCAGGCGCTAGATCCACAGTACACTCGCGTGTTAGGGTTCATCCGGGCTGTCAGTCGTCAGGGAACGGTATAGAACAATAGTGCACAGTATCGTATAGAACAATAGTGCACAGTATCTTGCTACAGTAATAAGCAACAGAGGCTACGACATACCTTGTCTACAGTAAATCATCCATGTATCTACAGTATTACTGAATACTACTGTACTGCTACATATCACTGTTGGTACAGTGCTCCTCCCGTGGACGTCCTCAGGCAGCAGCAATGCTATCCTAACCATGGGCTAGCTCTAGGCTCCAGCTATGAATAAGAATTTAATAAAAGTTTGCTGAAAAAAATAACCAAGCTAGCTCTTGACTGCTGGTTCGTTAGTTGACTGTCTTGCCGGTCTACTTAATTTAGTTTGAAACACGTTCGTTCTTCTAGTATACATATTTTAGTCCCTTCAAAAAGTTTTGAAACCAAAGTCATAGCATAGCAAGAACTTGAAAGTCAAAATTAAGCTATATATAGGTCAGGTCAACTTTAGTTCGATCCACGTACAAGTTGATGTTACACAGACTTGATCACCGGGTCCCGGCCGGCTCTTAACGGCGATCGAACGAAGTCAATATAATTACTATATATGTCAGGCAATGGCATTCATGATACGGAAGAATTCAAGGAAATTAAGCCCCAAGATGACGAGATGTTCTGGCGAAGTAACAAAGTCCTGGTCTTACATGCATTAGCTATATATATAAAACGGGAATACCAGGTACAATTTTATTAAGAAGAAACATAGACAACTAAATTAGTGTTGAAAATGACTTAAACTTGAGTGGTGAGAGTGTACAAACTCATCGTAGTGTCGTTACATAACAAGCAGTAACTGTCATGCTAACCTAACCGCGCGTGCAAAGGGAGCTTAATTCATCTGTGTGAAGGCTGTGATACCAAAATCAATTTAAGAAAGCTCTCAAGTTCAGCTACAAATCAAGCTCTCAAGGTCCAAGTTGTTTGTTTCCTTGGACTTTGGTGTGGTATATCAATTAAATGGGCATTTTCTTTCTCATTCGAACTCTTATCATTGCGATGGCCCGGTATTATCATAATTAAGCCAGCTAGCTTCACATGAACAAATTAAACTACGTAATCTGATCATGCTAACATGTGACGTTGATGATGACGATCATACGCGCATGCCAGATGCCTCGTACCATTCACGAAACCACCCAATCTATCAGGGGTGGAGGGGTGGAGGCGTGGAGCTAGGTGCACCCAAAAAATTAAAAAACCTGCAGAGAGTATATACAGGGACGGAGACAGGGGGACTAGTGGGAGCCTTGGTCCCCTCATGATTGATGAAGTCCTCTATATAGCTCTTAGTTTGCTTATGTAGAATAGCAAAATATTTATACTTAGCACCTCTCAATATTTAGTTCTCACCATATAACCCACTGGATAAAAACTTTTTCTTGCTCCGTCCCTGAGTATATAGGTATTAGGTCCAAATTGTTTGTCTCCTTGGACTTTGGTGTGGTATTCTAATTTTCATGAATCTATTGGTCTCTTTGGACTTTGGTGTGCACCTTGAAAATCGGGTTGTGTGGTATTCTAATTTTCATGAATCTATTGTACAAGACTTAAGATTTGTGCATGAAGTGTGCACCCATATTGAAAGTAGTTTTCTAGCTCCGCCACTTCAATTTATCGATTATAAGCATCATCGGTGATCAATCGATGGATGGTTCTTTTACGTGGATTTTCCGCTAATTAATCTATGACTCACACAAAAGTAAACTATCCAATCGTAATCGTGCTCTCACTTTCGATCAGTATGTCTATGTACATCTTATCTCGATGCATGGTGATAGTTAAAATTAAGAGAAAAGTTGCCCAGTAACAATGCTAAGATATACAAATTAGAAACTAACATCCAATGTAAGAATGACAGGTTAGCCATAGAGCCACATGTCATTAACGTACCGATATTATTTTCCAACTCGTAATATGGTTGTAGTGTTACCGAGCAGTGGCGGACCTACTGCCGGGGCAAGCCGGGGCGGCTGCCCCGGGTCTCCCGGCCGACGGACGTATGTGTTTCGGTGAATGTTAGCTACGTCGTAGTCCCCGCGCGGCCGCGCCGCGTTGGGCGTTAGCCTTGCCCGTGGGCCGAGACGCACCGAATGCAAGCTGCAGCCGGCCCAGTTGCAGCTCAAGCCAAATCCCTAATGAAATGCAGATGCACTAGTAACCCTAAATCTCTAATTCCCTAACCATTCCTCATTCATCCGACTCCATGCTCTAGTTCCAGCAGCGGGGGCTGCGCCGCGGGCACAGACGCTGGCGAACACTGAGGAGCGGCACAGGGGCTGCGGCACGGAGACGGTGAGGCGCCGACTAGTCGACTACTGAGGCAGGCGCAGGCTAAGGCGAAGCGCGTGCATGGGTTGAGACTCGGTGCGGCGCGGCGAGCCCACCGAACCAGTACAGTAGGTTAATTCTCACCCCGAGTCTTCAAAATTCTTGATTCCGCCACTGTTACCGAGCATGCTAAATTGGCATGCAAATTGCCGTGGTAGCTAACTGGTTTCTGGATCCTTGAGTGATATTGTTTAGGTACGCGCGCGTGCATGCAGAGACGTTCTTGTCCTCTCGTGTGTTTGCACACTCTCTTAATTTTCGTCCTTGATTGATTGTCACGTACGGTTAAGACCTGAAAACTTGGACGCGCGATCAAAAGGAGCACTTGGATTCTCTCGGAACGTTATGTTACGTGAATCGGACTTGAATCGTTGGATGATTCGGGGTGATAAAAAAATGCACAAGATAGCAAGGGTAGGTGGCCTAATCGAGACACGAAGTCTCAGCAGCAGCGTGTGGATGTGTCACCTCTTTTTGACAGTAGATCACCATTAATTACGTCGATCATTTGTACTTCTCTCGAGAAAGCTAGAGTTGTGGGATTGGGATCTGCGTGAAGTATTAATGCATAGGATTCACAGTGACATGGTATTATGAGCCGTGTCTATTGCTTGAACTGTTACAGTGTTTGCTATAGGGTTGCTACAGTAAAGTCGATGCATACATATTTGGTTATTGCTGTAGTGCTTCACTACAATACATTGTGGAGCGTTGTTCATCTCCTTACAACACAAAATGTTTATAAAGTGGACCTTGCAGTAACACAGAGGATCCGAATGGTTTGAAAGAATAGAAAAACTGGAACAAGTAGGATCGCATATTCGCATGGAGACGTCAGATAGATTGATAGCTAGATGAGCCAAATGAGACTATCTCTCTCTTAACGCGTGACTAGTGGTCAAGCGATTCGAGTAGTAAACCAAATGAGACTATCTCTCTCTTAACGCGTGATTAGTGGTCAAGCGATTCGAGTAGTAAACGCGCGCGCAGCCTTACCTACTGTCAAGCTACCTACTAGCTAACAATTCATTTGTTTTTTTTCCCTATCATGACATGGGATGGGTGGGGTGGGGGGTGGGGGCTTGACTAGTCTGCACCTTTGGGCTTTGGCGCCCACACTCCACAAGATACGTTGTATTTTTAGAGTATATCTAATGCTATGATATCTATAGAATACAATAGTATTAAAAAAATTGGTCCGTCTATACAAGATTCGACTGTTTTCTCAGTCCAAAATAATCTTTTTTTAGTTCGTTTACAACTTAATTATACATAAATTACAGTAAATTATTTATGTAATTTTTGTTCTTGGTCACTGTATTTATTCTCGAAAGTCTTAATAACTCATATTTTGATCACATGTTTTAAAATCTAACATATACTTTGAAAGGTTGAGCAAAAACAAAGACAAAAAAAATTCTATACCGACAAAATATGGTAATATGGTTAACTCGTTATGTTCCGAAGAAAAATCATAATAAATTCAGATCCAATTCATCAAATGAGAAGAAGTGCAAATCTCGAAGCATATCAGACGAATGAAAATTCGACTATCCGTAAAAAAAAAAGTTGTTTGGATAGAACAAACTTTGTAGTTTTATAAACCGTAGTATGTTCAACACCACAGTTTTTTTTTTAGTTTTAAAAAATCCACTCAAGAACTCTTTTTTTCTAAACCAAGCACAGGCCACGCGAGTCGCGTCTCCCGTCGCTGCATCGCACCAATATTTTCTCCTCGCTCGCGCTCTCTCTCTCTCTCTCTCTCTCTCACTACGGTAGATCCAACTACGTACCACCCATATATAAACAAGCATCCACTGATCCACTAAGCAAATCTTCTCTGTTTATTAACGGTTGGAGCATGTAAGTTAATTAGTGGCTAAAGCTTAATAATGCACCGATATTATCTGTGCACTAGCTTGTTAACTAGGGACGTATGTACATAGAACAGGATTTATACTTGCTATCTTTTTTGTATTCTTCAAGATACTACAGTTTTTAATATCCTCATAGGCTTCTCAAGATATACATTCCTTAATTTGTCTTATCCCAAACATATCCGTAGATTTGATCGTCACGTACGCTAGATGAGTAGCTCGTACCAGTTTTTGGAATTTCGGCTGAAAATCCCCAATTTTGGATTTGCCGACAGGGGCACGTAGGAATACAAACCGGTCTCCAAAAAATCGGTTTGAATGAATTCTATCCAAAAAATCGGATTTGCTTTAATTTTGTTCGAATTCAATTTTTAAATTTAAAATCCAAAAAATAAAATAAAAAAATCGCCTGAAATTTTCCGCCCCACCCCCCTAAAAACTTGCCGGTAACAAAAACCTTGGCTCGCACACATGTATACACCTTGTTTAAATTTTCGCAAATGGACTACCTAGGCTAACAACTATTTGTCAAATAAAATACTGCGTTGAAAAACTTCAATTACCAAACACATCATTTTTTTTTCTCGAAACTTCAAAAAAAAAAACTGTAGTATTTGCAAACTGAGGTATTTCATGCCTAGTGCTTTGAACACTGTGGTTTTAAAAACTGTAACATCTAAACATTGTCCTAAACGTTGTGTAGTACAGTTTACTTATTTGCATTGCATGACGGCCGGGCGCCGCACACTCGAATCGTGTGAGTCTTCACACCGGACTGACGCGCTCGCAGACGAGGGATCTTCTGATCCGCTCATTCTGTGTAAACAGGGGTTTTTGATGCGTGTTAAGCGTAACATATTAGTATGTAATATAGTAGTAGTTATGTCTGTTCTTAACAAGAGTTATGTATACTGGGTTTTATTATTAACAATTTCCTTTTTTATCATGTATTTTCTTCGTTACACCGTATTTGCTTGCATCGATCTTAGCAACTACTAATATAATCTGATGTGTCCGATAACTCTTACCGGTAACATTACACCTCATAAGGGCACTAGCGGTGAAATCTCAAGAAAAAGAACTTTTTTTATTTATTAATTTTTTTTTTAAATTTTATTTTAAAATTAACCCTCGACGCACTTTATTTCCAATTCTGACCTCTCAACACTGTCACGCGCCAGGATAAGTCTCTAAAATAGCACTTTTTGTCACGCCACTGGATGTGGCGTGACCAATAATCACTATCACGCTACTTCGATTGGCGTGACAAGAGTTTGACTAGAAATAATTTGGCGATGATGGTGTTATTTTGTCACGCCACGAGTGGTGGCGTGACCAAAGGGGTCAGAATTAGAAATAAAGTGTGCTGAGGGTTAACTTTAAAATAAAATTTAAAAAAATGTTAATTAATAAAAAAATTCCAAAAAAAAAGAGACAAGAAAGTTTGGTAAGAAGTGGATTGGTTGGTCAAATTTCTTCTATGGAACAAGGTGGTGAATTTCTCGGTGGTAGTTACAAGCCGGTAAGCAATGTTGAAAAACGAACGCAAAGCTTTGTCTTATTTTGCAGACAGGCAACGACCAAGGCACAAAGCAGCCATTGGCCGCAGGAAATCCGTGTACCGGCCGCGATCATAAAAGGCAGTTGCCTTTTCCACTTTATGGATTTTTTTTCCTGGTTCTCGAGTACACATCCATGAACAGGTCAGAGCTTCATTACACACACGATGCAATGACTGTCATGCCGTCCTGGTTTATCCAGCAAACGCGTGTAACTTCACTTTTTCTTTCTCTTTGCCCTTCGATTACTAGTGTTACTGCTCGGGATTTCCAACGAACAAGTAATGCTATATTTCGTCGTATCAAATCGATGTTGAGAATTGCAATTTCGGCCCCCCAATAAAACAAAGGGAAATTGATTCATTCTACTTGCTTTTTAAAATAAACACGTTTGGGTAGGGTATGTACAATAGTTTGTCTGTCAGGATTGTCTCTAAATTCTCTAACTCATCTACAAGCAACCTTAGAGACAACATCTCCAACAATTTATCTATAAAATCATTCATTTTCACCACAACTTCTCATCTTACATACTCGTCATTTGCGATGGTTTGCGTGCCAAATTTGTCTCTTATATGAGAGATAACGCATTCTCTCTCTTCACATCTCTCTCCAACTAGAATTTTGAGTAACATAATAGGTAAGAAATGACCGAGGTGACCACCACTATTGGAGATGCCCTAAATAGTCGGTGAGGCCAGATTTCATGTCGCGTTATGATCACTAGGGTTTGGGGGCATGGAGGCGGGTCAACGCATCTCAGCTGTCCGCTCCAAATATGTGATCCGACGTCTCTGAACCCGCTTGATCTGAACCGTACTATGTCGACCCGACGGCGTGGAAACGGCCAGAGCCTCAGGTCATGTATAATGGTATAGACAGCTGCAGTCTATAGCAACTCTCCATGTCACCTATAGACATCACTAAAGACAATTTCATACAATAAGTCTGAGACATTTTTGTCTTTTTAGTTGTCTTTATAGAACACACAATCTTTTAATGCTTTTCTTGTTTCTTGTGCTATAGTCGGCTATAGGATTATAGACATCATCTTTGTCTCTCTTCATTCTCTTTCATCCATGTTAGCAAAAATCCTACGTGGCAATGACTATAGACGGCTAACATAAGCCCATTGTACATGCTCTCACAGAGCTCGCCAATTCCATCCCCTTGAAGAGATAGAATATATTACCCTCATCCTATTTATTAAATGAATTAAGAGAGACATTAAATTAATTAATTGTCCGCAAATTTTTTAATGTGGGGTAGACAGCTAGTAATACATTTTCCTTTCGTTTTCCGTACGCCCAACTTTTGTTAATTAGCTGGATAGCTCTCCAACTGATGGACTTGGGATGATGCGTCAAGTCATCTCAGCTAATTAATTTCCTCCCCCTTGCTCCTAACGAATTCTTTACTGTTCATTTGTGCCTTTCATTTCATATTATTAGTAGTAAGTTGTACTCCTTGATGCGTCATTGTTCTCAACTGTTTGTTTAAAATTATTCTAAAATTTCCCTCTTTAGAAGATCACTTGGAATCTATTTTGAAGAACCTTTTTGAAAGCAAGAACATGGTAGTAGCACTACTACATCTAGACCAAGAAGATCGGCTGGTCCAATTAGCGCGTAATTTCTACTCTTCAACGGTGGTTTTTCCTTGGCTTCGAGAAGCAATCAACCCTGCAAAGAAGCTCATTATTTCGGCGGTACACTCTGGGAGACTGCAAAGTGGGCCACAGAAGGACGCAAAAATCTTGAGGTTTACGCGTTCATTCCTGCTCGCGGGGGAGGGAGGGAGGGACAAAAGGTACACCTGCTACTGCTGGGAGCGTAGGAGGAGGGCTATTTGCACATACATCCTCCCAGAGTTGTATAACCTGAAACGAGGTCTCACTGCTATAATGCTAAATGCTTACATATCTGAGAAATACTAAATATTGGTAGAACATTGGGTTATGTCAAAACTGAACGCAGCTATTAGCTTGAATAATATGGCGTGGAAATTTGTTGGACCCCGGAGAAGATCAGATTTGTGAATTCTACCCTCGTCTGTTAGCCCAAGAATTGCAATATGTGAAGCAAGGGAATTACAATATCCTTTAGGGCCATGGATGGGAATATAATTTGAGCTTCCCAAACAAGGCCTTATTGTGTTTTTGTATTCACAATAGCTTAGTATCCTTGAGATCTGTTTTAAATGAAAAAAGTTTACATAGATTTCACGATATTTTTTTTTAAAAAAAAGGCGGTTTAGTTCCTGTAAAAATATGGAAAATAAATTCCTATGTTTGAAAAGACTCAAAAGGCCTTAGCATGTAATGGACTAATGGTAGAGCGAAGGAAAACTATGGTCATGACTCATATACACACTTTATGTAAGAAAATATCCTCCTTCCTTCCCGGTGGTCAAACACTAAAATAAGCGAAACAGAAGGGCAAAAACGAATGGAAAGGACATGAAAACCGCAGGGAAAAGGTTCAACTACTCCTTCCATTCTCGTCTCCCTCCGACGTGCGAGGCGACTCACCTCCGTCCTCGCGCCTTCCTCCTCTGCCCCCAATTCCGCCTCGTTAAGAAGCCAACTCGTTGTCGGAAAGCCCACGCGGCTGAGGCGAGGCGAGGAGGCCACGCGCTAACCGACCCGCGCGGCGATCGTTATATCCTAATGGACGCCTACGAGCCACCAGAGCCCACCGTCTCCGACGCCTGCCGCCGCTAGGGTTTCCCACGCATGGGCTGCGCCTCCTCGCACGACGCCTTCGCCGCCGCCGCCGCAGCCTTCGCGTCCAGGTCGCGGTCCCGGCGCGCCGACCCCGCCGCGCTGTGCCGCGAGCGCGTGGCGCTGATCCGCGCCGCGGACGACAGGCGCTTCGCGCTCGCCGCCGCCCACACCGCCTACTTCCGCTCGCTCGCCGCCGTCGGAGACGCGCTCCGGCGCTTCACGGCGGCTGCGCTCCTGCCGGCCACTCCCCCGCCCGGCTCCTCGCCGGTGCTCACCCTCCCGCCGTCCCCCGCGAAGCCGGTCGCCTCCGCCGCCGCCGCGGCCACGTCGAGCCTCCCGCCGTCGCCGTCTTCGTCCTCCACCGTATCGCCGCTCTCCCACTCCCTCTCCGACGAGAACCTCGAGGGTCACGCTGACGCCAAACAGGCTGGTGGCCGCGGCAGCGGGGAGGCGGGGCCGTCCAAAGCGGCGCCATCTCCGAGGCACCACTACATGAGGAACAACTCCACTGTGCCCACCGTGGTGTTCGAACACCCCAATGCTCAGTACACCGAAGGCGAAACCAGCTACGGATACGGCTACGAGTACACGTACCCTTACGGGCCCTACGGCGAGCTGTTTGCGGAAGAGAGGCCGGAGACGGCGCCGAGGCCGCCCGGCCCGCCGCCGTCGCCGCCAACCGCGGAGATCTCGCCGTGGGAATTCTTCGACCCCTTCACGCCCTACGATCAATTCCTGGAGGATTACTCGCGCAACAAGGGGCAAGTCGACGCGAACTTGCCTACCAACAGCCCGAATTACGCCGAGCTGAGGAGGATGGAGGGGATCCCGGAGCTTGAGGACGAGGCGGAGTTGGTGGCGGAGGCGGAGGCATCAAAGCCATCAACTTCGGGCGTTGCCGATCAAAATGTCAAAGGGAAGAGACCAGCTCCTACCAATGCCGGTTCAAAGGGCGAATCTGCTGATGGGAAGCTGCAGAGAAAGGGATCCGGTGCCAATGGCAAGGCGGAGAAACCGGTGCCCAGGAACGACTCGGTGCCGAGCAATGCCAGCTCGAAGAGCAAGAAAGGGGGCAAGAGCAACGCTGCGAGCTTGAAGGGCACGGATGGTGGTGACATTGACGGCGGCAGCTCCACTGGGAAGAATAAAGGTGTGGCCTTTGATGAGGATGGAGGGAGCCACGGAAAGTCAGTGCAGTCGGCCTTGAGCAGTGAGTCGTTCTCGCCGTTGCACCATGGGAATGGAGATGTCATGGAGGCAATAGACGAGGTCAAGGAGCGTTTCGACGAGGCGCTGAACTGTGGAGCACAGATCTCCAGCCTGCTTGAGGTGGGGAAGTTGCCCCACCGGACGACGCCCAGAGTTCTTAGATGTGGGTAATGCAATGCTTTATCGAGTTACACATATTTTCAGTTATGTTATGTGTGCTAGTGTATTATAACCTTTTATCTGTCGTGCTTGCAGATTTCTCCTCCAGAGTGGTGGATCCTATAGCCCTTACTGTGCCGTCCTCTTCTTGCCTCCCAAAGCCACGTAGGAAGTCAAGATCGTCAAGCAGCGAGGCCAACACTACAGCCTCGTCAGTCACTGGTAGAAGGAATGGTGCTGGTAACCTATCATCAACCCTGGAGAAGTTGTGCACCTGGGAAAAGAAGCTCTTTCAAGAGGTTAAGGTACACACCTGTGCTCACATCAACAAACCGTAGGTGTTAATTCATGTACAATCTGATTTACTGCCAAATACGTGTTTGAACATGGTTAGGTGGTTGTTCTAGGAAGAAGAGAAACTGCGGATTCTGTATGAAAAGAAGTGCAAGAGGTTGGAGTCTCTGGACGAGCGAGGAGCAGAGTCAAATACTATCGACTCCACCCGATTGTCGGTAAGGAACTTGCGGTCCAGGATTACCATCAGTATCAGCACAGTCAATGCCTTCTCGTCAAAGATACAAAAGATTCGAGATGAAGAATTGTACCCTCAACTCGTTGATCTCATCCAAGGGTATGAAGCTTCCTGCTTTTAATTGTGTTATGTCTTCATACTATCATAATGGCGATTTCATCTAATGCATGCAATTGATTGTTCTCAAGTACAGATTGAGAAGAATGTGGAAAGCTGTTTTGGGATGTCATGAGAAGCAGCTATTAGCCATACAGGACAGCAAAATTCACCTACTCAAGGCAATGACCATAAGCCAATCCAGTGCTGCTGCAATGGCCACGCTAGAATTGGAGAGGGAGCTTGCAAAATGGTACCGCTGCTTCAACAAGTGGATCAGCTCGCAAAGGTCTTATGTGGAGGCATTAAATGGATGGCTGAAGAAATGGCTCCCTGAGGTGCAGGAGGAAGATACACCGGACGGCGTCCCACCTTTCTCCCCAGGCAGGCTTGGCGCCCCACCAGTATTCATCATATCAAATGATTGGTTCCAAGCGATTGAGATGGTTCCCAAGAATGAAGTGTTGACAGCGATTGACCATTTCTCTAAGCTTGTGCATGAGTTCAAGAAGAGCCAGGAAGACGAGCACCGGCAGAAGCGGAAAGCTGATCAAGCCTCCAGAGATTACAACAGAAGGCGTGAAGTCCTGCAGAGAGAACTTGGGTTGAGTACCAGTCTGGATATCGTTGCAGTCATGGAGAACCCTCACCACAGCCATGACGACCGTGTAATGGAGCTGAAAAAGATGAGGAAAAGAAGGGATGAGGAGAGGACCAGACATGAAGAGATTGTAAAACATGTTCATCTTGCAGCTTCAGCTACTCTGCCCGTCGGTTTGGTCCCTATGCTGCAACAAATCATCAGCTTCTTCCAGGGAAATCTGCAAGTCTATACGAGCATTAGAATCCAAGGCACCTCTGCACACTGCACAGAAATGGGATCCCACAGAAAGGTGTGATAGATCAGAGGTTCATCAACTTGTTGCAGGCGCATTTGGCATGTCTCGCAAAAGACAATTTTGTGGTGCTGTGGTAGGGGAGGTGTAGTGCTGGAATTTTTTTTGTATAGAATTATTGATACAATTTGGGGTTTAGGCCTTTAGTTCTTACAATGCTCACAGTGGTAGATAGAAGGTTAGACTGGTTAGTGTTCTCCATAGATTGTTACTGATGTCTGACTCATTGCTCAGTAGAGAGGAGTTAACCGATGATGTGTCATCTAGAAGTTTTAGCTGTTACTCATTTATCTTCACTAAGTGATTTGTTCATTTAAGCAATGTATGTCTGTGTGTGTTTGTGAATTAACACTGCAACCAAGAGTGTGCTTCTTTGCATTCTCTTTTTGTTTACCCTGTAAACTCTACGATACAAATGAACTATGGCTTCATTGCACTGCACTCCGAAATTCGAAAAGATTTAGTGTATATACAGTGGCTGCTCTACTGTAACATTTCATTGTTGCCGATCTTTACATGCGTGCCTTCTAATTTATGAAGTACAGCAAATCCTCTATAATCCTTACTTGCCAATCTGATCTAACATTCTAATAAAGCGTCCAGAAATTCTTTTCAAAGAGTACGCTGCCTCCCAAGTTCAGTGGTCCCAGATCAGTTGCCTGTAATAGTCAGAGACAGAGTGCACCCAATTATGCAGTGGTGGCACTGGCATGAACCACTTCGTCTGAAGAATCGTCTGCCTTGGCGGCAGCAGATCTCAGCATGTCTTGCTGCCTCCTGTGGTTAGCCATGCGACGGTTGCTCTCCATCCAAATGAGAAGAACAGTCATATCCGCCGGGCTTACACCACCAATTCTGCTCGCCTGACCTATTGTTTGTGGCCTTACCTAAAAATGCATAATAATATGAAAACTGGCACCCTGAATTCTTACGAATCTTGAATAAGACACAGCTGCAGTTGCCTATTTTAAACACTTAAATCATGTATGCACAACAACAAAGCCTTTGATCCCAAACAAGTTAGGGTAGACTAGGAATGAAACCTCCTCAAAGTCAAAGAGACGACAACTTTATTAAAAAAAAACTACAAGGCTAAAACCCTAAACCGTACATCCTGCCATCTGAGCCAAGCGCCTAAAATACCGCCCCTAAACCTTCTTATGGTTTCGGTACGTGGATTGCTAACTTCCATGTGCTCATGTCCAAAGCTAATTCTTTAGCTACATTCCAATCTCTCAAATCTCTTTTAATTGCTTCCTCCTACGTCAGTCTTGGTCGACCTCTACCTCTATCTCTTCTTACGTTTTCAGTACGTCTTAAAATTCCACTACGTACCGGTGCTTCAGAAGGCCTCCGTTGGAGATGTCCAAACCATCTCAAGCGATGTTGGACAAGCTTATCTTCAATTGGTGCTACCCCCACCCTATCACGTATATCATCACTTAAATCATGTATGCACATGACACAAAATTTCAGGCAAGATGTGGCCAAGCAATCGAAACTTGTAGCAACTGATACCTTGAGAATTCCAAATAATTGATGATCACATAAGACTGAGGTGCAGGCAACAGTTGTTTCAATAAATGGGAAACTGCATAACGCATGTTATTGATTCATGTTGGCAGGCTCTCCCACGTAAGGCTCTCGAACATATTCTCAAAGCTAAAACAAATATTCTCAAAGCAGATGGGTAACATACCTTGGAAAGTTTCTCACGAGCTTCAAGTGATAGATTTGTCATCGAGTGGTAATCTAAGTCTTCAGGAAGTTTTCTGTGTTCCTGATTTACAATCTTGAGAGGAAAAACACAATGAGGCGACAGCAGGTTTTTCAAGTAGAAAAAACAAGTGTTAAACAACTGAACTTATCAAAGTCAATGGAGGTGGACCTTTTCTTAAGCAAAGGAAGAAAAAGTTACACAAACATTCTTTATTATAATGGAGAAAGAGAGCGAATCAACTACTGCTCTCAAGTTGGGAGTCCCAACAGAACAGTTACCAAAGAGCTAAATAAGTTCCTCAATAAAGAAATAGAACCCAAATCCACAGAATGACAAATATTTGCACAAGGTATGCGACATACATTACTGATGGACATCTTATATGATGTATGTACCATTTTTTCTTGCGGTTCAAAGAACTTCCCCTTATAAATTTACTCTAGGACAAAAGCACATGATCATAAAGCAAATTACCTTTGCATCAAAAAAATAAAGCAAATTACCTGCTGTAATTGACTCTGCTGCCGTGCTATAAAACCTTCATACTTGATATCGATCTCCACACATTCTTTCTCAATTCGAGATAAATGCTCATTTCCGTATCCATGCTTATCAAAAAGTTTATATTGTACATGTGGCTTCTTCAGTATGGCTTCAAGTGTGGATGAATCCTTCACGGGTTGGTTGGATACTGCAGTAACTTCGGCAGCAAATTCATCTCCTGAGAACAGAAATACTGAGTTAGAGCACCTGAAGACATGCTGGCAACTACACCGAGCGAGCACATGTTAATACTAATATTTTGAAACTTGGCACAAGTTCATGCAGTATTCATCTTCAAAAATATAAAGCTTACCTGATATTTTTGTAGACTTCAACCGTTCTTTTTCCTCTTTAATGCGAGTTTGCTTTGACTGATAAAGCTCCCAGCGTCTATCATCTATTAAACCAATCTCTCTTCCCAAAGGGGTCAACCGACTATCAGCATTATCAGCTCGAAGCAGTAGACGGTGTTCTGAACGGCTGAATGTCCATGAGTGCCAATAGAAAAACGTCAACAAAGCTATGATTCAAAGAGTCATACTGAATAATAAAACCTCTAAAAAGATATTAAGTTAATAAAATGGTAAATTACTCAGTTCCTTCTATTGGATAATAGTAGACAATGTACACATCATGGCTTCTTTTTTTTTGTTAACAAAAGAGACAAAAATTCGATAATATTACACATTAAACATCCTATTGTAACATTTCTCAAATCAGGTAGCCATTGCTAGCCCCTCCATTTAACATTTCCATCAGTTTCTTTAAGCATTAACACTAAGAGCAGTTTCATTAAAAATACATACCTTGTTAACATGCGATAAGGCTCCCTAAGATCTTTTGTAACAAGATCATCAATAAGAGTCCCTACATAACTGCTTTCCCTCTCAAGAATGATTAATGACTTTCCATCAGAATGCCTAGCTGCATTGATTCCAGAAATTATACCCTGTAAACAAAAGTCAGAAAGCTTAGGATCCAGAAAATCAAGCTCAACCAATCATATGCAATGCAATGGACAGGTCAGAAACAATGAATAAACCTGAGCTGCGGCTTCTTCATATCCTGTTGTTCCATTAATCTGGCCAGAGAAGAATAAGCCCTCAAACTTCTTTGTCATAAGTGATCTTGAGCACTGATAAGCAGGCAAGTAATCATATTCAACAGCATAAGCCGGCCTTAGCATCACACAGTTCTCCAGCCCTGGTAGTGTTCTCACAAGTGATAATTGCAATCTCTCAGGAAGCCCAGTGGAAAAGCCCTGTTTAAGATGCATAAATGACCCTAAGTGTTAGGTTTTGGGTACACAATAGCGCAGAAGACATTATTTTCATACACAAATGGGGGACAAAATAGTTGAGAAGCACAATAAATACCAAGGTCTCAGATTAAGAAATTTGACCAAAAAGGAAAAGATGTAGAATGGAGAGAGGGAGTAAGGGATGGAGAGAGACCTGCAGATAAAGTTCAGGAACATCTCTACCCTCTGGTTCAAGAAAGATTTGATGAGACTCTTTATCTTTGAACCTTACAATCTGAAGCAAAGAAATATGTGGTTATCTTTGGGAGTGTGATTGGCAAAGAAAATCAGTCTATATAGGTAAAGTACTTTTCGCTTCGCAAGAACATTACAAGTTTGATTAAACACACAAACAAAAAATAATCTGTCATGTAACAAACCAAAGAAGTCCATGATATAATACCTTGTCTTCAATTGCTGGGCAGTATCTTGGTCCCTTTGCTTCAACCCAGCCACCATAAGTTGGCGTTTCATCTAAGTTGTCTCTAACAATTTGGTGTGTGTCTCTTGTAGTTCGCGTTAAATAGCAGCACATCTGTTCCCTCTCAATGTGAAATTCAGGATCAAAACTAAACCAGCCTACCTGTTTCAATAGGCACCATCTTTTAAAGAACATATAACATATTAACATCAAAGCAACTTGAACATCAAGCTTAAGCCCCTCCTGACAAGCCCTAGATTCCCAAAGGCAACTTAGTTTCCTTCAACATATGGGTGCAAAGTGCAAACCTAGCAGGTATGCAGCAGATACTAAAGATGCAGGAAATGTTGTGAAACGTCTATGAGAGAAGGCACCACATAGTTGAAAAGGTTTCATCAGCAAGATCAACTCATAAAAAAGTGCATCTACTTTATTTCCTGTGTGCTGGTCTGACGCAACAGAATCCAATAACCATACTTTATTCAAGGCTTCCTTCAATCTTATACATACAGTAAACACTGTATTCAATGCGTACTTTATTTATTGTATAAGCTTTAATGTAAACCACAAATAAATGGTGCCAAGGACTAACTAAGCAGAGAGAAACCAAGATTAACCGAGCCATCTCAGAAGCACAGTGTTGCTATATCTAACTACCTGGGAGTACAAAAAGTGCAGTATTTAACTTGAAAAATGCCGATCGCGTAGTTTGCCTTAACAGTTAACACTGCAATGTAATAACAGCAAATGACAAGGGCAAGAAGAAAAGGTTATAAGAATTAATTTCAAGCATAAATCTTGCCACATGTTCTATATACCTCTTCATCACCATGCTGGGGTTCCAACCCAGAAAAGTCAACTGTCCTGCGATCAATTCGTGGTGGTGTGCCGGTTTTTAAACGGTCAGTTTCAAAATCCAGATGCTGCAAGTTTTCCGTAAGTCCATGAGAAGTAGACTCTCCAGCTCGACCTGCAGGCATTGATGTCCTACCAACCCAAATCTTACCACTCATAAATGTTCCGGTGGTAAGTACAACAGATGGTGCGTAAAAGTCCATGCCGAAGAAAGTGCGCACACCCTCAACACTGTCATTTTTGCCTATCAAAACCTCTGTCGCCATTGCCTCTCTAATGAAAAGGTTTTCTGTGCTGAAAAATAGGACATGCAATAATCAGTAAGTAATGTGAAAGATATCACACTAAATTATCTGGAAGCAACAACGATAATATCTAAATAGAGTAAAATCCATGGTGGGTCATGGAACTTGTTGCGTTGTGTCAACTAGGTCACAGTACTCTCAAAATACACGTTTGGGTCATTGATGTGGTTAAAATGAACCATTAGCGGTCATAAGTGGACATGTTAGGTCATTTTGCCCACGTGGAACCGCCACGTCGGACTGCGACTTTGCAAATAACCCCTCGCACACGACACGGTTGAAACAGACCGCTTATACCCTAGCCTTGCCCTCAGTCTTATCCACTTCGCTCCTTCCTCTTCCCGTTCTCTCTCCTTCCTCCCCCTGACACAGCGACGCCATTTGCAGGATGTCGTCATCAAACCTCACGCTCTGCCCTACGCCGTTCGGCGGCAGCGGCAGCATCTCGGAACTCGTCGACGAAGGGTGGATCCCACGTGTCATCATCGCAAAAGACATCCTCCATGCGTAGGAACGTCGAAGACTTCAGATCCACTTTGCCCCTTGAGGACCGCCCGAAATGCGATATTCAGGTGGAGGCATGAATCCAGCAACAAAGACAATCCAGGTCGGGTGTACTTTAAGTACCCGAAGAATGCCAATGTAAGTGTTCGTCCTCATCCTCCACTTGGGTCTGAATTGTGGGTTTAATTCGTTGTGGAAGATTGATTTGTTCAATTGCGGATTTATTTTTTGGTTAATTTGTTGTGGAAGATTGATTTGTTGACTTGTGGTTTTAATTTGCGTAGAAGCATTCTCATTGCAAGTTATTTTTCTGGGAGGAAGACTACAAGGAGTACCTCGTGGACCACGGTTTTTTTAATTTTGTAACGGACAACAGTGAGGATGGCGAGCTTGAATCAGATGCAGATTTGAAGTGCGAACTGGCAAATGTGGTGGCAGAACTGAAGCAGAACAACGAGCATGCTTGCGAAACCATGAAGCAGATGAAGGAGGATAGGAAGGACATGAAGGAGATGAAGGAAGAGATAAGGAAGACAGCATCAGTTGTGAAGATGGCTGCAATGTTCTCTTCTTTTGTGTTGGTAGTAGTTGTAGGCTTGCTTATTGTGATTGTGGCAAAGAAGTAGATTTAATGATATAATTTGTGATGGCTTTTGGATGATGAAGTGGTAACCTTTTGAGTATCCAGTGCTTTAGGAAGATGAACATTAAAGCTGATGTAATCAGTATGTTTGTATGAAACTTATGTCGTTATCTAAGTGCTTTCACAATGTGCTTATGATTTGCTGGTGCATGTTTTGTTTAGATGTCTCAGTTAAATTTGAAGCAACACACTAAGTAGTTGTTCAGCCCAAAAACCAACTAAGGTTGCTTGCACATTAATTTGAAGCAACACATTAAGCAGATGTCTTAAATAAGTTTGCATGAGGTTTTGTTCAACACCTCACAAACCATCTAAAGTGCTATCATATCATACATATGATCCATGCACACAAAATAAACCAACTCCATTGATGTTCTATGATCCATTCACAAAAGAGAAACCCCTGTTGATGCTGGTCATTGCACAAACAGAAACCTCCACTATTCTGCCAGTTCTTCTTCTTGCTGGCTGCCTTTGATCCATATCAGAAGGCATGAAGGGCTTGAACTTCAACTTAACCTCTCCATCATCATCAGAGCACCCTGACAGGTGCAATCCTTCTTCCCAGTCACCAATGTAGTCATCATCCTTTTGGTCAGATGCCACCTTTCCCTTAGCCTTAGCTAGTTTATCAACCTCATTATGATCCACCCATTTCTCAAACAGGTTGTCATCACCTTTATCCACCTTATAGTCACTGTCAATGGAATATGGATCGTCGTTACTTTCCTCGCTATCTACATCAGATCCAGTGTCATCAGGATCCTCCAGGTCATCTGTGTTTTTTGCCTTCTTGGGGCTAATAGTGTCATCATAAAATGATGGCAGCTTTTCCTTCCTTGGAGTCATCACATCTGGTAGCTTCCCTTGCTCATGAAGCCATGAAGGACAGCATCACCCTTCAAAATGTCATTCCTGTCAACATACACCCTCATGGTTCTGAACCTAGGAACCAAAGCAACCATGCTATTTGTGTTGACGTCATGCTTCACCCTTCTCAATCCATTGTCCAAACCTTTCAGAGGTAGCAACCAGTAAACCTTCCACTGCTCGGCGTCTGCATACCCTAGCTCCTCCAAGCAACCATGTATCCCGAGCAACGACCACATATCTGTTAGAATAATTGGGGAGAGTAATTTTGTTATTCATAGTAGTGCAGCTCATTCATTAATTGAGAGGGTATATATAGATATTGTTACATGGGTCTTATGGGCCATATGGGCCAAGAGAGAGAGAATGTAGAATATACAACACTCTTTAATACACCCCCCCCCCTCAAACTCAAGGTGGATCAGGAGGATCTGATGCACTGAGTTTGAGTAGATGAAGCCGGTGGTGTTCTCGAGTCTGAGTTTCAGTGAAGAAATCTGCAGCTTGAAGCTCTGAGGCAACATACTTGAAAGCGATGGTCGACTGCTGGTAATGAGATCGTGTGAAGGGTGCATCAACACCAATGTGCTTTGTCAGCTCATGCTTGGCTGGATCACTAGCAATTTGAATGACACTTTTATTGTCACAAAAGAGAGATGTAGGATTGTCACAATGGACACCGAGATCAATCAAGAGCCATCAAAGCCAAATGATCTCTGAGGTGGTTGCAGCAAAAGCTCAAAGCTCAGTTTCTGTACTAGAGTGTGACACATGATGCGCTTCTTGGACTTCGTGCAATGAGCGAAGTACCAAGAGAGATCTGAGAGTGATGATAGATCGACGATCAATAGGATCACTCGCCCAAGTGGAGTCAGAGTAAGCGTGGAGCTGCCGCAGTCTGCTTTTTGGACTTCCAGACAATGAACGAAGTACCAAGAGAGATACAGTAGCCAGTCATAGATCGGCGATCAACAGGATCACTCGCCCAAGTGGAGTCGAGTAAGCGTGGGCTCAAGCCCGACTCGAATCGACATAGAACGAACGATGGATGCGCCCCTTAAGTATCTCAGCACACGAAGAACATGACCATAGTAGACCGAGGTAGGAGCACTAACAAACTGGCTGAGCATATGAACAGTATGAGCAATGTCTGGCCTAGTGACAATGAGATAAACAAGGCTCCCAACGAGCTAACGATAGCGAGAAGGATCTGTTAGTGGTACACCGTCGATAGGTCGAAGCTGTAGGTGGAGCTCTATGGGTGTGGCAGCATTGCGTGTATCAGTCATACCGGAGCGAGCAAGCAGATCATAAACATAGCGATGCTGAGCGAGGTAGTAGCTATCACTATCATAATGAACCTCAATCCCCATAAAATAGCTCAATGATCCCAAATTGGACATCATAAACTGTTCACTCAATTTCTTCTTCATAAAGGCCACATAATCTATGTCGTCTCCTGTGATGAGCATATCATCTACACATAGCAGAAGGAAAGTACGACCCTGCTGAGAAGTGTGAATAAACAATGCAGGGTCATGCTCACTTGGAGTGAAACCAGCGACTCGAATCACGGAACTGAGACGCTTAAACCAAGCACGAGGAGCCTGCTTGAGACCATATAAAGCACACCTAAGGCGACAAACATAGCCTGTAGGAGCCTCAACATCTGGGGGCGGCTGCATATAGACCTCCTCATGTAGATCACCATGAAGAAAAGCATTCTTGACATCCATCTGAGATATAGTCCATGTGCGTACTGTTGCAACATCAATAAGAGTACGAACTGTGGTCATATGAGCAACTGGAGAAAGTCTCATCATAATCTCGACCATAAGCCTGCTGAAAACCTCTTACAACAAGACGAGCCTTGTATCGCTCTACTAAACCATCTGACCTGTTCTTTACTTTGTACACCCATTTGCAAGTGATAGGAACAGGTCCAGATGGTAGCGGAACAAGATCCCAAGTGTACACCCACTTGCAAGTGATAGGAACAGGTCCAGATGGTAGCGGAACAAGATCCCAAGTGTCTGTACACTCTAATGTTATGAGCTCCTCTATCATAGTCAACTGCCACTCAGGTACACTGGCAGCCTTCTGATAGGTACTTGGCTCAGCTACTGCACCTGCACGAGAAAAGCCCCATCTCTCTAGTGCCTGAATAGAAGAACGATCACGTAGGGCATACTGTGATGTAGTAGAACGATCGTCAGAGTCGGTGGTATTGGCCGGAGGGTCAAGTGGAGGAGAGGAGGACTGGGGATCAGAAGGAACTCTCTGTTGGCGACTATAGTGAAAGGGAAAAGTGGAAGTGTCAGAAAATGGTGGAGCTGGTGGAGGAGACACACTAGAAGGTGAAACTGTTAGAGAAGGTGTATCTGGGGAAGACAAGTCTGGTGAAAGAATAGGAGGAAGAAAGAATGGGAGGAAAACACAAAAATGAAGTGAAATCTGTGGAAGGAGTGTGGTGTAGAAGGATGATAAAAGAAGGGTCGACCCTCATCAAAGGTCACATCACGAGAGATGCGAATGTGACGTGCTGAGAGATCATAACAACGATAGCCCTTATGCTCAGGACTATAACCCAGGAAGACACACTCAACCGACTGAGCACTCAGCTTTGTGCGCTCACGAGGTGCTAGAAAGACATAGCAGACACAACCAAAGACACGAAGATAAGCATAGTGAGAAGGTGCTCTATATAGAATCTCACCAGGACACTTGCCCTGAAGCTTGGAAGAGAACTGACGGTTGATGAGATAGACTGCCGTAGAGACCGCTTCGCCCCAGAAGTGAGAGGGAACAAAGGAGGAAATGAGAAGAGTACGAGCAGTCTCAATGATGTGACGGTGCTTGCGCTCAGCAACACCATTCTGACCATGAGCACTAGGACACGAGAGCTGTGGAAGAGTGCCCTCAGAAGAAAGAAACTGACGAAAGGCTAATGAAAGATATTCTCTCCAGAGTTAGAACGAAAAACATGAATGAAAGAAGAAAACTGTGTATAAACCATCTTAGCAAAAGATTGATAAATAGAAATTTACTGAGAGCGATGTTTCATAAAATAGATCCAAGTACATCGAGAGTGGTCATCGACAAATATGACATAATAACTATGACCACCCTTCGAAGCAAAAGGAGATGGACCCTATACATTTGAATGCACCAAATCAAAAGGGCAAGAAGGCAGAGAGATACTACTAGAATATAGAAGTTGTAGCTGTTTCCCCAGCTTACAACCAGTGCAATGAAAATTAGACTCAACAGTGACATAACCTAAGGAACCCTGGTGAACTAGAGTGGTGAGGCGAGCTCCACAGAGATGACCAAGTCTATGATATCACTTGCTGAAGGAAGAACCAATAGAAGACTGAGATGATGACATAGTTGAAGACACTAAGGCCTTCGACGTACTGGTGGAAGGATGTAGGTGTCCAAGACATAGAGACTAGAAGAGCCTCTACGGCCAGAACCAATCACTCTTCTGCTCTGACGATCCTAAATGAAACAAGAAGAATCATCAAATCCAATAAAACAGTTCATATCAGAGAGTTGACCAATAGAAAGAAGGTTCATAGATAGCTGAGGAACAAAAGACACATTAGGAATAGATAAACGAGATGTAGAGAGAATGCCCTGATGGGTAATAGAGCAAGGTGTACCATCAGCAGTGTGAACATATGTAGCATCAGTCACAGGCCTACAAGCAACAAGCTGAGAGTTGTTAGACGTGACATGAAAAGAAGCACCCGAGTCTAGAACCCAAGGATGAGCAATGCTAGGAGTAGAAGGTGCAACTGGGGTCATAGCAGACACTGGTCCAGAAGTCACAGTAGATGTGGGTGTGGCAGCGATGACTACTCCAATAAGTGCTCTCGGAGGCCCAGTAGGTGCTCCTCGATGACGATCAGATGGATGTCTGGCATGATAATCAACAAGCTGATCTGGATATAACTTGAAGCACTTGTCAACAAGATGACTAGTGCTCTTGCAATGATAACATACCAGCACTCCTATGGGTGTCACTCTTGATAGATCCAGATCGTTGTGAGAGACTCAGGACAACATGTGGTGAGGATCCTGAGGTAAGTATAAGCGAATGAAGACGAGTCTCCTCTACGATCAAACTAGAGAACACCTCAGTCAAAGTCGGTGGAGTGTGGTAGTTGAGTATCTGAGTACAAACAAGCTCAAACTCTGATCGAAACCCTGTCACAAACTGATACATGAGCGTCTGCTGAGCATACTCGTCTTTAGCAACACAAGACTGACAAGCAGTAGCAATCTTCGGTGTCATAGACTCTAGAGGGCCAGTGATACGAGTGAAAACACTGTAATACCCCTTCCCTGACTGATCTTGCTGCTGCTGAATACTATGAAGGTTCTTGAGCAATGTGAAGCGAAGAGCACCACTGGACTAGACATATCTCTTCTCAAAGTATGTCCACGTCTGCTTGGCTGAAGTAAGATACTCTAGACTCATCTTCAAAGAAACATCAACACTCAGAACAAAACCAGTCATGACACGATCATCCTCTTTCTGCCAAGCATTTACTGCCTCAACATCAACCTTCTTCGGATCAGAAGGATCGTTAGTCAAATGAGAGGCTAAACCATAACCCCTAAGAGTAGTCTTGACTGAGAAGCCTATGCTCGGTAATTCAACCCATCTAGCTTGATGTCTGCGAACACGAGAGATGAACTACCCCAAACATTGAGTCTGATTTTGCCATCTTGATGGACCACAACTACACAGCAGTACTAAGCACTAAGCACGACAGTGCATCAGTAGCAACGTCAACAACAGTACACGACACCAAGCAATCAACAGCCGCAATAGGCAGAGCAATCAATAGCAGCAGTACAAGACAACAAGCAGAGGTTATCGGCGTGCTTCGGTGTTGGCGACGAAGCACATGGCTACTGCTGTGGTGTTGGAGACGAAACAGAGAAGGCCGGTGTTGACGACGAAGCAGAGGATCGACGTTGGCGACGAAGCAGAGGAGGCCAGCATCCCGACGTGCTGGATCTCGTCGTCAAGCAGAGGAGGGAGGTCGAGGTTGCCGATGCGACGCCCCATGTCATTACCCCAAGGGTAATCACACTTAGGCACACGGATTACTATTCGTTTGCCCAGTAGAACACTGCTCCAACGAATAGTAAGCCATTTATCAGAGTTGCGCAGCAGAACAATAAGATAGAAACTGTATATCTTTATTACAGAAATAGCCACACAAGACTATAGTTCTTATTACAAGTATTACACAACTACAAAAGGAAACTTCTCTCGCTTTCTCGCAGAATCGATGTCTTGATCGCCTATTCGTCCCACGAGTCAAAGATGGCGTTCATCTCGCCCTGGTCCTCATAATCAGCGCTTTCCCCTTCTACGGTTGCACTGGTACCTGCAAGCTCCTCATCCCACTCGGGATAATTCCCGGTCGGATTTGGATCTAAGCAAAGGGGAGAGATAGCAAGAGTGAGTACTATAGTGTACTCAACAAGCATTAATAGCTAAAATGCACCTGATGACTCTAACTTTCGTCCTTATCAAAATTCCTACCTCATCTCTTATTCTGAAAATAGTCATTTAAAACTTAGGTTGCAATTTTACTTTTGAAGAGACTACTAGATTACTCGGAGAGAAGATAGACCCCCGGCGGTTCCCGTAGACTCCAATCCAAGAGACTGGCATGAATTCACGATTTGATAGCACTGCGCAGGCTTGTACCACTTTACCCA